>JAHWFO010012898.1:1454996-1607673 GCA_023313115.1 Rhysida immarginata | reverse complement strand
CCCCCCCCCCCCCCCCCCCCCCCTGTGCTCTTTATAATTGCGGCTTTTTCTTGTCTGTCTTTCCGTTCCCTGAACTAAATCTGTTGAGTTCAATGTGTGAGCATCTTTCGTTCGGCCCATTTTTCTTTTTCATTTTCTCTTACCACCCCCGCCTTTCTTTCTCTCATTTTTTTTTCTTCCTTCCACTGTTTCTCGTTTGTATTGTGGACTGAGCAAGAAGCGCCTCGGCCTTTCGAGGGTCCGTCGGCCAGTTGGTTGGTGGTGAAAAGCGCATGTGCTTATCTGCCAACATGTCTCAGCAGCAAATTTCATGCCAGCAGAGGATGCCTTTAATTTAAAATTACAATGTAGGCAGCAAGAGGGGGGTGAAGGGGTCTAAATCAGTCTGTCGGTCTCTCTCTCTCTACCCTGCAACCCCCCCTGGGGCCAGAGACCACCCGTGAGTCGAGGCGCTTCGAGAATCAATCTTGTCATAACTCGCTGGCAGCGGCCGCAATCATTCCACCTGGCGGCCGCAAAAACAGCGCCTAGCCACCGCCGGTCCGCCCGCCCCCACCGGCCAACATTTCAATTGCTAACGTCGCCAACTCGTGCGAACAACCGAAAAGAGGGAGGAAATGAAAAAAGAGAGAGAAGGAAAGAAAGATAAACGTAAAGAGAGAGAGAGAAGCCGTAGGGGCTATGAGGGTAGGGGTTTGGAGGAGGGGGCTTAAAGATTGTTCGTTCTGGTTTTTCATTTGTTCAACGATGGCGCTGCGTTAACAAATCGCCTCTCGTGCGTTTCTATCCATCCCTCGCGCCATCCTTCACTCGTGCTCCGTCTTCGAGCGATCGCCGCCATCTTGGAGAGGAGGAGCCACCACAAACACTTTGCTCGAACCTATATCACAATTAAACCACGAAAAACAAAACAAGTTCCCCCCTTGCCGTCGAGGTTTCCAGAGAAAATTGTGTAAAACGAGGGACGCAAGCCTTCAATCATTTCCAACAACTAATGCTTTTAAGCTGTTCATTGAGAAGCTGCAAATGTTACTGGGATAGCTAAATGAGAGCTTATTCACGTGACAGTAAAATATTTAAATAAAATCTTAGTAATTTTAACTATAATAAAACAATTTTATTATCCGATTTTTCTCCTAAACTGAAAGGTCCTTTTTTTATCTGGAGTAAATGAGCCTGGGTGAAGTTTATGAAGGTATTAAAGAGTTCAGAAGACCTCATTGCTTGCAGTTCCAGTTATTGTTTTATGAAATAATAGAAGAGATTGCATAAGAATAAGTTGCATAAGTTCGGTAGCTGTTCATTTGCTTGTTTCTCTGAAACACTTGTGCACGCGTAATAATTTGCGCTTATATCGAATGTTAAATATTTTCTACCATGTTAACGATAATAAAAATCTTAGCAAATAGAGATGCAAGGATAACAGCGGATAACGATATGGAAGGTTTCGGTTGTCTTGGATAAGTGACAGTAACCTGATGTGATAAGATATTCTGGGCATCAACGAGATTTCAAATTAAAGTGACGGTTTATTTTTATTGTGAAAGTTTGTAAAATTACCAAATGCTTTGATTTCACAAAAGTTTATTGAAGCTAAACCATTACATTTTTATTACATGAGGAACATTTTTGTTTTCACACAGGCACTTTTCCCTAAATGCTTTTAATTGGAGGAAATGTTGGATTTGCGAATTTGGTCGTTTTGTTGTTAATTTTTTCGAAGTTTTTGATTTGACTTCAGATTCGGATAGAGCGTCAAAAAGTAAGTATTGGTTATAACAGGCACACAAGTCCTACCTATTCGGGAACATGGCCAAAATGGCGGTTAAAGGTAACATTTTGGTCCTTAAAGCCTGTTTAACTCTAAGCTTCATTTTGGCCATGTTCCCTAATGGATAGGAAATGTGTATAATAATTTTTACTCAATTTTTGATGCTCTATCGGAATCAGAAGTCAAAATCAAACAATTCAAAAAAAATTGGCGACGGAACGTCCGACTTCGCGAACAGAGTAACGATGCTTTTGATTAACATTGTCAGGGTAATGCAGTACTACGCATTCTCAACATAAAGTTAGTTATTTGAAATCCTAATTTGCATATATCAAATTTTTAATTTTTTTGTTCATTTGTGATAAAACCATTTAATATAAAATATCCAAAGAAAGAATACAGTAGATAAATTTCTGCATAACTCATAATATCGTTTGTGTTAAATGTTAAATTAATAGAAATTTGTGATCCTGTGTAGCCGGTGATAGGGAGGGGGATCCTTTTGCTACCTTGGAAGAGAAAAGGTCGCCCATGACTGTTGGTTGTTCGCGGTTCGTGATTAATGGATGCTCAGGAGCCTCCCTCCATATTCATGGATGCTAATCTATGGTCGACGGAAAAAGATGAGCCTCGATTGCAAACACACGAAATGAATAAAAGGGAAAATCCGCGGTTCCTTCAACACACAGAAAGACAGAGGGAGGTGTTCCTTTTCCCAAAGACAACTGGCGATCGAGCTGTTCCCTTATTGTTTTTGCTCATTCTGAGTTTGCTTCTCAATAAAATGAACAAAGATAGTGGCTCCTCCACTTCTTAATTACCTTAGCTGAAATTAAAATATTAGATCTTTAGCGATTTTTGTTAATTAACGTTCTTCATTAAATTGAAGTTCTCTACAGGGAAACTATTAAACTGCGCTTGATTTAATACCTTCAGTTCCTCAATGGATGAAATGTGTTTATTTTTGAACTTCATTGATAATCTAATCGAATTATCCTCTTAATTCTGCATTAAGCGCAGACTAAAAAATGATAATTTTATGTTAATGTATAGACGAAAGCAGAAATTATTTAAAAACGACTTGTTTTTTATGTCATTAATATAAAATTGAGATGTCACAGTTAAATTGGACTTGAGGTAGACTAAACATTAACGCTATCGACCGTAGCAATCCATAAAATGTGTATTTAAAAAAGTTGTCAACAAACATTCCTTGTGGTTGTAAACAGGATATGTCATACAAATCAAATTAAAAATCGGATGACCTGCATTGAAATAAAACTCCTACTACCATGAAAACTCAGGTGGAGGAGAAGGAAAATGCCAGATATAACTACATGGATGATTTTAATAGTCGTGCACAAGATTGTAATTTATATAAATTTAATAGGCAGTTTTAAGTTTACCTTCATGAAATTCATTCGTATGGTCTTCATTTCTCAATATAATATATTTATCTAAGTAAGCATTTATTCGAGAAAGGTTTATTTTCATAAATAAAAAAAGGCTTTCCCCGAGTCTCCGAATTTTCAGAATTTTTTCTCAGTCGCATTTTCTTAAGGTTTTTTTTTTCTTTGTGGTCGGTTATCTAAAAGTGCATTAATAGACTTCAGCTTTCATTTGAGTTACTACATTGCGTGACACGATTTTTATACTGGTAGCTTTAATAGTTTGCTAGCACTAATAGAAAGTAGGAGCGGCACAAAAAGTTTCTATGCGTCGATAAAATTTTCAACCTATCTTTAGCACGTTTTGAGAAAACTGTTTTTAAAGGACGAGTACCGTACATGTGCGGTGTAATCGTTGGGTTAGTAAGCCGCGTGTCGACTTTGTACAATGTTAGTTATGCTTGGATCACGATTGACGTACCGGTACGTTTCCGTTTTCTGGAAGTGTGCCGTACTAGTAATACATATGTCTTTTTGTTTTTATTTGTGTTATTTTCTGCCGTAGCCGTCCAGCGCGTTAAACATAGGCGACCCGTGCCCCGTACGGTATGGGTTAAAGAAGAATGTGCTGTTGAGTATACCTGGAAAATAGGACGTGATAGAGAAAAAAAAACCACTGTGTATTCTTAATAAGAGAGCAATTTCATAAAATAAACACAATAATTTGAAAGGAGTACTCCATTTTTCTTTCAATTTGTAACTCAGTGTTATTAATGAATTTATAGCACTTGCGAAGCAACCAGTAAAACGAATTTAATAGGTAAAAATTTACTTCTAGCAAAATTCTAACTCACGAACTGATAACAAAATTCCGAATAAAACCTATATACGAACACCTATGTCCTATAATATATTGATTAGAAAAATATTACCTACCATGGTTCATTTTCCAAGAGTTCAAGGCGTATTAAACCCACACAGACTCTACAAGACGTAGAGGAAATTCCCAAAACAGTCGAATAATAAGTTTAGAACAAGAGGTGCGAAAGTCATAAAAGTTAGGTCTATCTATAGGAAAGTGCCCGTGCTCGCTTGAATAACAGTACTCTTAGCGCGCCCTAGTGTAAGCCGATCACTAAATGACACTCCGATCAGCTCATACATGAATTTCTCTACCCCGAGTACAGCATTATGCTTTTGTTTTCTTTATGCAAAGATCGGATTTCTACTTGCAATTGGATTTTTATTTCTTATATCATGGCCCAAAAGTTAGTTTTCGTAACTTCTTAGCGATTTACACTAGGGACGTTGGGAACACTTTTATTCTATTGGGCACAGGAACTTTCCTATAGATAGACCTGATTTTTATACTCTAGCACATTTTGTTCTAAGCTTATTTGACTGTTTTGGAATTTCCTCTACACCCTGCAAATAGCCAATGGAAATTGATGTTTTACACGTTAAATACAACTTTATAATACAAGTTAGCATGAAAATGACAATTTAATTATATTAGCGTAAACATATATTAATTAATTGTAAAATATATAAATTCCCACTGATTTCATAATTTGGTATTTAATGTCCCTATGAAATTATTGAGTATGAACCACGGAATGTAATATTTTAATGATCGATATGTTATTGGACATAGATTTAACCTATATTAGTTTCGGTTCTGAATTTTATTTCACTCCGTGAGCTTTTCTAGTAAGCTGAATTCATTATTTTAGAAAATAGACCGAAAGAAGCAGCAGGTTTTCCAAGAAATTTATTGGGAATTTTCCACGTATAAAAGAAAATCGCATTTTTATTCCTTAGTTTTAAGGTTTATTTTAGTGATGTCAAGATCCGGATAATTCAAGATCCGGATATCCGGATCTTTTTTCCGGACCTAGGTCCGAGATCCGAGAACTGGATGTTGGTCAGAAATCCGAGATCCGGAACTTGGATCCGAGATCTCTGATCCGGATCTTGGATGCGAGATCTGAGATCCGAAAATCGGATCCTAGACAGGAAATTGTGTATATGCAAACTTTTTCTGAAAGCAGTTTATAAAAGCTTTTATTAAGTGATAGCCTAGTCCTCTTAAGTCCTAATTAGTCTTAATACGCATCCAGCGAAAGGATCCGAAATCCGGATCCGGATATTTCTAGATCCGAATCCGGATATTATCAGATCCGAATCAGAGATCCGGATCCAACGGACATCACTAGTTTATTTACTTCAAAAGTAGTGAAAGGAAATATTAATTTTATTTTGTGCCAATATAATCTGAAAAAGTAAAAGTGAAGATATAATTAATGTATATCCAAATCAGTTCATTTAAGAGCTTAAAGTATTGAGGATCTTCAGTATTTATGCATTCCGAAAACTTCCGTAATTTAAATAGTGGAAACATTCATTTTCAAATCTGCCAATCTTTCCAAATAATTTCTATGTTTAACTTACACGCCATCTTATTTGTGCGAAGATGATATTTCATCGACGGCCCACGGAAGTTAGAAAATGTTAAATGTGAACAACTATTCATAAAGACATTTGAAAAAATAATTGATATTCATAACGAAGCTCGAGGGAAGGCAAAGGCGTTCAACACCTCCTTCAATAAAAACAAAACATGGGAGGCCCCTGAGTATGGCTTGTTTTGCCGAACGGCTTTTATACATTCTAAACATTGAGAGCAAGTGCTCCGTTTAATTACATGGCCAAGGCATTTTCAATGGTGTTCAATTTTAATGCGTGACAAATATTTCACATTGAATGTAAATGTTATCTTCATCTCGTATAATGACACGTTTGAACGACTGTTAATCATAGATTGCAGATTTTTACAATATTATTTTTTACTACTATAATTTTAAAAGGTTCCTTTAGGTCCACAAGGTTTTTCGAACCTTATTCAGAAGAGCAAAATGAGACATCACCGAGAGCAGCACCCAGCTTACATTGAGTCGTTAAAATGTATTCCACGGAGTAAATAGGTGTGGCAGAAGGGGAGGTAAAAAAAGAAATTGACATTAAAAAGATTTCGATTGAAATGCGTTTGAAGGCTGTGAAAAGAACAAGAGAAGATTAATAATACGTTTTGACTTGTTAGGGCTATAAATCTTGTAAAACCAAGAACACTTTAGCCAGGCGTTTGGCAACTTTTTCGCCCGATATGTTCTCGGAAAGTTACTTCACTCAGACCTTTAAAGTATATAACATCCAGCCGCTAGAGTTTTAGAAGACATCCAAAATTGTTAATTTATTGCACAATTATAGGCTTAATCTTTCATCTTCATTTATAAACCTAAAACCTTATTAAATTTCTAAGACTGGTGTAAATCATCAGCTATAAACATGAACGTATTTATTTATGTCGTAGTAAGTAGAAAAGAAGTAACCAAGCTCTTATCTACATAAATATAGATAGAAACCAGAAAGTTATAAAATTAAATCTCTGAAACATTTACCGAAATAATTGTACTGTAAAAATTGTCAGATAATTGTCTGAGTTGCCAATTAATTATGTACAATTAATTACGCGAACAATTAACATTCGCAAATATTCGTCAGAATTTAGTCTTCCACAAGGGAGAAATAAACCGTTATAAAACATGTAATCTGTTCTTTATTTTAGTTACCCGTGTCATACTACTCTACTCTACTCCTAACAAACTCTAGGTTTTGATGTTTTTCTTCGTGTTGCCCTTCCAGATGATTTAAAAAGAAAATAGTAAAAAAAAAAAAAAAAAAAAAAAAAAAAAATTAGTTATTATCGGCATTCCATATCTAAAAATCAATTTTCATGTTATTTTTCAAACATAAAGTAAGGTTTTCTTTTTAGATAGATGCATAAGATATTCCAGCATAGTATTTCAAAATGAAAAGAGACCTTACAGTACAACATTTTAGTTTAAAAAACCCTAGCTGCTAGCCCATTTCTCTTGTATCCTGATGAAGGCGGGATTAAATGCCGAAACTAGTTGGCATTTTTAAACTACGATGTTATAATGTAAGGTCTCTTTTCATTTTGTCTTTAAACACAGTACAGAGAACAATATCTCACAGATAATATTTCAGGCATAATTGAAGATACTTCCAGAAAGAGTATAAGAAAGGTTGATGTATTCAATTGAACTTTTGCTATTCCAGGAAGCATAGGCTTCTGGAAACTGTAATAGCCTACTTTATAACAAATAATGTCGCAATAACTTTTAATTTTATTAAAATGCTTTGGATAAACTGGCTATTAACTTCGACTTAAATTTAGTACATGGAAATGATAAAGTTGGCAGTGAATATCAGAACTGGGAAGGCACATCAAGTAAACTCTGTATTAGTATTTAAACATTCAATGTTTGTACGTGACAGCGAACTATTCTAAACATCTAAAAGTTCGGCTAATTTAACTTGGTCACAAATGAAAAAGAATTGCTCTTTTAGAGAGAAATAGGATTATACGAGGTCACCTAGTATTTTTAGGTTTGGATTTTAAGACAAGATTATCCAAGAAATTTTAGGTATTCTTGTCATAATTCTTTTTAAGCTGGCTTCTAATTGAAATGAAGTTTTTGAAAAAATAATTTTTTTTCCTTGCTGCCATTAATATGCTGTATTTGCATTTTTGCTGTATAATGAACAAAAAGAAAACTAATTGTAATCATATATCGGGTGTCTCATAAATAGAGGTACAAACTTTAACGCCCGAGGACGCGGGTTCGACCCCAGCCGAGGATTTTTTCAGGCGGAAAATCCTGAGATCACGCACTTCTTTCGGAAGGGAAGTAAAGCCGTTGGTCCCGAGTAGTCGTTTGCCGACTGCATGTTGAAGAACCCATGCGAGGCAAAATTTGCGGCTCCTATAAGGCCGTCCTGAAATGACCATAGCAATTGAAAAGGACGTTAATACCAAACAAACTTTAACTGGAGGTAGAGAACATAATAAGGATTGAGAATTGCACAGGAACCCATGATCGGAAACGTCACCGTACGTCGGTAGGCGGCGTTCACGAGAGCGCTGGAAGAGGAAATAACTGATTTTTCTCATGTGCATCACAATTTTACGAATATGGATCTTTAAATGGTAACAGGCATAGTGGAAGCAACATGGCAGGCCTCGAGTGACTCGTATCCCTCCATGGAACAAAATGTGTTTGATGTCATAGAGAGGAATACGAGTAATAGCATATGTGCCATCGCCGCTGCTGTAGGAGGGTCTCGGGCTAGTGTACAACGTCTTTTGAATAGAAACTTCGAACATCTCCTGTAACATTCTGAATTGGAATCATCCACTATACCATCATTATACAATCGGGTGGGTTCGCTTTTAGTTTATAATATTTATATGCAATAAATTTTTCCGGTAATCTGTCTTGTGTCCTTCCATTTTCTTGTACCTCTACTACCACTTTACCATGACATTTCCGGTCACGGATTCCTATGCAATTCTCAATCTTTTTGATGTTCTCTACCTATCCTTAAAGTTTGTACCTCTATTTACGAGGCATCCTATATGTTCGGATGGGGTTTAGAAGGCAAGTAAAACTCTGGTATTAATACATTGTAACTATAGAAATTGTAACTATAGAAATTGTGATTATAAATCCCGTGATTAAAATTAATGGTAAAATTTTGTGATTAAAATTAATGTGCATAAAGGTTTTGGTAAATTTTCGTCATGGAAACCGTAGACCGATTGAGTGGTTTTTTATTCTTTATCACCATTATACTATCATACTTTTGTATCTATACAATTAGGTTCACTTTGCATCGTACTCTATCGATGACTGTAGAAAGTGTTACTTTCGGAAATAAAATTCCTATAAAAACTCAACCGTCAGTCTCCTATCGAATTAGCTCTCACGGAAATAGTAAATATATCAAAGACTATATGGAAAATCCCAAATACTTGATAGAATATACTTCATTTTATTTGCTCCAATCCTAAGCCTAAATTCAACCATAATTCCGAGCAATTACCTTTAACCGATTGAGCTCATTACAATGAAGAAAGAATCTTGATACTAGACTAATATAAACAGTTAGTTGTTTTTGACGGAGAAATTTCAGAAGTAACATTAAGAAATATTTTTATAGTTTCCTCAGTTAAATCAAGAAAATTGCATGGCTGTTATTTATGCTTAGTTCAAAAATGAGTTTAAGCACTTGTATAAAACTATAATTTAAAATTCTAATAACAACTTCTTACGTCTGTGCAAATTAATCAAAGTTCGTGAAATCTGTATATCGAAAAATCCTGGTCTATAAATTAATTTTTAATTTTTAAAATTAATTCCTTAACTTCAATAGCTTGTTCCTAAAGCATCATTAAATGTTTTTGCATTTTTATCTGTTTAATCCCCGTTCTTGTGTTAAACAACACAAAAAATCAGGATATGTTATTTTTTTTTTAACGATTGAATATAATTTTTATTTTGAATGTTGTTTTCCTGTCATTGATGATGAGAAAATATTTTGACATAATGAATTTCGTAATCACTCGAAACAAATAACAAGATCCATTTTAACATTTTTATACTGTGTTTAAATCTTATTACTTCATATATGCTAGAAATTTTGTTTAATACTTTCAAAGTTGGATGGATTAATACATAGAAATTTCATCAAAAAATGTAATATTTATAATCTTCACCTTTATTTCTGGAATGCAGAACAGTTTGTATTTTTTTTTTCACAAAAAAACATCCATCAAATGATAATAAAAATCACAATAAAATAATATTTAAATAGAAAAATAAGAAGCAAAACAAAAACATTCACGAAAATAAAAATAAAAGATTAAATAATCATAAATTTATACAAATATTCACATTTATTAATGAGGCTGCTCTTAACTTATAATACATACATTATATATATATATATATAATAGAAGCAATTGCATTGAACGTCGGTGACTCTTCGGAAAAGTCTCTGGAAATTTGTAGGAGCTAAGAAAACCACAGAAACTTTTTAAAAGAGTAAGGTAACATGAAACAGGTACAATACGCAAATATATGGCTTCTACAGGGAGAGAGAAAAAGGAAAAAAAAAGAATGAAAACAGCCAATTGGTTATTATTATTAATAATAATAATAATAATAATAATAATAATTAATATTAATATTAATAATCTGTTACCAATATAATTTGGTTTTATACTCGCTGGAACTTAAAACGTGATATGTAGGAAATTTTCATATATTTATATATATTTTACTCTAGTGGTTACCATTTAAATATTAAATATACTCAAGCTGGTCTCTATATATTTTATATACATATTTTAATCTATATTTAGTTGAATTTATTATTTAATTTTTTTTTCAATGAATAAATTTTTTCTTGAGAGTCAATTATTAATTATGAAGGCCATGCATATTGAATGGATTTTTATGATTCACAAACCTTGAAGGCTGAGTAATGGATAAGAAACGATGATGATAATAATGAAAATAATTTAATACTAATAATAATAAGTTAAAATATTTGTAATTTTTTGGATGATTGTAAGGTTTGCTATCTTGTTAATTTTTACATAAATTTTTCTTAAATTCATTTAGGATATGAGGGAGTTATCATTCATTTATGTACAATGTAATAATTCATTCGAAGCAATTGTAATTTAAAGGTTTCGTGAGAATAAAGAATACTTTAACTATTCGAGCGATTCTGTTAAACTTCTATGAGATTCATATAGAAAATTATGCCATACAATTTTTATTCTGTCAACAAGGCACCCTAATTTTTGTTATTTTCTTAGTCGATATATGATGTTTTAAATCGTCTCATTCCTATCGGAAAACACCGTGGTGAACTGCGTCTATAGGAAATAATGAACGAGCAGCCTCTTGTTTCTGAAAGAAAGAGAATTTTTTAGTTCCCTTCTTTCGTACACTGTTCTCAAATATGTTTTTTAAGAGTTCAGAAAAGTTTATTTAAATACACCATAAGTTGTTTGTTTAAAGTTTGTTTGGCTTCCTTTCTTTTGAGTTTCTCCAAAATGGCAGCGAATGGTGGGTTTAGTTTTGAAGATTTTTAAAGAGTTCTAAATGAACAAGAATTTGAAATTATTCTGCAATTCTTCTTGGAAAAGAAGAGTCACGTAGAATATGGAACATGTGTCCCGATAAAATTCACTTTATCTCGAGGATCACCGGAGATGATGTGAGGATTACTGGCCCGATAAGGGAACGCCAGCGCCGAAAAGGAGTTTATGGCGGGAGCGGCCACCGTCTGTTGCTTGACCGGATGTCACAAGAACGAAACAGTTAATAACATTATAATGGAACTGAGTTTACATTGTTTTAGAGTTTGTATTTTTTTTTTTTTTTCATTTTTTCTCCTTTTCCTGTTCGCCAGATGGGAGGGTGCTGTGATTATAGAGTCCCTGGGCCATCAGTTGAAGGGCAAGCCCGTTCCGTTGGCCGCTCGCCTTCTTGATTTTGGCCCGTTTGTTCTGGAACCAGATCTTGATCTGTGATTCGTTGAGTTTGAGTTCGCGCGCCAAATCCTGTCGCCGCTTTTCCGTCAGATACCGGTTCTCCTGGAACTCCTTCTTGAGTCGTGCCAGCTGTTCATTGGTGAACGCCGTCCGGGGCCTCTTCTCCTCCGGTTTCTTGTCTTTCTTCTTCATTCGTCTCGACCGAGGCCCTACCAAAGAAAGATTTCAACAAAAAAGATAAATACAAATAGAAAAATCAAGTGCTCATCACAATATTTCAGTATTTTCTCTGATCAAAAAATGTGTCTGATCCTTAAGTTTTCTTTGGGTACTGATTCCAAATATTACATCAGAATTTCTCTTTCGAGTTCCATTACTTATAACAAAATTATCCATATTATTCTTATGTGGTAATGTTTCATCTTCAGAGTATTTTAAAATACGATGAATAAATTAGAAAATTAAGGGTTTATTTACCACTTTATATAGTCATCTCATTTTGGTCAAGTTGTTTGTCACTGAGTGTAGAGAATTATATAAAATTATAGGTAAAATAAAGAAACTTTGTGAAAACAAAGCGAATCGATTAGTAGAAAACACTCTCAGAAAGAAAGAAATTTGCTACTATATTTGAAATCAGAATCCAAAAGACTATAAGGATCACCGTGTGCAGACTAATTTTATGTCCGAACATGTCCAAATAAGTTCACACTTTGGGCTTTCTTAACTCTTGTTGTTTTTATTAGGGTTTACTTAATAATTTAAAGATTCTGTGCAATGATTATCGCCTCAACATTTACGAACTCTTATAATAAAAGAAATTCGGAAAATACACTTTAAAATCATTTATAGATTTCAGGTAACCTATGTTTATTCACTTTTAAATTAGAAAAGCAAAGATGGTTAGTTGTTTTTGCATGCATATGCAGTCTTATAAGCCTATTACTATATAATGCTAGAGCAAAACGCCATAAATATATCAATAGAAATCGCGTTTCTTAACATTTATTGCCAAAGATTTTTTTTCACGTATGATTACAAGAAAATAGCAATAAAATATTTTAAAAGATATTCAAATAATAATATAATTTTGAAGATTGATATTAAAAATTCTCTTTTTTAAAATTAAATACACTGAGAGCAATACATTTGTAAAGTAATACATTGAAAGATATTGTTTCTCGAATTCAAGAGTATTCTCTTTATTAAAAAAATTGCTTTCCTAAACTTAAAGCAAAAGATTTTGACAAGATTTTTAATGTTAACTTGATCTGTAAGATGTAAAATTAACAGTAAGATGAAAGATAGGTTCGTCAACATCTAAACAATGTCACATTAAAGAAAACAAATTATAAGATTTAGAAGTGTTAGATTAAATTACTGTATATGCAATATAAGATTTAATTTTTTTCTCCAAATTGAAGGGAGGGTCGTTAAGTCGGATTTGAGTGCTATAATCTTCCGGCGTAAAATCATTTTGGTAGCTGCTTTATTAATCCCGATAATAAGTGGATGAGAAAATTCTCGTGAGATTTAGAACTAGTTCCTACAACTTCAAAAATTTAAAAGCATCGATTTTAATTTGTTAGTTTATGTTTAGTGTCATTGTATAATAATTCGTTTTGGTTTGTAGTCTGAGATTAATTCATATATAATATATTGGGCTTTGTGTCCGTCGGTCTGTAATGTATCCCATTCTTATTGTTATATAGATTGACTTCCTTGATTGTAATTTTATTTTTATAAAGAATATATCGTCGTTGTCAAACCAATATCTGCTATGTGCACTTTTTTTGAAATTTCAATATTTTGACCCGTGCAGTAACCAAACTTGCATATAAAAGAACTGCTATGTGATTATAACTACTATACAATGAACCATGACCACTTTATAAAATATGATATGTGCAGCAGCTAGAATATTGTCAAATAAAAACTGCTATATGACAGTATTAACTTGTGACAATATTAAAAAAGCAAATATTACGTTTGACATCAATAAATTCAATTTGAAATAGTTTTAAAATTCACCTTCATACAAAATTTTACAGTAGAACTTTTTTTTTTTCCAATATCTCAAAAGTTTACTTTTGGCACATAGCAGATATTGGTTTGACAACGCCGATTTATTCAAATTTATTTATCTATGAAAAGACCGATAATGATAAATGAAACAAGAATAAAATAAATCCTCATCGTACAATAAAAGTAAATTAAAGAATTTGTAGATAGTTCTCTGGTGTTCGTAAATAATCCTATTGAATACATTTAGAACTAAACAGTAGAACGATTTTTTTTTTACCAAAAATAAATGCATTCACGCATGTAAACAGAAATTCGGTTACGTTTTTCTTTAATCTTTTCTACATTGGTAAATGCAAAATTTAATAAAATTAAATATTCAGTGTACTATAAAATGTAATCTTTCATATGAAAATGACAAAAAATCGACAGACAAATCAAATGACAATAGTAAAATTTGCATTGCGTGTGTATATTTTCCTCATTCCCACTATTTGACAAGTAGAATAGCTATACGGGTTCTGTTGATCAGTGTATAACAGAAATTTCGCCGTTCGCTTTTATCCTGTGTCATATGTTTATTACGCTTTTAATCTTTCTGTCAAATTTGCGACGGGTATGTTTCTTGTGTAGTAATTATTGCATTATTTCAAAAAAATATTTTCCTCTTAACTTAGTAGAATAAAGCAACGATTCGCCTCCTGCTTCTCAGAACATAGTGACTCCCAAAACGTCAATCATTGGCAAAAACTTCAGATATTACGCAAGAAAAAAACCCATTTCTCGTTATGTACAGTCTTTTGTATAGATATCAAACACACATAAACTTATTTTATTGTTAGCTATTTAATTGACATTACACAAAAAGAAATTGCAGTTTGGCGAAAAGCATGATATTTCTGGAAGGAGATTATATTCACAGCAATGGCAGTAATAAATAGTCTCCATTGCATGCAGCGGAAATTCTCTATGTAATTCTCCGACTGTTGTATTTAATAAAGAGGGAAAAAAAACACCGATGGAAAAAAGACGTCAAAAAGTCCATTAAGATATCACAGGAGCGGAACAAGTAAATCCGTTTTTGAAGTTAACTCATGGACTTGTTTAAGGATTTAGATAGGCTTCGTTGTAATTTAGTTCGGATTAAATTTTCCCAAAAGGAGAGTTTTATGTTTTTTTATTTGCTTTTTATCTTTCGTTTAAAGTTAATTAAGGAGGATTAAAACAGGCCATAAAAAATAAAATTAAAAAAAAATAACCGAAAGCTTTAGAAAAATTTTTACTGGAAATTAAAAAAAAAAAAATTCCTATTATGCAAATTATTCGCACACACATTATTTTTTAAAAAATATATAGGATAAAATTATTTAAGCAGCCTTTATTAAGATCGCTGACATTCATTATAATCATTGTTAAAATTAATCACAAATAAGTAAAAATGAAAAGACACGAACGAATAAGAAGGATTTACATAAGTTAATTTTCAAGTAGCTTAGATTGATTTTGTATGTAAACTAAAGAGTACAAGTCTGTATGTACTTTTTAAAAATTTTGTATCTGTTCACAAATTTACATGAATTTATTTAGACCATACGAAAAATGCGTCTATTCTTTAAGACACGCATCTCTATATTTCTAATTCTCGAATGAATTTAAAAATATTAAGATTATATTTTTTTCAAATTTAATTAAAATATTCACGTTGAGCAAAGGCGACCTTGACGTAAACCATGGATGAATCTTAAGTTTACATATTATTGATTTATAGATTTTTATATTTTTAGTTTTCTTTTTATTTAATTATTCTTCTTCAGCAGAAGAAGGCAACGTTTTGATAATTACAGAAGTAATGCGATGGCCTAATTAATGTGGAAAGGTGGAGGGAGATCATTAGAACGGGTGAAGATTTAGAGGTTACGAGAGAAAGAGAAAATTCAAGTAACCGTTGCGGCTGAGATTAGAATAATTTGTGTACACGTTCGCTCTGTCTCTCTCTCTCTCTCTCTCTCTCTCTCTCTCTCTCTCTCCTGCGACTCGTCTACTGCACCTCCCACTCTTCCCTGCCACCCATCTTCATCGCCTTTTGCAATTTGGTTCATGTTGTTGTTGTAGGAAAGGAAATTCGGTGGCAGAAGCCATTTAAATGGCCAGCCGTCGCTCCTGAATAGAAGTACGCTCAATCAGCGTTTCTTTCTCCCTTCCTGAGCCCCCCGTGCTATCAGCTGCGAGTGAGCATGCGTCCTCCTCGGATGGGCAGGGCCCCGGGAACAAAACCGGCTGCTCCGACAGAGGGCACTCTAGCACCGCCCGTGATTGGATAGCACGGCTAATCGATGCCTGATATATGCATGTGCCGATGAGACGACCTATTCGGGCGATTTACAGCTAATGAGACAACGATCTCCACCATACGGTGACCAATTTTCAATATGGAAGAGGGCCAAGAGAGTGAGTTAGGGGTTGCAGCAGGGGCTAACCAGAGTGATCCCATCATCATCATCAGGGTGGAAAAGCAAAAGAGAAACATGGGATGGATAGATAGTGAAGGTAGAGAGAGAGAGAGAGAGAGAGAGAGAGAGAGAGAGAGAGGTGAATATCATTATTGGGGTTATGTGGTGCCTCACTGGATTGGGATTATCCTAATTGATTCTTGTAGTAAACCTGCAGATGGCCAAACAGAGTGAGTGGGGAGTTGTGTTTGGGGTGGCGTTTGAGCTATAGCCCTGTCCTCATAACTTAAGGGGCTATAGGCAGTGGCTCCGCCTGTGGCTGCTCTCGTAGAAGCCTCGTTTTGGACGCGTGCTTTGTGAAGACCAGGTATGGGACGAGGAGAGGGCGGCGACAACAATATTAATGATGGAAGGAAACGAGTTCACCGAAGAGGAAGAAGCTCCCCTGAGTCACAACAATGGCTTTCACACATCGGCTGCGTCCCTTCGCGCGCCTCTTTTATCTCTGTCTCTTTTTCCCTCTTTCTCCTCCTGACAAGGTGGTGATGAGACCGTCGCAAATGAGGCTGCCCCAGCATTGCTAGCCTCTCTCTCTCTCTCTCTCTCTCTCTTTTTCTCTCTATCTCTTTCTGAAAATAAATGCGATCCTCTTTTGAGGGATTCCTGCTGCTGCTGCAATGCCCCATGATTAACTATCCACTTCTCCTCCCTCTTGCTCCGCTCGCCTCTCTTTGTTGCGAATACGCTCTATGAAGAGAGAGCCTTGCACAAAGGTGTGAATTTCTCCTTTTCATACACACGAGAAAATCGTTTAATCCACTTTGGGTTAAAAAAGATTAACCAAGTTGTTTATAATTTGAGTGCTTAGGGAAAAAATTGTGAAATTAATTAATTATCATCAGCATATTAACTTCGATTTTCGAGATAGAAATAAAATCTAATTAAGTCACGCCAAAAATAAAAGAAATTTAGTCACGGCCTATTAAGTCTTTCAAAATGCACAATTGAAAGATTGAAAAGTTGATCACCTAGAAAAATATATTCTCGTTAGTAAATTATAGAATTCCCTTATTTGTAATAGTAAATAACGAAATTAATTATACTATGCATAATTAGAGTTTGCCCATGCGACGAACATCAGACAAAATAACTGTTTTAACTTTTAATCATTCGGGGATTTAGCTTGGGTTCAAGTGCCAACTGATCGCTGCTGGGTTCTCTCACAGAAAGGTTTTGTTCAGGAAATTGTGTTGTAGTTTTTGAGATATCACATTACTGTTATTCGTTTCGACGAATGGTTAACTTTTGTGTTTGTTTTTGTTATTACATGTACAAGTAATTGAACACAGTCGAACCTCCTATAACGAAGTCATTAGGACCTCTAAAATTTCATTATACGGAAAATGTATTTTACAGAAACATGTCTACATTTGTTATACTCAAGGTTTACATTTTGGGACCAAAGTAAAAATTCGTTATAGGGAAAAATTCGTTATATGGGTATTCGTTATAGAAAGGTCGGCTGTATTCTGACTTTTATTTCAGATTTACTTTGCCAATAATAACGTCCTTTAGAAGAGTGTTGACTGATGATGTATTTGTACGAATTTAATTGCTAGTAAAAAAAAAAAAAAAAAAAAAATCAAACCACCTGATTAGATAATGTTATTTTCCATTCAAATAGGATAGTATTGTTCATGTCACATAAATTAAGATAGAAAATTTTTTTCCTTATTCATGTGATTCATTTCAACTTTTCTGTTCACTCTATAATCATCTATAGCTCGTTGCATAAGCCCGTACGAGACAGTTAAAGTATTTATTGAGATTTAAATGAATATAGAATAAAATTTTGCAGTTTTTCTTGAGAAATTAATACAGGGTGTCCCAAAAATGACTGATGGATTTTGAAAATCAATACAAAAAAAACGGAATGCGATAGATATGTATCGTTTGCAGCCTTATGCTTAGGAAATCAGGGAATTTTATCCCACCAAATTTCAAATTTAATTAACATTTTCACCCACAGGTGGCGCTGAAAACTATGAAAAAATAAAATCCGGTATGAAAATGTTGCAAGGACTGTTGCAAAAAACTAAACAATGACATTTTCAGCACACGCTATCTCAACAGCACACGCTATCAGCTTGACGACGAGCTGAAATGTTTCGTTTTAACTATACCTGTGTTACAGATCGCCTGCAGCGCTATCTCTTGGTAGAAATATTAACTAATTTTGAAATTTGGTGGGATAAAATTCCCTGATTTCCTAAGCATACGGCTGCAAACGATACATATCTATCGCATTCCGTTTTTTTTTTTTATTGATTTTCAAAATCCATCAGTCATTTTTGGGACAGCCTGTATGACCTGGCCTGTTATTGATAGTTAAGTAAAAGTATTTTCGGATGTTCTTTAATTTTTTATTATTAATTAATTTTTTTTTTTTGTATTTGAAATAAAACTCGAGATTTAAAATCAAATTTTTTTTTTAAAGTTGAATAAAGTTAATTACATTTATAAAATAAATTCGAATAAGTCAGTTGACATTATTCATACCACGTAAATATATTTAAAATGTCTTAATGATACAACATGCTTTGTGAAGCGTAATAAATGACAACCCTTTAAAAATTAATTCGAGCATCTCTACGCGCTTTTGTGAGATTATGAAAATAATTGATTTGGAGAAAGTGTAAAATGCAAGGAAAAGTGATCTCGAAAAGTGAATGTTTTTTACACGCAAGATGCGAATTAGCAGAAATAAATTTATTGTCCCAACACTTTGTGAGCAACTGAATGAAAACATTAAACCGGTTATTAGATTCACCATCAAATCTACTCCTCATCCCCCAAAGTTAGACATTAAATGAAGGCGTAATGTCTCGATTTTTTAAGTGTAAATTATTTATTTCTTTATATGACAATTTACAATGGCATTCCAATAAAAATGAAAAAAATTAAAATTATGCTGTTAAGCAAAAACTGGAATATAAGCTCGACATTGCCATTCGATATTATTAATAAGCAATTTACAGTAAGATTCCGGGAATAAGTTTAATGTAACGATAATTTCTATTAACTAGCATCTATATAAAAATTATTTTTTTGCAACCAAAATAACTAACTATGTTTGTTTGTAGCCTAAACTTAAACATGGTTTTAAATCTTACAAAACTATTATTATAATCTATTTATTTAATTGACAATAGTCTGCCAATCTGTTGGCATACATTATTACTGTTTAGAGTTGAGAATTGAATTCATTGTTTTATTTTGATTTCCGTCGATTTGTCATTGACTGTATTTTTGAATTAGTTTTAACCAATCTTTTTTTATCTTTTTTTAAATGATATAGTTTCCAACAAAGTTAGCATATGCGACAACAATTATAAATCGGGAACAGTCCTTGAATGACAACACAATTGCAAGTGTCATCCCGGATGGTATCTTTGTTCAGGACCAACGGTAATGTGGTTCTCTGTTAATGTACATCATAGTTTTACTGAAAATAAAGACACTTGTAGCCTCAATATAGTCCCACATACAAGATATCCCAACGGTATACGTCCAAAATGAAAAACTGAATGGACCTCAACACCAATGAAAATCACCCCAATATATGTTATCTGAAATAATACCATTGTGGAGATGTTAACGATTTTGTGATATTGTATTCTCAATAATCCACCTGTAGAAACCTATGAGAGGATTTAGCTGTTCTCAGAGGAAATATCAATTTTACCGTGAAACCCCTATTTTTTCCTTGTATGCTTTCTTTTTAAGCTTGTATGCTTTCTTTTTTTTTTAACCCATTACATGTACTCTTTTTTTTTTTCCCTGACAATCTATGTATTAAATGGAGAAGTTTTTAAATTCTTACCCGTGTTGCTGACTTCATTTATTCTGTTTAGATTCATCATAAAAGATTTCTTAAACTTCACGACAACTCAGAACTTCCTACTTTAAACCTGGATTTCCGAAAAATTTTATGCATACAATCTTAAAATATTGTATGCATACAATTCGTTTATTTTCTAAAATTTAATACCCACGTTGTCCAAAGAATACAATTCTACTAACCAAATTCTCAAAACGACATACATTCCCGAAAACACATTTTAACAGAATAAGGTACGAGTTTACTGACAAAAAATCACAAAATCGTTAATATCTCTATAGTGGTAACATTTCGGATAATATACACAAGGGTGATCCTCATAGGTATTGAGGCCCTCTACTCATTTTTCATTTTGGACGTGTACGGTTGGGACACCCTATTTATGAATAGCCATAGACTGATGGAAAATACGTCTGGGATTGGAAAAAATTATAGTTAAATAAAGAGCTTTCTATACTCTGTTTGACTAGATATTTCCAATTAAATTTCTGATTTCAATTGTTAGACATTGTTGTAAAGTAAACTTAATAATGTCTAACAATTGAAATTGGATATTTAATCAGACACGGCCAATCAAATTTTCGATGACCAGAGTAGAATGTTATATAAATCTCTAGATATAATGATAATGAATAGAAGAATATGACGATATTTTATAGTGTAAAGAATTTTCTTTTTAATTTTGAAACGACTGGTTCTGATTTGGCGAATTTTCATATAACGTATTTTCACTATTTTGGCGTCTACCAATCGGAACTGAGCGTTTAGATTCATAAATATGCAGGGATCTAACCAGAAATTGCTGAGTGCTGTTTAATTTTTCAGAGTACCAGTCTATTTTAAATCTGAGATCTTCAATCTACACCGTATAATGCATATTTAACTTAAAATCTGAGTGGTTGTTACGAAAATGGTATTTTTTTTAGTGCAGATCGCAAAAATAGCAATGGTCGCGCGCAACCAGTTCCGATCAGTGTAGCTAAATCCCTGAATATTTGCTTGACGAATTTTTATTTGCTTATACCAGAAAGTAAATTTATTCCAACTTCTCACTAATCGTAAACATTTAATATAAAAAATCGCGTCTCTTGAATACTTAATAAATATTTATTATATTTATTAATAAGTGTTATTTTGGTGGCATAAATCTTTAAAAAATGTGTTTGATATTTGAAGAACAGCTTTTGTTAGTGAAGAAATATGTCCTTTTCGAGTTTTGAGACATATTTGCCCATTTGAGACATCGTTTTGCGTGATCATATAAAACGGTCGATCCATGAGTGGCTGTGTTTTCAGTGTTACTGTTACTCTAAATTACAAATGTAAACATGTGCAATTCTCGCTCTCGTCTAATTTATTCTATTTGAGGATGAGATAAAAAGGGGAGGAGAGGTGGATGTGTTTTCTCTTTCCAAAAAAAAGCACGTTATATATTCTCTGGAATAAAAACTGAAATCTTGGTCTTTTGACAAGGCAGTTGGCGACGGCCTCATTGATTGAGCGGTTTAAATATTTGCTTTTGGGACATGTCCGACGCTCTTCTTTGCCTCCGCTCATCTCCTCCCCTTTGCCAACACCATTCAAATGCAACCGAATGACTAATTCACGCTATTCGAATCCCCATTATAGATAGGAAGAAGACTACAAAGTTATGGGATTAGATTCATAAGCTAAAGTAAACAGGCTCTTAAAAGTGTTGGAACTGCACCATAATGAAATATTCGTTTTCTAAGCAGTTGTTCGAGCACTACACTCCTTTCAACATGTTTTTAAAATGGCAAATATATATAGTATGTATTTCCTTTATGAAATATTTGTGTACTTGTTTGGTTACCTTCGAACACTACCTAACTATAATGTTAGAACTACCTTTATTTTATTTTTGAAATAAAATTCGCTTAAAAATATGCCGCTGAAACTTAAAGTTTTTGAAAAAGCTTCATGAATACTAATTTTTACCCTTTGGAAATGCTAACATATTATTTACCACTTATCTCAAATAAATTATAACGTTATACCTGATTATTATTATTGTCATACTTTACATTTTAACCTGATGCTGAAGTAGGTTTCTCATCATTTTGACCTTTTAAAATTACAGATTATCTATCGGAGTTTCGGGTATTTTGCCTTAGTGCTAATAATCAGCGGTAGAGGGCAATCTCGGATATAGAGAGACAGTGTATAATGTTTTACTGAATAGAAGATAATAAGATTTGGAAGTTCTAAATTGAAAGAATTATTAAAAATGTAAGATATCTTATTTGTTATAATGATTTTTATAGGCAATCTAAAACACCTTGTTTTTCATAGAATATTTATTCGATGCCGCTTGCGAATAACTTGGAGTTCATATATTATAAATTGTTAATAGTACCATTCATTTAAAAATATACACATTAAAATTTGTTAAAAGTAGGAATTCAGCAATGACAGATGTCGCGGAACCAAAAGACCAATCGTCACATGAATACGAATTCAGTTACCGAAATAAAACGAATTTCTTCAAAATCTAGATCATTTAATCTTGCAATACTTCTTTCTAATGCAGCTGAAAAACATAGGATCTCAAAAGTTTATCTCCTTGTGAATTTAAAATACTAATCCGGACTACAGAGGGTAAAATTTTTGCAAATAACAATTAAACAACTAAATGAGTTGACAGTGTTTTATGGGTAGAAAATGGTAAACTTGAGGACCTCTAATTAAATAACATCTAATAATTAAACTTACAAAAATAGAAAGGACATTCTAGCATCAGCAATAATAAACTGTTCTGCACCATCAATCTAACATCTGAACATCTGCGCGTTTGTATTAGTGTAAAAGTACCAGCGCAATTCGCTCCTGAGTTTCATCAATGTATGTATTTTTTATTCAAAACAGACCTAGAAGTTACTGGTAAAACTTGGTCCATCATTTTAAGAACATTTTGAAGCTTAAATAAAAATTATATTTAATTTTCTAAGCATTTTTTTATATGTTCGTGCGTTATTCATTGATTGTATCCTTCTTTAAGCAAGAGAAATATTGGAAAATCGAATTTTGAATATTATTTCCGTTCAAATATTAAAATCAAAATCATGTGTTGAATGTGTGTGGCGTGCAAACTTAGTCAGCACTGAATCAATTCACGAACACAACTTTGCGGTTTTGACAATAAAAGGTAAGAAGGAAAGAAGACTGCGAAATTCACTTTGGAGTTGCTTCTTTGCAATTCTAGTTTTTAGTCGATCTCACCATCTATTGGGGAGAAAAAACTTCACATTCATCCTTTAATCGTGACATTGCGTGAGAGTGAAAAATCAACATGAGACCGGACAAATATTTTGCTTTAAGAATGTGAACAAGTTTTCTGATTATGCTACTCAATTTTTAATGTAAATATTAAAAAAATGAAGGGCGTTTCACCTCTCCTTCAACATCTAAAAGTAAATCCTCTTAAGCACATCTGCCAAAACACGAAACATCAAATGTAACAATCTCATAGAAAATACATTTGCTGCGAAATGGATTTTTGGCAAAATACTATCTCTTTCTTTTCACTCTTCTGATATTTATCTTATTAATTTATTTACTTTTTCATCTTCACTGATAATAAACTTTCAAGTGAGTCAGCTTTCTTTGTCCCTTTTGATCTACACGAATCTCTCTCTCTCTCTCTCTCTCTCTCTCTCTTTTAGCGTAACATTCGAATATTTTATTGAGAATCACGCAAGTTCATCAGTGATATGTCCTAGATCTTGAAAGAAAAAACTGATTTACTATAAGAAGGTATGATGATCAAATGCACTTGTAAAGCCAGAAACTATGGACAATGTTAATACTGAAAAAAGAAAAATGAAAACACATATCCACAAAAAAATAGTTTAATATTACCTCGTATGTACATTTTACTGACGACATCAGCTTTTTCAGCGAGAAACAAGGACAATCAAAAGTTCGAAAGTACTAGAAACATGGGCAATCAAAGGACTTTTAAACCTTTGATTGTCCTTGTTTCTCGCTGAAGAAGCTGACGTCGTCAGTGAAATGTACATACGAGGTAATATTAAACAATTTTATGGATCTGTGTTTTCATTTTTCTTTTTTCAGTTAAGGTATGATGAATTTTAAATTTTATTATTAAAAACTGTATGAACGCTAGGATTCCCTGGGATAAATTTAGCTGTCACAGAATTTTAGAGTTATGAGATAACTGGAAATCGTGACTTCAGACGTCCAAACGCATTAACTCCTAGGTGCGATTTTTCTTTAAATATATCATAAGTAGTAAAATCTTACAATTGAATATGCAGAGTGATTCTGAAAAAGTGTGTATAACTGTAAGCAATGACAGAGGTGACCAGAATGAACATTTGCTTTTAATAAAATGTGTGTCCGAATTTGAGATATGAACAGAAATAAAAATGCCGCCACCAAGATCAACAACTTAATAACTCAGGTTCTGCACCACCTAGAATAATGAATTTTGGAAGAATAATAGGGTACATAAAAAACTGTATACCGTTAAAGTTTGATCGAATTCCAACTAGTAGTTTCCGAGTTATGCACTCAACATCGTTACACGTGCTGGTTAGTACTCGCATGTGAGCATTGTTACGATTTTGAATGCGTAACTCGGAAACTGCTCGTTGGAATACGATCGAATTTTAACGGTGTAGACAGTTTTATGTACCCTATTATTTCTCCAAAATTTATTATTCTAGGCGATGTAGAACTTGAGTTATTAACTTGTTGATCTTGGTGGCAGCATTTTTATTTCTGTTCTTATCTCAGTTAGCGTTCAAATTCGGACCCACATTGTATTATATTTGAACCCAAAATGTTCATTCTGGCCACCTCTGTCATTGCTTATAGTTATACACACTTTTTCAGAATCACCCTAGATAAATTATGTAGATGTTACAGAATAATGGGCTATCTGCTCAAAAATAAAAAATTCATGCCTATATGAAAACAAGAGGGTGGAACCGTAAATTGTAAAGATATCGTTGATTACAATTCATTGAAATCAAAGTTAACTTCCATAAAAAATTATTTTTTCTTCCTTTCTATTAGAACGGAAACCGAAGCATAAGCAATTAATTCATTCATAAGCAGTTTAATCGAAACTGAGTTATTTAAATTAAACGAGAATCATACCAATCTTAATAAATTCACAAATTATAAGAGATTATTAATTTCCGTAAATCTGTTTAATCTGTATAAAGCAAAAATAAAAATAATAAATGTTAAAGTTATGTGATTGGGATACGTCAGTGGCATAGTAATCAAATATAAATATAATTAAAATGTTTAGCCATAAAATTTTCTTTTACTTTATTGAACAGAAGCAACGCTGGAATTTCGTATTTCAAGTATTTATTTTCGGAAGTTTTCAGATCTTTATATTTGTTTAAAAAAACTCTATACCAGCAATGGAAATTTCTGAATATATCTATCGTTTTACAAATCTAAAATTTAACACACAGAGAAATTGGTTTGTCTTTATGGGACAAAGTCATAACAAGGTGGAAATGATGAACATGCATTTGAAAAGGGAACATATTCCAGCTATGAAGAACATTTTAGTCACAAATGAACAATATAATACAAAGACATTCCAATAAGCTTATATATTTTCGTGTAGTTCTCAAATGGAAAGTTATTAACAACGATTTCTTTAGAAACCGCGCGAGTGTTGATCGTCGATTAATGGCACGATAA
Source organism: Rhysida immarginata (assembly GCA_023313115.1). Taxonomy (NCBI): domain Eukaryota; kingdom Metazoa; phylum Arthropoda; class Chilopoda; order Scolopendromorpha; family Scolopendridae; genus Rhysida; species Rhysida immarginata. The sequence goes on along the minus strand of JAHWFO010012898.1, from coordinate 1,582,001 downwards.
ATTTTCGATTTAACTTGCTCAATAACAGCGTGGAAAGGTGGGATTGCTAAACGGTAATAGTGATGAGTGGCCAAAACATACATGCCCAAAAGAAAAGTGACTCTAAAAATGTTATTAAATTAACGCATGCAGAAATAAACGTAATACGAGGGTGAAGTGAGTAAGTAAGTCACAAATGGATATAGAAATGAAATAAATACGAGTACTGAAAACTACTTTAATTTCTCCACATAATCTCCCTGCACAATGAGACATTTGTCCCATCGTTTCACAAGCCCCTCAAAACCAGCAGCATAAAACTCTTTGGGTTGCTCTGTAAACCAGGCGGTGGACCCTTTGTACAGTCTTCTGGGATCACTAGGGCATATTGCTTATCACATTGTAAATGCCGACTTATACTGTAACATCTTCATGAAATTTCGTAATCTCATTCGCAGAAGCGACTAGAACTCCTCATCAAAGGCGTGTTGTTATTGCATGATAACGCGCGTCTTCATATTGCCAACAAGACAAATGAGATGCTGCGAAAGTTTAACTGGAAGTTTTCGATCATCCTCCGTATAGCCCTTGCCTTACTCCAAGCGACTTCCATTTGTTCGGTACCAAGCAGTACAAAGAGAATTCAGCGCCTGGTTCAGACAGCAGACCAAAGAGTCGTATGCTGCTGGTTTTGAGGGGCTTGTAAAACAATGGGACAAGAGCCTCAATGTACAGGAAAATTATGCGGAGAAATAAAAATAGTTTTCAAGTCAATATTCTTATTTCTACATCCATTTGTGACTTACTTACTGACTTCCCCTGATAATGCATAGAATTAGAAACCAACTGTGGTATAGATAAATAGAAGAAACAAGGATACCTCTTGTCCAAAAGAAGTTAAGAAATCAAAATGAATTTATAAAAACAAATCTCATAAATACATTTCGGAGCGCTCTGTCTCCTTCATCAATGAGAAACAAAAGTCCGATACTTTGTTTCTCACTTATGAAGAAGACAGAGAGCTCCGAAATATACATAAGACTTTTATTTTTATAAATTCATTTTTGTAGAATAGTGGTTTCTTATCTTCTTCTTTTGTGTCCACAGTTTTGACCGTCTTATATTTGTATTAGATTTTACTTGTTGATGTGGAAAGAGGTTTCCTTGTTTCTGGTACTTAATAATAGGGGACTGTAAAACGGTTTCGTATTTCAAAGTACAATACGAAATTCTCTTCGATGTATTCGATAGTTTCTTCAAAAACATTAAGCTTATTCTAGCTTCAATGTGCATCTTTAAGGATAGAGTTGAAAACAGTTTATAGTTATTGGAAAACTAAAACCTTAAATACAGTATTCTAGTAAATACAGGGTGACCCAAAAAAACGGGAATTTTTGAAATGCGTTGTGGCAGCCTCGAGCAGGTAGCAGCACTGTGGGACAGTGACCTTGAGCAAGTAAACACTTTTCCATTTTAGTAACCATGGGTCAGTGGAACGGGCAACAGCGTGCGTTAGCCATAAAAATGTTTTTAACCGTGTGATCTCAAGATTCGGTAACGTTCCCTGGCCCCCTAGATCGCCAGATTTGTCCGTTTGTGATTTTTTCTTGTGGGGCTATCTCAAGAGTAAAGTGTACACGACTCGACCAAGAACTCTGGATGAGTTAAAACAGAGAATTCAGGATGAAATTCACAGTATCCCAGCTGAGATGTTGCAAGAGCCAGTGAGGAATCTCAACAGCAGATTTCAAGAATGTATTCGTACAGGAGGACGCCATAAAAAATGATAAATTCCATTAACGTTTCGTAAATGGCAAGTATACAGGTTTCAATTTCTATGAATAAAATGTTTTTCTTCCATTACTCTTGGTTTTATTGGATTGTTAAAAATTTCCCGTTTTTTGGGTCACCCTGTATATGAAGGAATTTTATTAGCATATAATTTATGAAACGGAATTTGAATGAAAATATTGTGTTACTAAGAAGCAATAGAATTTAATAAGATAGAGGAAATATTCCCTGATTGAGCCATAATCTTTGTGAGATCGTAAAGTAACTTCATGATTGTTTACAAATTCTGAGGCTGTACATAATGAGAATTTCGTTATAGATAGATTTTAGTGATGAATATTACAATTGGGATATATTTACAGGCTTTATCTCAATTTATATAAATCGGCGTGATGAAAAACTCGACCACTTTTCTAAAACTGATTAACATTTTTATAAAACCATGAATAGGTGACGCGAAGGACTTTCAAAAGCAGATTCCATACAAAACATTTATACTGAATGTCGTTTATACCAATGCAAATACTGACTCACTGCAGGAAATACTGACAAAATAATGAGAGGAAACAGATGGGCAAATGAAAGCACTATGAGCTTGTGTAGCTATAAGAAGGATGTCGAAACAAACGATTAATGGCGTAAACCGTATATGAATGGTTAATCATAATTTGGTTAGGTATAAAATCAAATTAAAGATAATTATTCAAAGAATGTTAAGAATAATCTGTGACTTTGAAATCAGGAATCCGTAGCTCTTCTTCAGTGAACATTTATTCATACAAAGATAAATCTTAGTTAAGGCTGTTGGGTTTTCAATAAGCAATCCCGTAGATCTTTTATTACATTTATGAAAATGTTTTTCTTGAGTTAGAACATAAAAGCTGCATATAAATATTGTGTCGCATTAAGAATTTGTAAAAACCTGTCTAAGTCTACTCTTAGGAATGACTCCGTCAAAAATAAAATCAAATTTCGATTTGACATTAAATCTAGATTTGTCAAATATCTTAAAATGCTCCGTTTCCCTAAAATGTTCCCTAAAATGTTCTAATATGTATGCACAAAGCTATACAAGAATATTTCTTAGTAATTTCAAACGATTAACTACTTATAAATTTCGATACATCCTACCAAATATTACTTCTAGGTGTAATAATGGCGCAACGCCATCGTTCACGATTTCCTTCTAATATCTCGTCTACGGAAGTATGAATTAAATCCTTCCAATATATTTATCGCACAATAATACATTCGATATAGCCGATTTCATTTCAAGGGAAGCTTTACATATATCATTCCATTGTAAAAACTGTTTGCAGGTGTTCAACGTAATCGACGGTTATTTTCCAGCGTTAAATATTAATATTATCCAATCTTTATTAATGTATTATTATCCAACGGATCAAATACATATGTAAAAAAAATTTTTTCAAGAATATTTTTATGTTATATTTAAGAACTGTACACTTATTTCAGCCTCATCGGAGGACCTGGAAATAAAGTACGAACCGTGAAATCGATGCAATCGATTTAAAATGTTCCAAGAACAACGATGCTAATTAATAGAGTCGTCAATATTATTATAAATGTCATCATCATCCTATTTTCAAAATAATAAAGAATTCATTAAAGTCTTAAAATATTACTATAAAATTATTACGTTACAGTTGAATATAGGAATAGTTTTTGATAAATGCAGTCAGGAAATGAGGCAAATAATTCAATTTTTTTTCAAACTGGAGGCTACATAAACTCATTTAAGTTTAAAGTTTTGATAAGTAAAGTATGTTTAAAAGTCAGAAGAATGTGAAAGTCGGCAGATCACATGTTTCCGAAATGACAGAATAATCAGCAACTGAAATGAAATGGTTACTATGACCTATATTTGATTATAGAAATTTTATTATCACATGTGTATTTTTTTTTTGGTTCTTTGCTCTCCAATATATTTTATTTTATAGATTTTGCTTATCCGTCTTTTGCACCGTACTGCACAGTTTTAAGATATTTGTTAAGATTAGATAAAGTCTTAATATTTCTTCGACTTGTTTGAGAATTTATATTCTTTTATTTTTTTCTCCAAAAAGTGAGAATGTGCAGGTCACTATCAGCAAGTCACTATTAGAGCCCTAGGTGCTCAATAAATAAATAAATAAAATAAAATCATGTCAAATCTAAGGTATTTGATAATGTAGATGTAAAAAGAGAAAGAAAATATAAATACATGAATAGATGATGTAAGGATAATTACTTTTTTGTTATTAGCGTGGGTTCAAAGCTAGTAAAGAGATTTATTCAAGAAAAAGACTTCTGTAAGTTTTCGGAAAAGCTTATAAAAACTGTATTCAATGCAAAAAAAAACCTGAGTAAGATGGAAGATGTTATAAGTTATAATGACTTTGTATGCGGTCATCTTTATGCGTATTTTTTGGAAAATTATTGTGCCAAATGACATTTTATATTTTAACAAGTTTACTGAGGTTTGTTTCTAGGTTTGTTAAGCATTCAAATGCAATACATAATAAAAGTAATGATAAACTTATTAAAGTTTTCAGAAATATCAATTAATTAAAACAAATTAATTTAATTATATTCCATAGATTGTAATTGGTCTACTCTCATAAAAAATTGCGGACGGAAGACATTCAGAATAAATAAATGCAAGTTTTTTAATCCGACAAACATTTACATAGGATAATGACTTTTTTGTTATCTTCAATAGGGAATAAAAATATTCTCCGATGCGTGGGTTCCATAGCCTATAAACAAAGATGGACGTTTATGACAGACGCCTCGCGACCCCAAAAGGTCAACATGAAATGATTACAAAACCGAACGAACTTCTATTCACGAAGGGGCGAAGCAAGAGTGAAGAAGGAAAGAAGAAAAAAATTCCCATTAAAAAATGGGCGCTGCAGCTGATTCATAACGATAATAAAAATTAAGGTTTATTCATCTGGGGAATTTTATTGAACCTCTCTCTCTCTTTGAGATGAAACTTCTTTGGATAGATGAAACGGAGGCTTTAGTTTAATTTAGGAGGCGTGATGAAGGCGTTTCGTAAATATACTGTAAAGGAAAATTTAATTATTTTTTTATAGACTCAACTGTCTTCGTCTCTCTTTTAATATAAAAAGGAACTTTATGATGCTGAAATCGACTCAGAGTCAATGTTAAAAAGGGAAAAAATCGATGGGAAAATTAACACGAATAGAATAGTTTGTATAATTAGATTTCTGCATCTTCAATAGCATGTTTATAGAAGGTGATTAAATTTCAATCAAAATATAAAATAGAACTATCAGCGGAATATTATCTCTGCGTAAACTATATACCTACATAAAATGAAGCAGTCATGTTAGCGGTAAAATTTTTCCCCTAGAAATGTTCCCTTGCCAATTTCTTTCTTATTTGATTTTGATTTCAGATTCGGATAGAGCATCAAAACTTTAAGTAAAAGTTATAATAGGCAAACAGGTCCTATCTATTCGGGAACATAGCTAAAATGACGGTCAAAGTTTGGTCATCTATTCTTTGACTGCCATTTTAGTCATGTTCCCGAATAGATAGGACTTGCGTGCCTATCTACTTATAATTTCTTTTCATTACTTTTTGATGCTCTGTCTGAAACTGAAGTCAAAATCAAAAAAATTCGACAAAAATTGGCAAACGATCGACTTCACGCAAACCATAAAGATGTTTTTAATTTGCTTGCGCTTTTAACATCGTTCTCACAACACAGAACCACGCAATCCTAATTTTTTTTTCTTTTTACTTGCGTAAAAAATAATTTGCTGTATGTATATTCTGATGTTCTTGAAAAGTATTTCCAGCAGATAAATTTTTTAAAAGATAATTTAATATCTAGGATATTGTTTTAGACAAATCAAGTGGCATATTAATATGATGCAAAAACTTGCAAAGTTTAGACGCACAGTTAATTGTTCTTGTTCGCGGCTGTCTGTTCAATGAAATAAGGAAGAAGAAAACAATAAAACACGAACGTTGAAATATATTATTATAAACATAATTGTTTACATTGGAAACACTTGAGACTGGATTTAAAAATATTTTCTCAATTGTAAATTCAGTTTCTTCTTGATGTTCTTGAAGTAAACGCAAATTAAAACCAAAAATTTTTTCTTTATACATTAACTCCTAGATTAAAAATTCTAATTATACAGTTAAACTCATCTCCTCTGCTCATTGAAAGCAAAATGCTATCGATTCTTCCAAAAATATCTTAAAATCTAAGAATAAAATAAGAAATGCGTTGCCAGTCTATCTATGAAGTCCTAATTGAAAGAAGAAAAAAAAACTCGTCCAGCAAACTGTAATTAATTAATTCCCAGTAAGCAGAGGGCACTTGTCTTTAATCCAATAATACAGAATCCCCTATTCCCTTAATCTCCTTCCCTCGTGAGGGAGGCAAAATAGATTCCCAGTATGCAATCCCCTCCCCCGCCAAGCTCTCTTTATGGCTGTCAACGCTTAATAGAAATCAATAGGAAACGGCGCCATCTTCCTGCCATTACTAGAAGCAGCTTATTTTCAAAACCCAATTCATAACCGTTCATATCCTATCTGACAGGTGAAGCTAAGGGAAAGGAAGAAAAAAAAGTATACATAATACATGGAAATGAGTTTGCATTTGAAATTTGTATAAGTTGTTTTGAAGTCCTTCGTATATTCATTTGCATTGGTAATATATCTCGCCTCTCCCATCGCAAGTAAATTTTGAAGTCGCTTTTGAAATTGCTGGAAGAGCCTTGCTTTTGAAAAATACTTTCTAAGCGAACAAAATGATTATTGCCTTTAGACATGGATATATTCAAATGACTCAGAAAATGACTTGTTTCCATATGAATCGAGATATTAAAAAAAAACCCCGATAGATTTGGATATATTTTTAGGTATAACACTATATGCAAATGCTATAATCAAATGCAATTGGTAAAGGAAATTTCAATAATTTCGAAAAAAAAATCGATACGTTCAACGAACGTAAATGAAAACAAAATTTAAATTTTTTTTTTTAGAAAACTTTGTTCAAATCCTAAGTCGTAGTTTTTTAAACTTTAATCGCTCTATTTCTACTACAACATAAATAAATAATTTTAATATAAAATTTTAAATCTGTAAGCGTTAAATAAAGTTCTTTGGCAAACAATCTTGAAGTTCCAAGGTCAAAGGTAGCAGAAAATGCCTAAAAATATCGTGTGTGAAAAATGCTGAAGCCATTTAGACAAAAGCACGACTAGCTAGGGCGAATAATCATTCTTTTCTTCCTACAAACCTTTTATACAAACTTTCAAATCCATACAGTACTCAATAACCGATGTTAGGAATGTTGTCGTTTTATACTAGAATTTCTGTAATGATTTCAGGTTATTTTTTGTTAGCATAAACATTTATCATCATCATACTTTATAAAATGTCTTTTGTCTGGACTTAATCTACTTTAAAATTTCTATTAATGAAGAAAATTTATAGAAATTTGATATGCCATTACATATGTGATCTGTTTTAATTTCAAAGCTCTTTAACGTCTATTTTGTCAGTGTATCTAGCAAACCCAATTTGAAATTCTTATTAGAAGAGTATATAAGGCATGTCCCATAAGTAGAGGCACACATTTAAAATTATTGTTTAATGCTGTAAACAAAATTATATCAAACTTTATTTTTTAAATCTCATTAGAAACACTAATAATTGATAACATTCACAACAGTCCAGCTTCCTGAATGCCTTTGTACCCGATTGCTCTGAGGTTCTTCTAGCCCGTTTTCATTACTGCTTTTCCTGACTCTTTAGGTACTCTCCTACTGATTTCGCCCCATATTCTGCTAAATCCTTTGATGTTTTTAGGTGGAACTTTTCGTTTGCCGTATTCCCTTTTGCATAGGGCCCAAAATCTCTCAATGCCTCTGGTCTGAAAAAATCAACATTCTGCTCCTCCAGATACGATGTGACAGAATTGGCATGATGTGGTGTTGCCATGTGAGATCTGAATATAATTTCTTTCTTATCAGGATGCTTGTTAAAGAAGGGGATCAGATGCTTTTTCATGCATTCTTTCAGATACACTTGTGCATTAATTGTCCCTGTTGAAATATAGGGTTGCAGAACGTTCCCGGATTGACCAATGGCCTGCCAAATCATAAACCGTATGATAAATTTTGATTAAGGCTTGACTTTATGATTGTGTTCAGTCTCACCACGATGTCTGGCATGGTAAAATTTTGGTCCTGGAATATCAGCTGGGTCCTGAGCTACGTATGTCTCATCATCAATAACAATAATTTTCTTTAGAGCTTTTTTATAAATTTTCCTACAGCTAGTTTTTGCCCGCTCTTCTTGACCATTTATGTATTTAGGAGCGGATTATTTTAAATATGACTTAATCCCAAGTTTATTTACTTCTAGCAAGGGTAGATTTGGGTATATTAATTTTATTTGCTGCAACACGGACAGATGCATCAAAGCCATTAGAAAACAATTTTTCCACCACCTTCAAATTGTTCGGCGTTGCTTGGAACGCAGGACGACCAGGAAGCAATTTAAATTTCACATTCCCTGAATCTTCATATCTCTGTAGAATATTGTAAACTGTTCGTTTTGATCTGCCCTCTTCCATAAAATGTTTAATATGTACCTTCTTTTCTTTTTCAGCAATATTTTCTTAGAAATGCACAACGCTTTTTGCACAATGCTCCGCTTCTTTTCTCGCCATTCTTATCGTCTGCTTTCTCAACCTTAGTGCGCATGTACAAATGTATTTAAGGCCCTTGTTAAGAATGGAGAAAAGTAACGACGCTCTATCAGCGCGCATTTCGAAACTACGTTCATTTAAACTTTGTGCCTCTACTTATGGGAGACATGCCTTATAAGAAGTTAGTGATAGATGTTTAGAAACTTAAAATCGTCTTATTGACGACTTAACCAGCTTCATAAAAGTAAACGTCGAAGGGTTAGTGGTTGACAAAATTTGACGAATTTAACCGGAATGAGAGCTAAGAAGGGGTGAAAAAAAAAGAAAGAAAGAGCGACTTAATCGTTAGGCTAAACTTAACAACGGAGTATCACAACTTTCGCGAGGTTAGGTTCCAGAACCTTTCGCAGATGAGGTTTCGCGGATGTTGGTATAGTCACTAAAATGATGATACTATAAGCTTATTTCTATAGTCGAAACCCTAAATATGACCTCAGCCATGCTCCCAAACACTTAATTTCATTTAAAAGTCAGCTTAATTCATTATACTTAAAACAACAACAACAACAACAAATATTTGATGTAAAACTAAAGTACAGTACTGCCTAACGCATATTTGTCACACAATCACATTCGCAGTACAGTATAGTAATGTTACCCCTATTAATTTATCGAACAGGCATTGGCTGCCGTCTTCTTTTGCATTCACAGTAAAGTATAATGAGTAAACGAATGCGAATATGCGAAAAAATCGCGGATGCAAATTAGTTCAGTTCCAGTGAAATTTTCGTGGATCTGCGAATCACGAAGCGCGAATGTTCGAGGTCTGGCTGTACAAAATTGGAAGAAGAAAGAGGAAAATCCAATTCGAGAATTGGGCAAAAATAAGATTGGGGAATTGAAATAGCGGTTTCTTTACTCATTCCAATCGTTCTCTTCTGCATCAAAGAGGTTCCATTTTTCTTTTCTCAGCATTATCAATTTTTGGGGGTATGTGCAAATTTTGCTGCTTCTTAAAGGCTCAATTAAGGAGAGAAGCGAAATGTTCGCAAACCAATATTTCCATGAGTCACTCGGATTAAAAACGGCGAAGGCATTCCTTTCGACTCACCGCACCCCAAATGAAGTGATAAACGAACGAATAAGAAGGCCTCTGATTGGTTGCAAATCATGCACGCACGAACCTTCTGAGCGCGTGCCATGATTTATGAGGACGGAAAATTACGGGTCGGAGTATTTGCGTCTTTATAACAGGTGATTATTCTCCAGCGAAAAAGCACTTTCCCTCTCAACCCCCCCCCCCCCCACTCCTCTCCTCACTCGATTTTTCCTTGCTGAAAACACTTGGTTGTACTCGATGCACCCACCAAGGGCTTGTTCGCTTTTCTAATTTGATCACGTGACAGTCGAGAGTGAAAGAGAGAGAGAGAGAGAGAGAGAAAGAAAGAAAGAAAGAAAGAAAGAAAGGAAAACGAGGCATGATGTAGTTAAGGAAGAGCAAACGACTTCATTGACACGTTAACCACTCGGTTCGCACGCACACAAAGGAACAGCGTTAAAGAGCTTGCGTTCGTTTTCGCTCTCCAATGAATTCAATTATAGAAATCGAATTTTGAAGATCATCGATGCGTTGTTTTAGTGCTTAGTGGTTGATTACGGCCCGCATTTCAGGCTTTTATTTTGTATACAAAACAGATTACTTTTTCTTATGCTAAATTTTTCCTGAAATGTATAATAACGTTTATTTTTCTTTTCAATTCATTGCTTCAATTCATTAAAGGTAAATGAAAATAAATTGATGGATGATTAAATTATTCATACTTTTATAATACGTGATCGGGGTGGGGAAGAGTACTTCACTTAAATCTGTAAAAATTAATAGCATCAGTATTTCACTTGATCTTTAAAAGCAATTCAAACTTCATTTGTGAAAGTAATCTGTACAAGTACCAAAGCCTACAAGAATAAAGGGAGAATAACCTTTTATTCTTGTAAGGCTGTGGTAATTCTAAGGAAAATATTGTAAATCATACTTTTGGTGATGAAAAAGTTTGGTTTATAAAATATAAACTAAAATACAATTACTGAAACCAGGAATACACTTTTACACATTCGTCAAGTAAATGGTTATTATTGAACCGATTTGTCGCATCAATTTTCTTCTTCTATAATGAGTGAATAGATTTTGGCATTCAAGCACCGCAATTCCAAGCGTTACGTAAGTAATCTGTTGGCGTTGGGAGAGCCGCCCTTGAATCATTTATTTGCTTTTGATGTGACCATTAGCAAACATGCGGTCGTTGTCCGCACTCGGTGGAATTGAATAGAATATTTCATATTTCCTCTTACACTAATCGTATAACGAGATTAGGTGCAGAAGGTGCAGAAAAAAATTATTCACACGAAGTTTCTTTCGAAGTTTGGATGATGAATTGATAAATAATAATAATAAAAGTAATAAACATATGCCGGAAACGGCTGGTTAGATGTGTAGCGATAAGAGTGGAATAAAATATTTTAAATATAAATTTGTCTAAAGAGTAAAATGAGGATAAATTTCATTGCACGTTTTGACCAAATTTTTTTTCTTTAAATCCTCTTCTTGATGTCGACCCAAAGGAATGCGCTGGGGTTCTATTCGATTGGCTTAATGTTCCTTTTTTTTTTTTCATTTTTCATTTCATAGTTCCACGCGGAGTCATTTTTATTTTTCAGCTGAGAAAAATTTCAAAAGGATTTATTTGCTCCATTCGCCATGCTTTACGCCCGGGAACAATTGGACGACCCGACCGAGCGACTCATTCCGTCGGGAGTACTCTCACTTCCCTAGCAACAGAGGGCGGACCACTTGATGACATCCAATTTTTTTCTCCCCCTAAAGAACGCTTTAAATCGTCAGTTATTTTATACATTCCATAAACATTTTGCATGAACATAACAATATTTAAAAAAAAAAGAAAATCATCCATATTTTGCGAAAAGAAACTGATGATTCAAAAAATTCGAAATTATTTTTTACATTTTGTATCACGATTCATACATAAAATGGTGTGTGTATGTCTGCACGCGCGCGCATTTTTATAATCTTATCTAACGTGAATTATTATTGAATTGTTAAAAGAATATTGTAAAAAAAAAAAAAAAAGTTTTCTACAAGATGTGCAAATATTTTTACTAATTTTCTTTCAACTCTGTAATTATGTAATTTAAAAAAAAATTCGGTTTATATGTTTTTATAGCTGTCCGCAATAGACCTGAGATCGCCGGTTCAAATCCAGGCATGAAAGACGTGGGGTTTTTTTTTCGTTTTTATAATTTTATTTACAGTTTTTATCATCGTTTGATATTATGTTGTGATATTTTTCTGCATTTTGAGTCTTCATTTTAGATTTTTTCCTTCATAAATTTCCTTCTAAAGTTACATACTCAAGTTTCATCTATTATTACGTTACAACGTTAAAAAAAATAAATTATACGTCTCTTTTGGTGTGTGCCTAGAATGAAGTCAATAATGATTTGGTTCAACAATATTTCCTTAATATTTAATTGGAATGGATGACAGAAATAAAAACAATATACAGTCAAATAAATAATGACAATTTGCTAAATTAAATAAATTAAGGGGGTCATTATTTTTTCAAGAATTATAGTTTTCAATTTCAGTTGCTCTTACACAAACTTATTAGAGTAATAATTTCGTAGCAGATGGATGGTAGGCAAATTCAAATCAACAATGAATTTATTTTTCTAAACAGGAATAGTTTAATAAAAAAAAAACAACAACAAAAAACAATTGACCCAAAACTTGATTAATTATTACTCAACAGTATCGCTTTTTCGGATTCAAAAACGCGATAATGTAAATATAGTTTGCAAAGTTACATGGGAAATGAAATCTAAACAATTATTTTAAAGAACAGGTCGTTTTAAATAACAACTAATGTAAACAGCTATTTATTATCCTTAGATTGATTTATGTTTTAAAAAATGGCGTGCACATAAGGTGAGACAGGAAAAATGAAGATAGTAAGCAATGTGCCCTTGCCTATTAAACTTACGTAATCGTGTTCTTTGTCAACTTACGGGTCAACATCTGTCACTAAATGACTTTTCTTTTTTTGTAAACAGTTTTATGAGTAGAACATAGTGATGCCGAACAATTAAAAAATAATTGGTGATATATGACAACGAATTAAAATGTATAATAGAATGTTTAAAATTATATTCACAGACAATAAATCATAAAATTTTAAACTTAAGTGCCTCAATTTAAAATTTAAAAATTTGGTCACTGTTAAAGAAAATCAATTTTCAAAGTGAAAATGTGGTTTGTGAGGGAAAGAATCAATAGTTTTTCTACTCATCCCAGTCAATTGCGGCTATTTGTTTACGCTGCTGTTTTTGAATGTTTTGCGAATAAATTCTACAGTGTTATGTACTTCGCTATAGTTTATGGAAATAAATGTAACTAATTAATCAAGGGCCTGTGTATAAATAAAATTTATTCCTATGATGTTTTAGAAACGCTCTACTAATTGCGTAGGTACTTTCTCCATTATTTTTGATTAGATATTGTAGTTAGTGTAAAACAACTGTAGCGTTTCAATTTAACAAAATTTAATGTTTTTTTTCAATGAAAAGCAATATCTTAGAGATAGCATCGAGGATCTATTAAATTACATTAAATAATAAAATACTGAATAATCCGACTATTCACGTATCTTTTGTTTTGACTACATTTAAAGTATATAATATGCAAAAAAAGAAGTATTTTATTTTCTACGATAGTAAGTAATATAAGTCCGGGGAATATTAGGAATAAGAGTGCTAAAATAATAAAGAAAAGAAAGTGATCTGTGAAATGGTCATATCTAAAGAGCCACTAAAATTAACACGAATAATAATAATAATAATAATAATAATAATAATAAATTTTTTTTTTTTTTTTCAATCAATCCATCAATTTATTCCAATTAAAGAATGGGAAAACGAGGTTGGGGCAGCCAATAGGCCAACGAACACCCCGTAAAGAAAACATATAAAACAATACAAAAGTCACAAGTCACAAATTAAGAAAGTGAAATAAAAGACGTTATACAATTTTTTAAAAAGCCATCATGATAAGAAAATAAAAATGGTCGAAAGCTACGACCTCGTCTACTACAATAAAAATAACAATATAAAACGACAGGACAATCAATCTTTCCAGAGAGTAACTTAGTAACAAAATTAAAACACTCAGTTTGAAAAAGAGAGTCATACTACTAATAATAAAAATAATAATAATAATAATAATAATAATAATAATAATAATAATAATAATGTAGAGTGGCTAAATTCTAGGTAAACTTAAAAATAAATTTCTCTTATGTAATTAAAATTATTATAAATGTCCTAAAGAATATATTTTACTCATATTAAAATGGGAAATAGAAGAAAATATATATTTATGGTACTAAAATCTTGCTTGATAAATCTTGCCTATAAAATAAGGCCTGTTGAAGAATAAGAAAATTTCATAACTTCATTAGCTTAAGTTTAATTGATAAAACACATTTGAGTTATTGCATAGATTACATATCATCATAAATTTCTTAAACGATCTCATGAAAGTGGTTTTTAACGAGTATACGAGGGAGAAAAGAAAAAGACTGGGAGAAAGAGACAGAGACAGAGAGAGAAGTGAATTCGTCGCTGGAAGAATGCGCGGCTGCGGTTGAGATGTCATTTACACAAGCGGGGCTTCGGTAACACACATCTTAACCTAAAGGAATCTCTTATGAAATTCCATTTGAACGCGCAGTGTTACTGGCAAGTAAGTATTTAGCTGCTGTAATTATTACTTTTTAAAGTATTTAGATCTATGTTTATATTTAGAATTAATATATTTTGCTAATTTTTTGCAAAGATCTCTTTTAAATTCTGTCTCCTTACAATCTAGAATTTGTCATACGGACGTACTTAACACGGAAATATTATGTACTTAGTTATCAATTTTGATTTAAAAATTGAGCAGTTTTCGTCCAATTACTTCCCTTGCAAAGCTATTCGATGCATCATTCTAAATCTGAAGAGAAAAAAATTCAGAAAGGTTAACATAAACGTAATCAATTAATTTGTATTGTTACAAAAGGAAATGCCTTAGACGCTCAGAAAGGAAACATCAGTTCGATTTTGTGTGGGTGTAGGAGAGACTTGTGAATCTAAAGAAATTAAAGTTTAGGCTTTTGTAATCCATCAAATATACTAAATTAATGAAAATGGTAAAAGAAATTCAAAATTCTGTAAACATTCTCGCCCGATAAGTATGTATGAATCTACTATTTCATCTGAAGAATTGTTCTAGAAAGAGTTTAAAAAATAAGAATAAAAAGTGTAAAGTTTTTGAACCAATCAGTTCAATTTTTTACAGAGTTAATAGAAATTGTCAATTCTTATAGGCAACCAGATGATTACTACAAAGTCTGAAGTTCGAGTAAATCTTACTCTAAAAATTCAAATTACCTTTCGCTTTCTGAAGTTTTTTGAAATATTTTTGTGTAAGGATTTTATCGCTGTAATGAAAAATTGTCCATAAAGAGAATTTCACTCTACGCAAAAGTGCAAACCTCTTACTCTGTGTAGTTGAAATAATTAATTCGCGAAATTTGAAAATTAAGCTACCTGGTATTAAATCGTTTTGATTCAAGAATTTTTGTTCGTCTGTAGAAATCTATTCCGACGACTTGTCTATAAATGATTGATGGCCATTATATAAAAATATTAGAACTTTAACTCAGACATTAATTTTGGTTTGATATTGGAGATCTGGCAGACATCCCACCTGAAGTTAAATTATCCTGTTGAGTGTAGCAGCACGTCTGGCATCAATTGCGCGACCGCGGCGGTCATACGATTTTTCAGCTCAGCAAGGTCGGCGAGTAAAGATGAAAGAAATATGAAATCGCAAATAATATCCAGACAAGTCACAAAAATTATCTGGAGACAGAAGTGACGAAGCTATCCTCTCTGCTTGACCAATCAATCCACCAATCCAATCAATTAATTTAAAGTGGGGTGCATTAATCGTATTACCAATGGCAGTCACATCGAACCAAAATAAACGTTGAGTTAAATTTGTTTGCTGTGTTTTGCTATATAATGACATTTATGTGTGGAATAAATTTCTACACAATAATGAATTTGTAGAAATCCATTTCGGGGCATGCTATGTAATTTGTGTGTGAAGGATTAAAGTAAAAAAATAAGACACAAATATATTGAGGAACACTAAAGTCACAGTGTGGTAAAACCCTGAAAATAAGGCTGGCGTTATGGATATAATCTGGTTTGACAAAGGATAATCTCTATCCGAAACGTCAAGCTTTTATTTTTCATGGTTTTACTACTCTGGTATCTTTCGTGTATGAATTATAATAAAATGTGAAAGATCATTGAGAAATGGCAATTTTGCATTTGAAGATAGAGCAATACTGGCTAACGTACAAGAGACAGCAAGCTTTAGAGATTCTTCATTATAGTCTGGCGAGCATAATTAAATCCTCCAATCTAAAATTCGATTATAATATTTTATCTACCAGTGAAGTAATACATTACAATCATTTACGTAGCTAAGCCTAATTTTATTTGTTAAATACGCTAGAATAATAAATTTTTATTTGAACTTGAAGTCTAGTGCATTAGTATACTGAACTCCTGCATCAATTACAATGACTTCATTTATTCTGTTGTATTTATTGAGCAAATTACTGGTTGGTTATGGCCCTGACAATGCTTTCGGAGCCATCTGCTTCTACGATGGTTTCAGTTTGAGCGTGCTTCAACTGGTGCCTTCGCAATATTTTTTTTCCTTCGCAATATTTCCTTAATATCGTAAGGAAAAACCAAATATATATTTATTACTCCTAGAGTTGGCATTATAAATATACTTTCAAGATATTATAATTATATGAAATAATAAAAACGTTATATTTGCAGATATAAATACTGTAAATAGCAAGAGAATAATTAAATCTCTGGGAATAATAAATCACTCCAAGTATCTTGCAAAACAACAATTAATGCTTAAGTCAGAATAAGAAAGCGATAATAAACCCCTCTTCATATTCCATAAAAATAAAAAGAACATTGAATGAATGCGTATTGAAATCAATACATTAATGCACTTTTTATTTTTCCAGTAACGAGCCTGGAAATGTAAAAATATACAAGAAACAAATGCATAATTTTAGCCCCACATAAAAGATAAATATTATTTATTTTTATTTGTTATATCAGGCTTTTAGGATTAAATTACACTCAAAAATCTTATGGTCTTCCGTTGTGTTTAGGTATTAAAGAGTTAAGCACGGAAATAACTTTTTAAAGAAATGGTATCGGGAATAAAGAGAAATGTATAGAATAAAGAATTTTCAAACTCATCATTAAACTCGTTAGATTCGAGAAAGAATGAAGGAAAGAAAGAAAGGTTGGACCACCATGTTCGTTTCTATGCCACCTGTTTTACTATTACAACTGGTTGAAAACCGAGACAACAGCTGTTTCCATATTTAAACGGCTACGACATGATCATTTTCAAGCATTTCGAAGACAGCGGCGTCTAGGGGTTGATGCCGAACACGAGTGTCAAGTTAATTTTATTCCGAACACGACTTCCAAAGGTTTCTCGGCAAGTTATTTAACGAAGAATGAAATGTTATTGACTTGTAATAAAAAGCAAAATGAAGATAAGTGAATCCTTTCATCTCCGTATTAAAAATCCGTTTATTTTATCCTCCCCCATTTTGATTTGTATGTACAAGATTTAATTTTAAGAATGGGAGCTATGTGTGTGGTGGTGGTTGGGGAAGGGGGGGGGGGGGATATTGAAAAATTGAAGAAGAAAAATCCTGTTCTTTTTTTACGATTCAATTCTCAATATCTGAAAGCGAGGAGATGAACCCGCATCGTCTCTCTTTGTCTTTCTTTTTTATTTGTTTGCTTATTACTTTTTTAATAAGTTCAATATTAACTTTTGGAGCTCTCCTTCTTCCCCTATATGTACAAATGCTGCAATTATTCGCCTCCAATGAATGTGTTTAAATAAAACATTAAAAAGATTAAACTTCTTTCCAACATGAAGAGGCATTTAAAGAAGTAATATATCTGAGAGAGTTAATCGAATTAAAATTTATAAGGAAAAACACAACAGTAAATGAAAGAAGAATAAGAATGCGACAGAGAGCGAGTAAAATAGATGGAGGAAATTTTATTCAATTCGTCGATTTTAAACTAAAGATTTATAGACTCTCAAAATTACATTAAAGGGTGTATGAAGCCAGATATATTTTATTTAAAATTCTAAAATCTTAGTTACTAGGGTAAGTCATTAAATAAGTCGCAGACGTCTAAATACCGAATACCATTTTAAATTCAGGCGCATGTTTACTGGTAGATAGCACCAGATGCCGTCTGGAAAACTGAGGACGCGCGATATACTTGCAACCCGTGGTTAGACGGCGGCCCATTGTGTTCCGTGTTTGATGTATGAGATGGAAAGTCGGGTTCAACAGGATCCAGGAATTTAACAAGGGACGATAATCAGTACAGATCAGCAGCGTCCTGGTCGTCCCGTAGAATTGCACCGCAGCTGTTGAAATGGAAACGCTTGGAACATCCATCCCCGACTTAGGTTTCAGTGATTTTCGGTTGTTTGCGTCTCTGAAAAATCATCTCGGTGGTAGCCGTTTCGAAGATGATGCAGTCGTAGCTCAAGAGGCCACTCTTTGGCTGCGACAACAGCCACAAACCTCTTCGCTACCGGATTTCAAGAAATTGTAAAACGTTGAAATAAGTGTCTGAATGCATATGCATTAGTATACTGTAAATCCTACATCAATTGTAATAGCTTCATTTATTCTTGTTGAATTACTTTGAATAAATTACTAGTTGGTTATGGCCCTAATAATGCTTTCGGAACCATCTGCTTCTATGACTGTTTCGGGTTTGCGTGCTTCAAGTGGAGCCTTCGCAATAAATTTATGTTGAAAATAAATTACAAGCAATTACTCTGACTACTCTATCCAGTTTTGCGACTTACTTATTGACTTAGCCTCGTATAATAGAAATTGTATAAAATATTTGTGATTATAACCCAAATAATTTATATCATTGATTCATAATAGCTATCAATATTAATCGAGATGTTCACGAAATAGTATTAAGCAAGAAAAAATTCAATTTTTGTTGATTTTATAAATTATTGTAGATTGCATGTATCCAAAACGTGTTACTACTTAGGTGGTTCATGTTCTATTAGGGGAGTGTGGACCTGTTTGAATCTGTTGATTTAATAACCACCATAAATGATTATCAAAATTAAATACTTTTGGCTTAATCTATTGAAAATAAAAATAAAATGTAGCAATAAATAAATAGACCTATATTTATTTTTAATTTATAGTCTTTGATATTGATACTAAAATAAATGTTATTCTTAAGAGCAGTTTAAACGAATTATCTTAGGTACTAAATTACTAACGATTGCTGTTGGTTTCACAAGTTATGGTGTTTTGATTATTACTATTCTAAAAACTAAATAAATCATTGCACAGAAAAAGAATATCGTTTATGCTTAACTGATGCTATATGTTTTTCTGGGAAGAGGGATTGAGAATTATATATTTTAGGGGGAAATATGCAGGTTAAGTCCCTGCCATAGAAGCAACCAAGTTATACAGGGACGTGAGCTGCTTCTTGTCAGAGCGCAGAATTGAGAAAGAGAAGCCCAACCGTTCGCCTCCGCTTCTCCAAATGTTCGTTTCAAGGCAACGGGAGAAGAACCGATCAATATATAAGGTAAATCATATTCAAAATAAAGGCTCCATATACACATACCAAATGGGGGAAAGGAAAGAAAAGAGGGGTAAAAGGGAAGGAGAGGTTTGACAATGACATCAACAACCAATCAACTCTCGCTTAATGTGTGTTTATATGTTGTGTACGTGGATCTTCTGCGGATGCTGTAAAACACAGATGGAGGAGCGGAGGCGAACGGAGCTGAGGTGAACTTACTATGGACGACTATAGGTGGGTTGCAAGCGTCTTACCGGATCGGCGAGCTCCTGCAATTATGCAGAAGAGGCAATTATTACTAAGAGAGCAAATGGCGGACACAACGATATCGCCATCATGTGCATGACACGATGGGTCTAAAGAGTGTGTATATTAGGCAATACAAAAAAGGTATAAAAATGGAGGGGAAACACAAAAAAATCAAAGTCAAATATAAGTCTTTATTTTACACCAATATCTTCAATGTTCAGAATTTTTTTTGTAAAAGATAGTTAAAAGCAATAATAATTACCAATTCTATAAAGTTTTTATAATAAGATAACCCTTTCTTGTTTATAATATAGTCAGACATTTATTTATTAATTTTATAAATAAATTTTATATATAATTGTAAGCTGTTCTGATCTTCGAGAATATTGGTCCTCCAACAAGTCATTAGCCCAAATGCAGAGTGTCCTGCAATAGGTAACTTGATTACTTGTTCCTGGATAATTTTGAGTCAAAAATTTCAAAATAATTAATCCCAATTGTAGCAGTTTCTTAACTAACCACAAATGCTAAATGAATACGTTTTTCCTAACGATTTACTTACAATTTTACTTTGAGAGCTACGGCACATTCTGAATCGTCATATTTGAAAATCGAAAAAACCATGTTTATCGAGGATGTATCTCACTGATCATTTTCATACTACAGCGCCATCGTTCCTCAAGCTTACATCGCTCTTCATTAGTTTCTGGATTAGTTCGACAATTGTGTTTGACCAAACAGCGCGCACAACAGAGTTCATGTGATTCAAAAGGGAGCATATGGACATAGATCAAGTGAACTCGGTGGCCAACCTACTGGATCTCCTCGACCGATCTAACGATGTGAAAATATCGATTCAGTTGTAAATAAATCACAAATAATAAAATTACTAGAGATGAAGGAAGGAAACCACTGTCCACAAAAACGAGTTTAGTATACCATAAATGTATACATTTCGGCTACTAAGTAGCCATCTTCAGTATGAATCCACGGACAAGTGTTTCCTTCCTTCATCTCTATACATGTATCCACAGATTATAAGGTCAGTTTATATTTTTTTATATAATTTTATCATTAAAATTACTAATTTAGATATGATTAAATGAGAGAAGAAGCAGTTTGTAATCATTGAATTAATATGTAAATCTCCTTTTAATGGTGATATAAATAATTAAAATAAATAAAAGAAAAGTCATCAAATTAAGTCCTGGTTGTTTTATTAATTTGGTTGCTTTTGTTTTATTTATTTTAATTATTCAAATCATCATTAATAAGAGATTTACATATTAATTCAATGATTACTGATTTAGAATTTGCGCTTTATTGAGAAACCGTTATATTTCGAACTAGTGTTTATTTTGGACGTTTTTTTTCTCAAAATAATCCCAGGAACACGCAATGAAGTTATAGACCATGTATATATCATGTATATTACCGAAAGCTATCAAAGTACCTCATTTCAAAAAATAAACTGTCTGTTCTTCTATTTTCTTATTCTATTCATTTTTTTTACCTGTTTTGGTTATTAAAGTTCGCAGGCAGGGACACTCTTTTCAAATATTTTTCATTGACATGCTTTCGATAACTCAAAAAAGCAAGGGGTGATCAAGCGAGATGTAGCCGTGCACGCACTCCAAAAGTAGGTAGTGCAACCACCCAAAATATTCTCCATAGATTTGAATGGGATTATCCCACCGCTTCACTAGCTGGTAGATCCGTTGCTCATATTTTTCCTTTGGTTAGCAAAACCATTCCCTGAAAATTTTTAATTGGTACGCTTTTTTCAAATGGCCTAAGACATAAATGTTAGCTCTTCCTATCCAAATTCTATTTAAACAAACTTTTGTTTTTAACAGTAGATAACGCGTTAACACACCCCGGACTTGTCTAATACCTTCAGTAATCTCATCAAATATCGTAAATGACATTTTCACGTTTATAGCAACTATAAATAGAGTGATTTCTATCTTCGGTCCAGTTCTTTCTTCGCTAAACTATTTTCTAATGTCGCGACTTTTTATAATCTCCGACTATATTTCATTTGATCACTCCTTATAAATTTAAACATACTGTGGCATATTAATTGTAATAAAATACCCGTTAAGGAATCATTATACGTTGACTAATACCAAATTTATGAATATTATGAAAGTTACCTAAAATTCGATTTAGAATTAAAACAAATAATGAGGGAAGAGGAGAAATTTATCCAATATAAAAATAGGTTTAAGTTCAAAATATATACCTTTTATTGGTTTATGTAATCGAATCCATTAGCACGCGTGCAATAATATGTTATAGGTATGATGATGAAAGTAAAAAATCTTTGTTAGTTTCTATAAAGATATAAGTATTTTGTGGACATGGATATTTACACTCCAAGTCGTTTTTGGAAATTCCACTAAACTTTGAAACAAATGCATTGGTTTACTCAAAAAAAAAGTTTGTTTATTCATACTTATCAGTCACCATAAAAGTTAACATAAGTTCTTGTTTGCAATAAGAATTTTTGATTGTATTTAAGATATATTTTGGGGAAATGGAAATAACTAAGTTTACGTCTTGCTTTGAGATACGCTAGAATTTCTCGGAAAATAGAAAATTAAACAATACGCTAGAACATACAAAAAAAATCATATTTTGGATTTTTTTCTTCCATCGGATAACCTCTATTTGCATCGAAACACTAAAAACTCATTGCACCGTTTGTTTTCACTTCTTATTTAACTTTTTTTTTTAAATTAAAAAATGTTTTTATTTGAAAATATTTATTAATCTGTTTAACTCAATATTAATTTTGTTTGACTTCAGTGCTGAAAGAATTTGAATTATGCTTTACTTGAAAGTTTATTTTTGAAACATGAACAAAGAGTCGTCATTAGATAGGATATTTCTTTTTGATAACAAAATAATTTCCCTTTTTTTGACAATTTATAAATTTCCCGTTTCTGATTCGTTTTTCGATTTATTAAAACTTCCAATCCCCAGATAAAACAAAATTTCCCCTTCTTTCTTTTCTTTTCTTTTTTTTTTTTAATTTTCAATAGCTACGTTATTAACTTCTCTTTTGAGTGACATTCTTAATGAAACTTTTCTTTCAATGAAAGACATTTCTAGAAAGAATTTTATGCTTTTCAATCGAAGGCAAATTTAGATTTAAAAAAAAGCAAAGAAGGAAATTGATAGCTAAACAAAACTGATTTAAAAAAAAAAAGTTAACCATGGAGAGAAAAAGCTACTTTTAAAATTATGTGAAATTTATTTTTATTATTTTAAACTTGCTTGAAAATATTTGAGAAATTCCATTTCTCCAATAAAGAAAGCAATCAATACTATTATTACTTCCTCTGGAATGCTAATTCATTTTTCAAGAATAAATAATTTTTGTGGAAGGACTTTCCTTCTTCTTTTTTCTTCTTTACAGTTTTTATTTTCATATTTTAGCAATTCAACATTTAATTACTTTTCTTCGACCGTCTGACTTTTGTTTTGAGATGTTTAATATAATTTAATTTAGTTAGCTAACTGTTTTCTTTTTTTACGTCAAATCTTTTAAATTTCTTCCTTTTATTAAATTATTTTCAAACATAATCATTCGCAATAAGATTAACCAACAGGATTGGACTGTTTTCTTTCTTAGAAGGAATTGAAGAATTTCAAGATGGTAATTAAATTACTTCTTTCACTTTTGAGCAAAAGGAATTTAATCGAATTTGGAATTTACTGGAGAATAAAATTTAATATTTAAATCTTATTAATAAAGAGGGCAATTTTGGGAGAGAAATGATTTACTTTTAGAGAAAAAAAATATGCTAAGGCAAATTTCAATTTCTTTCACGATAATAAAAATTAACTTAAGAATTTCGTTTTTAAATTTCCGCCCTATTGTGTTGTTATCAAGTTACTGTTTTCTAATTATATATTAGCATTTTTTCCTTTGTATTCAGATTTTGTGATTTTATAAAAATTAATCATTTATAAATATACGCTTTAAAAAAACTTTCATGACTTAATGATTTCGAGCGTAAATTCAACTCATTCTGAAAAGCTCTTTCGAGGCATTTTTAATATAAATGTAATTGAGTATTTGAGATAATTTTCAACGACTGCCATCGGTGTCATGAAATCAATAGAGACCTAGCTTCCGACTTCATCAGAAAAGGAAGTGCCAGCACCATTACACCAGGACATTGTTTCATTTTCCCTCTTTCTCTCTCTCTCTCTCTCTTCTCTTCTTTTTTGCACCTCGTTAACACTGTGACAGAATCATGTCCGAATGTAATTCCCTACCATAAGTCATTTGTTATAAGCGGAGAATGACAAGAGAGCAAATCTGAGTGTCACGTGAAACGTGGGTCGGCGAAGAAACCCTCGACCACCCACCGAGACCCGTCCGCCCAGGACACACCTCAAACAATCCGTAGAATTACAGGAGTTACAACTTTTTTTTCTAATCCAGTCTGGAAATACAATCATTAAGCCAGCCAATGATCGAAGTCGCTAAACGAACGCATCCTTCGGCGATCGCGCATGCTCGGTAAAGTTGGCGCAGCCGCACACGGACCATCTGCATTAGTCGATTCCATCCCCTCCTCCATCCTCCTCACCTCCTCACCCCGTACACAACCTGTGTTTTTAAAAGCGAGCCTCAGACATGTAATTTTATCGCTATCGGGTTATCACATTTTCCGCCCTCTTCTACTTTATTATAAAAACGATTTGCTTCGGTTCCTCTGTAATTTATTGCTTTTTATCCCAAAGAGCTCCAAATGCGCGTTTACCAACTTATTTCAGAAAATGTTCTACATCTACAAATGCGATAAAGCCTCCACCGTTGGCGATGAGATTTTACGGCAATCCTTAATATCTGTATTCTTAGTAGTCTTTATTATTTTATATCTGTTGAACTCCCGGCTTATTATGAGCAATTTGTCCTAGCGCATAATTCCTTGTTAGTTGAATTAAGCTTTTGAGCTTCGGAGTTTCCTGTAATTTTTCCTCGCATTTTACATTTACAAACGCTCACTATATTTCAGAGATTGTCCGCTTAACAATAAAAAAAATTCAGTATTATTCAACAGGAAATTGTGTTCGCGTTTCAATGACAAATATTTATTCGCGTTTAAATGTATTTTAATATGGAAAATTACTGCTTGCGGAAATGACATGAAATGAGCTTCAAATTTGTGAAATTATTGCCTTAAAATTGAAAATAATTTAATGTAAAAAAATACTGTGCATGTATTCACCCGTATTTTCTGAAATAAATAACTCGGAAAGGAACTTGAATGTAGACCACCTGTCGGTGTCTTTCATCGTTTTCATGGTGCTGCTTTAATGAAATTATGTGAGAACCGATGCTAAAGCTTAATCACAAATTCGACGGAAGTGAAAGGATTCTGTTAAAAAGGGCGCATTTCGGTTTCATCGTGTGTCTCGCTTTGTGTGCTATGCACGAAACAACACCCATAGCTTCGATTCTCACAAGTTTAAAGCGTACATGATGAATGTTGTTGTGCTGGAAAGATTGAGGAAATTACTTATAACACCTAATCGCACTGTTCAAATAAAAATCCTCCCAAGTAAAAAAATAATGTAAAAGTTCTATGAATAAAATTTACACCCTCCGTCGAAAAATATGGTGTTCATTTACCATATAAAATAGAGGGGGTAATAATTAAATGAGCTAACCTATAACGAAGTGCATTATTCATATTTTAAATTTTTTTTTTAATTTTTTTTTTTAAAGTACTTATCCTATAAAGCTGAAACTGTCGTCGCTTTTCAGTATCTCTGGCCGTGATAATTCTCACAAAGCAGACGCCACGATTCTATAGCCGTCGGTAATGCTTCTTCAAGGGTCTATTTTGTCCACTGGAAAATTACTGATGCAACGGCGGGACAACGCTCCTGCTCATCGTGCGGTCCTCGTTCAGAAATTTCTTACGACAACAACTTTGAAGTGACAACTCACCTGCAAATTGCGAATTTTGGCTTTTCCAAGGCTCCGTGTTATGTCAGCGATTTTCCAGGGCACAAAATTGCATCAGCGATTTTCTAAAGTACAAAACAGACCATGAAGAAGCGTCCATGCAATCATGACATCAAAATTGCGAAAAATGTGTAAGGTTTGATGATGAATGTGTTGAAAAGTGATGTCAGTTTAAGCTTACTGGGGTTAATAGTTTTTTAACAAAATAAATTCCGACTCCTTAAAAATTGAATGTACCTCGAGGATATGAATGGAAATAGATATAATCGAGCCGCAGCTATTGACAAATCATTAACATAACATGCATATCATGTATCCTTTCAGTAAGTATTGGCTGATAATATTTTGTTATGTAGCCAAAGCAATGAAAAATATTTGAATTTTTTTCATAAAAAATTAATGCTGTATGAAGTACTCCGATTAGCATATTTTAATTTGAAGAAAGCGAGGTAGACAGCAAGAAGAGAGAATAAAAAATTACATCTTGGCTTCAGCGACTACTTATTTGTCATCGTTTCCCTCCTTGCTTTAATTTATTCGTAAAGTCGATGTTTATCTAGGAATGGTTCTCTTTCATGTCCCGATCTCTTCGGTGGCCTAGGTGCGTCTACCTGAACGGTTGTGTTGGGGGCTGCGCTTTTACAAAAATGGATTTGTTTGCAGCTGTGGATCCGTCGCTTTCAGACGAGATCAAACAACAAAGAGGAGGACGATTATTATCTAGCGAGAAGGAAAAACGGAACTCGCATTGTTTTTTGAGTAGAGTGAGGGCGGAGGAGGCCGGTCTCTCCTTCTCTTTTAGAAGAGGACGACAGTGTCTTGGATCCCAGTTGCGCTCACAAGGCCTCCCACGATGAAGAACGAGTCGACCTCCATTTTTTTTAAACTTCTCTCATTCTTTCTCTCTCTTTTTTTCCTCTCCCCTCCTTCCTTCCTTCTCTTTTTAAAATCAGCCGAAAATGCTTGCGATCCGCCTCGCATCGTCTTTTGCAAGTCACTTTTTAAGAGAGAGCGGCAGCCGATGATGACCAGAGGAGTGTCGTTGCCACTGTGTGACCCTCGTCGTCTCGACTCGTGAGAAATCGTCTTTCGTGACGCCGATATTTCAACGTCAAACACCTCCCTCCACTATTTTACTGCCCCCCCCCCCCCCCCCTTCACCTTTTTTTTTTTTTTGTCATGCAATTACTTTCATAGCGTTATGAAAATTTATTTGGGAGGGATACGACGGTTTTAGAAATTAATAATAATAAGAACCCAACCCGTGAATTATGTTGTGCAGCTCTCACTCTTTCACTCGGCGTGAAAATGTATTTCTGTAAAAATGAATTTGTTGATTAGGATGAACATGAATATTTTACATGCTTTTTTATGAATTATGAATCTTATAATTCAGATTGTTGGAAATTTTTTTTGCATTTTCCTAAATGAGCGCAGGGGAAAGACAGTATATATTCTCAACAAAAGGCATTATACATATAAACAGCCATATTAGAGCATTTAATAAAACTTCATAATTTTTATCACATATCTTAATGTCTTCTTCCTTTTATTGAATATCTTACATGAGTTCTAGAAGGATCCTTTATTAGGAAAAGCTAGTTACTGGTTACAAGGGTTCATTAGAAAGTAATACTTCACATTTTTTCAGTTAATACCAACGACAAAAAGTTGAAATGCTTAAAACCTGCAAAATTTTATTTTAATATAATATTTCCGACTATGTACGGAATGGTACGGCATCTCATGGACAGCACAGTTGTAGTTATCTTTTAAAATGGCATCTGTGAACGATTCAAGTTAAAAAGAGCTTTAATTGAATTTTTGGTTATGGAGAAAGAACTTGGGGTGAACGTTCTTTTTCTGCGTGTGGAAATTGCGCAGTCGATAAGAACATTGTTGGTCCACCGGAAAACTATAGACTTTAACATTTATTTCAGGCTACATGAACAGGACAAGAGCTAGTAAAGCAAGGCATATATGCACATGTTTTACGCTGACGTAAAGACGTAATGGTTGATGGGGATTTTGCAGAAAATCATGTGTAAGGAAACGTCCATTTATATTGAGAATTTTTTTCTTAGCGTTTGAGTAAATAGTAAACCGAGAAGGGAAAGAAGGAATGTGAGGAATTAATTTCTGAGCAACCTTTATATCCGAAATGATGTAAATCTCCTACATACTGTATAAATGTAAATATCACAATAATAACGTGATGCTCGCTTTAAAATAGCCATTATCGGTCGGCGCTATAGATAATCAGCAAAAAAAAAAAAATCCACAAGAGATTCTAGAAGGGATGATGATATTTATAAACAAATTTTTCTTGCTGTTTGACAGAACTAAATATTTGTCTAGGTAACAAACAGTATTTAAGGGTTTAGTTCTCTTTGTCCTTATCTGTTACTGCTTCTTTTTGTTAGAGCAAAGGAACCATAGACATGAAATAACCTAATTATGAACAACTCAATTTGCGATCATGTTTCTCATAGAAAACAGGCTACTAACTTCACAAAAAAAACCGGGGATACAGTCATAACAGTAAAAACACGAACCACAGAAACGAATTCTTTATTCGTATGGTTTCTGGGGTCTTTTTTTTTTTACTGTCACAAAAATCATGTTACTCAGAACTTGAACTTCGATGATTAAAGCAGTTGGTTTACTAACAGAAATCATAAATTTAAGGAAAGGGAAAGCAAAGAAATGGACCTAGAAAAGCAATACGATAATTTCTCAAGTGCCGACGCGTTTCGGTGCAATCACTATCATCACGGGAAAAATTAGGAAATTAACAAAGTTTATAAATTCCTTGGCTAATGGTTTTTTATTGCTCTTTTTTAATTTGAAATTTTATTTTTGTATTTACTTATGTAATTAATCCAGAAGATCTGTGGGTTTTAAATGAAAATATTCCATTTTTGGAAGAGAATTTTTATACAAGATCATTTCATGAGATTGAGAAAAAATTCTCAATTTTTTCCTGGACAATACAAAAAATTCATATTTTTGAGGGGAAAAATCTCCTAGAAGACTAGTAAATTTAACTGGAGAGGGGGTTAAGAAAAAGAGCGTTCAATTTAGCCAATTTTTTTTTATTCACCCAACATATAATAGAATGCTGTACCTCTTGAGGCATCCCGTTCTTTCTTTGCCCTTTTTTTCCAAAGCAAAAATTTTTGGAGGGGTCTAAAGTGACAACTCCACCCTGGTTGGAGAATAGAGTTCCCTGTGATCTCGAGACAGATGGAGGATTGCAGGTAGAGAGGTAAGGAATTCAGCAGCAACAGCAGCTACCACACCGTCTACTACGCTATGACTACCACTCCACCACCACCATGACGAGAGGCCGAGTGCGTTCTCCACGGAAAAACCTACATTGCTTGGGTGGTCTAGGCTGAGCGGTCGGGAAATTAGAAGGTTTCCTGATCATTTAGAAATTGGCCAACTCTAATTATTGCAATTATTGGGAGCCGATCGTCGGCAGGGTCTAGGGCTGGCCTGTGCTCGTCTTCCTTTCGTCCTCCTCCTTGTTTGCATTGGGCGCCCCGCGGCCATTTCTCGGCCATTTCTCGTCACAATTGCCGGTGGTGAATGGTTGAAACTACAGGAAACAATCAGGACCTCCTGACCGCTTTGCATGAATTAATCCATGACCCTCTTTGTAACAAAATATGCCCTTTCATTGCGGCATTTTTATTTGATATAGTAAAAAATTAAATTAAAAAAAAAAAAAAGCAATGAAAGCTCATCTCCTCTACCCATATTCTTGTTTCTGAATATGAAGAAAAGAAAACCATGAGGGCTGAGGATTTTTTTCCCAATGGTAATAGCCCTCCGTTTCTAGGTAAATTTAAAATAAGTTTCTAAGACTATTTAAAATACAGCTTTCTTTAAACTCCCAAAACATTTCTTAATGAAAAAAAAATTTCAACTAAATTTAGTGATAGCATTAATCGAAAAAGTATAATTTTAAATTTTGATTTTAAATAATTAAAATTCGCTTAGTTTTCATTGTCGAAGCGATTATATGTAAATAAAGAAATTACAATGGACTACAATAGTTAACTACTACATGTAATAGTAAGCTCTGTAAATTAATTGGTGTGGCAAGACAACTGTATGCTAGAATCAATCAAAAAGAGAAAATCTCTAATCCACAAGGAATAGAATTGAAATACCGGATAAGTATTTCCGGTACCAGACACCCATGTTCAGCGGAAAAGACATTGAATTGCTTCTTTCTTTTTTCTTTTCACATTTGTCTTTTCCATTGAAGATGGGTACCTAGTGTCCGAAAGACGTATCCGGTATTTCAATTTTATTCCTTGTGGATTAGTGGTTTTCCCTTTTTAGTTGCTCATTTCCACAGTATTTGCTATTTTCTTCTTTTGAGTGTGCGCTAGAATAGCAAGAAAATTGCTCTCCAGTAGGGTTAACGCTGTCGTCTCAATGTTCTCCACGTTATCGATTTAATGAATTTTTCAAAAACTGCTAATGCAGCGAAGTACTCGATTTAAAACAAGGAAATCGATCCTTGTTCAACCTTAATGTGAATGTCATTATTATTTCATACCGTTAACTAGTCACGTAATTATAGTGCCTTATTAAAAAACTTGTCGATTTATGAAATGATGAATGTTTTATGGATATTGTCTGTGTAGCAACGAAAACATTTGCTCAAGAACATGGAAAGGTTCTACGAGACCAAGTTTATCTTCATTAAAAGAAGGTAATTTTATATTTATGAACTCTTAATTGTCATGGTTTTGCTTTTATGTAACATGCTCGAATAGTTTTTTTGGTGACTAATAAAAATTAGATGATGATAAACAAGTATGTTTGTTGGATGCTAAAGGTGAAATTTATAATTGAAAATTAAAATGAAACCTCAAACTATGATGAAGAAAAAATTCCACTTAGCTTTACAAAGATTGAGTATACATCATCGAAATGAAATGTTTGAATTTTGTTAGAATATTGAAAAGAATAAAGATAAATAGACCCAAAATCCTGATAAATTAGGCATGGAAGTTACATTTCTCTAATGAATATATTAATGTTTTAAATAAGAAATGTTTTGAATCTGTTAAATCAAACGAAATGAGACACATTACTTTTTTTTAATATACAGGGTGTTCCGGGAGGAAAGGTTACAAGATGTACGTGGCGGAATGTTTGAAAATTTGATATGATAAAGTTAGTCCAGTAAAATAAATCTATAATAGAAACTTCATAATTTTAATTTTAAATAGGTGTATCTCAGAAACATTTTTATAAAACTTTTTGACTTACAATAACTCATTCTATACTCAGACGAAATATAGAATGGTTTAAAATAATCGACGACAATGGTTTAAAATAATATTAAGAAACCCGACTCTATTTCCACTGAACGCCGACTTTGAACAAGAAAACCACGGTGTTGAGAAAACAAGCCGGTCAGGGATCTTGTTCAAATATACTGATGTACATGGCAAGATAAATTTTGTAATAATAAAGAGAAACGTCTTGCCGTAAAATTATTTGCCCTGATTATCTTAAAACCGCAAAATGGTGACGATAGGCGCTTTTGCATGACTCAAGTGGTTCTGATGCATCCCGCCTATGATTTATTATGCACGTGGTTGATTTCCATCAACTTTCGATCGTTTAAAGCTCCAGGTTCGTTCCCCACTCTGTTCGACTACGATAACAAATCTGGCATGAGACCTGTGTCTTTCTCTCTCCACTCTCCATCATTTGCATTTTGGGGGAGGTGTCCTCTGAGCCGTGGACCTCTTTTCACTCGCCATTGGGCTTTTATCTGGCGAAAACGCTTTCCATAGAGTCTCTCTTTCTCTCTCGTTCTCTCTCTCTCTCTCTCTCTCTCTCTCTCTCTCTCTCTCTCTCTCTCTCTCTGTGTTTGGGGAACCCTAAACACCAAAACATAATGACTCGCTTTTATTGCGTTTTATAGTCCATTAAACTTATTAAATTAAGCCAACGATCTCGTGTTGCGAGAGGCCAGAGATTTTCTACACAATTGTGTTTCGCAAGGACAATTAATACGGTAAAGTCCCTTCCGAAGATTTCTGCGAGCTTAGCAATTACATCATCCACTCGAGCTGCTGATAACTGTTCATTCCGCTTCGGAGCCAGCTTTGGTTTATC
Organism: Rhysida immarginata; assembly: GCA_023313115.1. Lineage (NCBI taxonomy): Eukaryota > Metazoa > Arthropoda > Chilopoda > Scolopendromorpha > Scolopendridae > Rhysida > Rhysida immarginata. Next base: position 1,550,292 of record JAHWFO010012898.1, on the reverse strand, counting down.
TTTCTCCTGATGAAATCCAATCTTGTCCTTCAGTTAATAAATTTATATGAAGTTTTCCCCCTCCTCCTCGTCTCCCTGCCCCATCCTGACGATTTCCGTTAATCCGATCCGGATTGTCATCGGGAAGAGAGAGAGAGAGAGAGAGAGAGCGATGCAGGAGTAGGTGGAGGAGGAGGAGGAGGAGGAGGCGGGGAACGGCGCACACGCTTATTGTCGCCCTCCCAGAGTGTTGCTCTCTTATCGGCGTATTCAGGAGCTTTCCTCCCATTAGGCCTAAATCGTCGTGTCATGGCAGGCGGCCGAGATAGCGGAGCTGAGTCCGACCGCGTCGACCGGGTCCCCCATGTAACTCTTCATAGCTTTAGGAATTTAATAATTTCCCAAATTAAGATATGAAAAGGCCGGGGAATCATACATCATGTTAATCTGACACGGCCGGTGTCTGCGCCTGCTGATAGGCCGGATGAAACACGGCCGGGTAATTACCCACGACACCAGACCGCTATGTTGTTAATTACCCGCGACACCAGGATCGTATCGGATTTTGGAGCGAGTGCTTTTTCCGCCGCCTTGGCTGCAGCGCCCCCTAGAACAAGAGCCCCCAATCCCCTCGCCTCGCCTTGCCTTGCTTTCCCTTCCAAAACCCCCAACATACCCCATCCTCCCTTCTCCCCTTTTCCTTTTCTCTTTTCGACTTCCCTATCTACGCAATACAGACTTCGACCTCATAGACTGACCCAAAGCGGCGGATCCGCGGCTCTTCAACAGCCAACCGAAAGCGAACCAACCAACCCTTCCGAAAAAAGAAAGCGAGATTTTTCTCCAACAAATTCTGACTTCAAGGCAGCTTAATACGATTTATACAGCGTATGTCTGGACCTAAACGCTTATTTAAAAATAATGAGACACGTTGAAATTGTCCTTTCTTCTATAATAATATTATTTAATATTATTCTTTCACATTGTGACAAAAGTTGTGTTATATAATGAGGAAAGAAAAACATTTGTCACCGTATGGAAGTCCATTGTTTCACATTCTTTGTCAACAAAATTGGATTAAACATTATGGATTAAACATTCATTTACTATTAATAATGCACGATACAATTATTTTAATAATAGCTCATTTATATTACAACAAAGGACAAGATGTAAGCATGTTGTCCTTTACATTCTAGTCTTATCTTTCGGTAAGAAAACTCTTCTCAGAAATTAGAATTAAAGCATGTTAATGACGGAAAAAATGTTCGTCGTTATGCCAATTACACGGAGGTTAGTCAAAAGTAGTGTCCGATCAATGCGGAAACTTTTAAATGGGCACCAGACAGAAACCACTCATTGCTAATCTTCAAAATAGAGTCCATCATGCTCGATGATCTTCATCCAACGATCAGCCAGTTGGCGGATGCCCTCGCGAAAAAGTCACGCACGGAATCTTAAACCTCACTGACATTGGCGGTGCGCCATCCACGCAGGAAGTGCGCCATGGACCGGAATAGATGGTATTCGGAAGGTGCCAGGTCGGGGCTGTATGCTGGATGTGGCAGAACCTCGATTTTTTTCCAGCAGTTGACGACACACCTTCACCCATTGTTGTGCTTGCGCGGGCGTCAGCTCGTGGGGCACAACTCCGCAGCTCCTGTTGACCTTTCCCATGTCCCGATGTCCGACGCTAGTCCACGGGTGGTGCTGCCTGGGTTGGCTTCCATTTGTTGCCGTAGGGCTGCATCATCCACTTCTTTGGGTCTTCCGCTCCTTGGCGCATCTTCCAGGCCCATTTCTCCAGACGAGAACCACTTTCGTGCTGTCCTTTCATTGGTCACACCCTGACCTTCCACCCTGCAAATTTCGGCGCCTGCTGCTCGCGCACTGGTCTCCTTTTTCCAATAGTGACGAAGGAGCCCGTGTATCACCAATTTTTCTACCATATTTTTACAAAGGCTGACGCAGGTGGCATAATGTCTATGGCAATCAAATTCGTACTGACGTTTCTTCCCACTCTTTTCTCTTAATAAACTGCGATATACCCTTGTGGTAAATGGTCTTCGCCCAGAATTCGTCAAACTCTAACCCCCCCCCCCCCTCTCGAGTCGGCCACCACTTTTGACTCAACCTCTATATATCAAGGCTGTTTAGGTATTAATGTTGGAAGGCGAATAACAACATTATTGAACAAAATAACATTTTTATATACTACCCGGCCAATTTATTAAAAACTCTAACACTGACCCGGAAAATGAGATGTACCCTCGTTTGCATGTTCAAATTTCTTTCTAACCCAATATAGGAGGAACTATGGACATGATAATGCATCTTCACCATCAATTTCAACCGCATCATAAGCATGGCAAGAGACCTTAACAGAGTTTGAATATTATATGAAAGTGGTCTAGAAGTCCAAGCTCCAGTTTTAAGGAAACAGTGACTCTTTTAAAATTTACACAGACAAGGGCGTCAAGAGCGTTCGCCGAATGGTGTGATCAATGGAAAACAAACATCCAAAAGACACTGCGGACGTCTACGGGTCATGGATGATCGGGATGCGCAAAAGATGTCTAGGCTCATCAAAGACAACTAAAGCGCCTCCATTTAGCAGCTCAGTAGCGCAATACAACGGGAAGCGTATTTCGAATGCACCCCGTCGAACCTTTGCACGACTGAGTTACAACAGAAGACGCCCTGCTCGGCTTCCTCTCCTATCGAAAATACGGCTTCAATGGGCTCCTGACATCAAGATTGAACTGGAGAAAAATTGTCTGGTCTGATGAGTCTCGTTTCCAAGTGCTCTTTGTCAGCATCTGATAGAACATGGATCCTTCCTAATGTTTACTGTGGAGGACGGTGGTAGCAATATGATGATTTGAAAAATTTTTCTTGGCATTGTTTCGTTTCCTTAATTAGATTTAATCGTCATCAAAAATAGTAATAGGTACCGACGAGTACTTAAACATCATCGCTGACCATATTTGTCCACTGTTTTCTCGCAGATTATGGGATCTAAACTCTGCATAATGGTCAATAGTCTAATGTGGAGTAATCTTATGAAAAACTAGTTCCGAAAATTCAGTATACTGATATACTCCATAATCCACATAATCCATATATGGATAGAACTTTTTGCAGCCGACACATTATGGTACAAACATCATTATCAACGGCGAAAATCTGTAAGTGAGCGATACATAGCACTCCATATCATTCACCAATCAGGCGCAGATGACCTAATTGGTGGAATTACACCTAATGATGTCGTGAACAATATTAACCGAGAATCTAACAAACTGGAACGAACTACATACGCATCCACAAACGATTTATACATATTATTCCCCGTAGAACGAATGTTTTAGGCACTTTGTAAAATAAATTATCTGAAGAATCCAGGAGTTTTGAGGCACACGAGGCATAACACTCTATAAGGTGGGATTCTTAATTAATTCGCCGCCAGTGAATGTAAAAGTCGCTGTGTCATCACCACCTAGAGAAAAGGCCTGCACACGTAAACGTCATTATGAAGTTATAATTTAGGGCTTATTATTGGTAGAAATACGATTAAAAATGACTTTATGATGATTTAACAATGTATGATGTTTCCGTGCGCCTTCTTCTAGGTGCTGTTGGATGTGTTCATAAACATACGCTAAGATTTTTCTTAATACGATTGTTAAAATTTTCTTGATAGGCGTGGTGACAATGGTAAAAGTCATCAACTAAATTATTTTGAGAAATGAAATGCTTTTGGTTATTTTACCAATCTACTCAGACTAATATGTTTTTTTAGCCGTACAATTTATACAGTATTCACCACGAAAAAAAAGATAATGACAAAAAAGACTTGCAAGATGTCCTTATGTTTGTGTTCCTCCGAGATTTGAATTAATTATTTGTCTTTTGAAGCTTGATTTGATACAAATATATATTTATGTTGTATATCTGATACAGATTTTACGATTTTTCTTTATAATGGATGCCAGGGCAAAATTTAAATTTGTCCAAATATATTTTTTCAGATTATAAGATTGCCCTTGGAATATAACCAAAAAAAGCAGTATGAAAAAGCTAACATCTGTATACCTACCTATTTTACATCAATATTACGACATTTGTAAAATCATAACATTAAAGTACGGCATTAAAAAGTAATTCTTTCATGCACGAATATCATATAATTCAAAAAATGTTAATCTAAATTCTTCCTCACAACATTACTCTTTTGCTTAAAACATTTAGAATCTAAAAACTGTTATTTAGTTTTAAAATTTTCTCCGGAAAACAAATGGTTCTTTTCTTTGTCCGTTAATTGAAGATTTATCAGATAGAGCAAAGAAGAACAACAAAAGGAAAAGCGTTGTGCTTGTTTTGCTGTTGGTTTCTTTTTTTTTTTTTTTTCCTTTTTAATTTTTTATTTCCCTTAATGGCTGTGGAAGGCAATAAATCTTGTTGATGTAAATATTTCCTATTTCCATTTAAAAGAAAGTGGGTGAGTTTTATATCTTGTGTTTCATTCAAAGTCATCTCATTAATTGTATTCAGAATGCAATTTCGCATTAAATTATTCATGCCTATCGCTTGTTTATTACTCATTATGAAGATGGTGCTTTTTATGACCAATAGCAATAATCATGCTTCTCTTGAGTTGAAATGAGTCCACGAGATAAAAGCGAAAGGGGTTAAGTTGAAGTTTAAAATATAATAAAGAAATTATCTTTAGAAATTTGTGTACGGTTCCTTTGAACCTAGTAAGTAAGTTCTTTGTTTTATTCTTCCCTATTTGCGGCATATTTTAATAAAAGAAAAGTTAAAGTAACTTATTATGTAATCAAAGCATTGCATTCTAAAATTCTACCTAACCTCTTTAATGCTTTACACAAGCCTGAACGATGAAATGCTCTTGAAATAAGGAATGTAGCCTCTTAAACGAAAATCTTTGTCTTTATGTTTAGAGCAGTTACAGGCTCAGAGCACGATGTTTAAGGTTATAATACCATGTTTTCAAGGTGTTCTACAAATTTCGTCGAGGCTCTTCCACCATCAGATTCGTCAGTAGCAACGTCCTGCTTGTCTGTCTTCTTAACGAGGCGATAAGATAAGGAAATGCATTAGTTGCTCCAAAGATGTTCCCACCCTCACCCCAAAATCACTTGGCAAGGAGTGCTCACTTTTGGTAAAGCCATTTCCAAGAAAAGACGACAGGATCTATAAATCTGACATATGCGCTATTACTAAGGTATCCAAGGAGATTTTTCCCCTCCCTGTCTTATTTCATGACAGGCAATGATGACTATTGCGTTCTTTCTAAGATATAAGTCTGACACCAATTTACTATATATCGGTGAAGAAATGGCATCAACAGAACCAGAGAACTTATTAAAAGAGAATAGGTAAACTGGAAAGATTTTTAATATCAACACTCCAGTTATAGAGATTACGAAAGTCGATTTATAACAGAAATTAAGATTTTTAAATATCATAGAAATAATAATGAATTTAAAAATTTTTCTTTTTAGTTTTTTTTTTTTGCCAGAAAAATAATATAATTTATAAACAGCTTCTAATATTACTTGAAACAAAATTTAAGGTTTTCAAACGGACAACAAAGTAATATCGTTAAGGAGATAATACAAGATATGGAACAATATGAACAGCCGGATGGTTCTGTTACAAAGAAATTTGATCGCACATTATCGAATCATGATCCAAGAAAGATAAAATTAAAAAAACGATTTTGCCTAGATCCCAATAAATCCATTGCTGACCACTCTAATTCATAATAATTTTTTTATAGTTAATTAATTGTTCTTATTCAAGAATCTCAATTAGGCGTGTTCTATTTCAAACATTTTATGTTAATATTTATTTTAATATTTATTGATGACATACTTTTAATATTTATTTTAATGTTTCATGTTTGTTCTGATAAAAAAATACAAATGGCTTTCTATGAAATTCTGGCTACAGAGTTTCCTTTAAGAGAATCTATGTCATTGTCTTTTCATGCTTATGGTAAAATAAAATAAAAAATAGGGAAAAAATAGATTGCAAAAATAGAATCAAACAAACAGAAATCCATTAACAAAACGACGGACATATAGAATTTCAACTGGCTTACTCTCTTTTTCCCGGTTAACTTATGAAACAGTCGAGTGGCTGTGTGCCACGTTTTGTAGGTGGTTAGCAAAAAACGGTGTTTGCTCAATGAACCCCCGACGACGCTTTTCGAGCCGAAGGTGTGATTTTGTTCATTGTTTGCCGAGATTGACAGGTGGGCTAGACTTCAGGTGACAGGTCTCTGTCGACTAATTAGATCGTTCAGTTTGAGCACAGGTTTTCTAAATTAAATCATAGTTCGTTCCCACTGACTTTTCCCACCAGACGGCGGCGCTATTGGCAGCGACGCCGTGACCACCCACGGAGCTGCTGGCCGCCCCCGTCCCCACCCCGACCCCACGGCCCAATGAGTCAATAGAAAACGTTGTTGTGGTAAAAACAACGCCGTCTTTAAAGAATACCCTCCCTCTGATCTACCCCATTAGCTATTTACAGCAAAATTTCGATTTTACTTAAAACATGGATCCTTCCCTCCTTCCTTTCTCTATTTCAAATGTGGATTAATAATGAATTAAGAGTGTTTTTGCGGGGGTGCGAAGGGGACAGGTCCACTGTCTCCTCTTTCCACCTACATTCCTTCTTGTAATTCAAGGATGATGGAGCCGGTTTTTACGAATTCATTTCTTTAATGCTTCTATTCCCTCACGACCTTAAAATCAAAAGTTAAAAAATTCACTACAAGTTTAACATCTTTTTCTACTCCTCCTCGGCTTCTTTCGAACGAACATATTTGATGTAAAAATTAAGAGATAATTCCTGTGAAAGTTGAGAATCATTTTATTTTTAAAGAAATTCATTCTAAACGGTTTACCTTGTCGATACATCTTTATTTCACTTTTTGAGTCTACAATCTCTTATGCAGTAAGCTATAGTAATAGCTTTACTGCTCGACTATGTAATAACCATAAGAATTTTAGAATTTGTATAAAATAATTTTATTTTCTTATTCCATTGTTTTTTTATTCTATTTGAGTGCCCAGACCATTCTTTTAAAATATAATTACACTAAATCAGTTCCTAATTTTGAGTCAGGTATGCTTGCTAATAATATTAATCTGCTAAAAATTACTTAATGCTAGCGCTCGATACTTTTAATATCTATTTTAAACCTACTTTTCCAACCAACCTCCGCTGATAAATGTCTTGAAATAGAAAACTGAACAGTCTTATTTAAAAAAATCTATTTTATATTTTAATTTCTCCTTCCATATAGATGTAAATCTTAATGGATACGGCTATATTATAACAGAGAAACGTTTATAATGTTCAGTTTTAATTTGGAAACTGTTTCCATTTCATCCAACTCTAAAGAGGAAATCTTAGAATTCACCACTTAAAACGAATTCGGCTTCTTTCAAAGTACGATACACATTTACAATTTTTTTTAAAAAGCTATAAACTGGAATTTAGACTGGAACTGTACGAGTTAATTAATCGAATTTTTTTTACTCATTTGAAACTCGCTTTTTATCTTAGACAGTCTGTTTAGTCAATGTCGAAAGATAATGATTTCGTTATAATGAAATAATAGACCTTGAATTTTTTTTTTCCTCGCTCGTGGAAGGAATTATTCGCAGCAGGTGAGTTTCATGGGTTACTTTTTTTATTTTTCAATTTTTTATAGTTCCAACTTGAATCAATTAGTCACAGCTTCGTTGAATATGCATCGAGAACGCCAATTAATTCTCTGGAAATTCGTTTTTGTTGGCAGATATTCCAAATTTATGATCTGGCCATACCATCCACGTTCTAGGAACTGATTTTCAGCGATTTTATTTATTTGAAGACTTTTTTTTGTTCGATTCATTTTCCTTTTATTTTATCTGTTCTTAAAGAGTAAATACAGAATTTTATTTTGAATTCTGGTAGCCTGAGTCAGAGAAAGTTTTCAAAGAAATGTCCTTCTATTTGTCTGTCGGTGTGATTACAAAGTATTTGACGACTTATGGTGAAATTTAATTTTCAGGATTTAATGGTTTATCAGATATACAGAATGTAAAAAAATGGTAAGGCCAAACTTTCAAGAAAAATATGTTATATGGATATGGGTCCGGAAACGCTTTATTTCTATGTTAGAATCCATTTTTCTACAACTCTTCATTAATTACATTACAATAAAAGAAATAAAAGACTCTTTAACCACAGCAAATTTTAAAAAAGAAAAATACAACCTTATCCTGTAAGCGCTTTTTGAGGACGAAGCTCTCATCATTCAGCAGGTAGAAACGATGAGAGCTTCGCCCTCGAAAAGCGCTTACAGGATAAGGTTGTATTTTTCTTTTTTAAAATTTGTTGTGGTTAAAGAGTCTTTTATTTCTTTTATTGTATTGAACATATCCACATCTCTTCTTCCCTTTTATATTTTTTCTGTATTTTTGCAATTGTTGTTTTTCATATTTTTGCTGATTACCGGAATTAATAATCTTTTCATTAATTACATTATTCATGAAACACAGGAACAAAACATACCACTATAACACATGAAACTCTCTCTTACTTGAAATACAAAATGGCCTCTTGGTTAAGAAAGAGTTTCATGCCGTATGCTGGTATGTTCTGTTTCTGTACATTTCCCATAAGTAATGTAATTAATGAAGAGTTGTATAGAATGAGTTCTAACATGGAAATAAAGCGTTTCCGGACATTTGTCCATTTAACATATTTTCTTCCTCTACATGTGAGGAATGTTTCTTGAAGGTTTGCCCGTACCTTTTTGATACATCTTATGGATCCAAAATCTGAGATGCACAAAACATATAAAAATCGTATAAAAATTAAGCAGATTATTTCAGATTTTAAGGAAATTCATAAAACATTGTATATGTAAAATGATTATAGTTCCCAAAACTTTCTATTTTTGGGTTCATAAGAAATCAAATGAATCTCTTAGAATGTTATTTCCAATCATGTTATAGAAAACAATGAAATTGAAATCGTAGGCAATATCGAACTACTGGAAGAAAATAAAATGATGATGGTGCTTCATTTATATAAGTTCAAGCAGTTTTGAAGAATTTATATGAGGCTCCCTAATTTGTAAGCTCTCACAGACCTCCATTTTGAAGAATTAATTCCTCTGTATACTTATTGTATGCAAATAGTTGATAATGGCAAAGGATTCAAGAGAAACTTGTTCTCACTCTTTTTATAACTGACAAGTAAACATTTTATGATATGAATCATGTAGCCGAACGAGACATAGAACAGTCGTTCGAATAGGGTTGACGTCCTACATACCTGAAAATCCTAGCGGAAGAGAGCGTCCATATTGAGTGCTAGGCCAAAGTTAAGTTAACATGGGAGTGTATAGGAGTTACATCAGTTCTGCTAAAGACACTGAAAGGACACCAAAAGACAGTAAATACAAAATACAGTTACGCTCGTATATAAGCAACACATATGTTTGACTTCGAGTCCAAGTTTTATTGTGAAACAAATTCGGAAGTATATGGGGAGCTCAGACGTTAATAAAGTGTTTGTTTCATTTGCGTTCTTGTTACTGCAGCTGAAATCGAGTATAGAATTCAGGTATGTAACAGCAGTTTCTGTTTCTGCTGTGTCCTTTCTATACTGTATATGTCTTTAAGCGCTCCCATGTTAATTTCATTAGACACGCACGCTCTCTATCATTAGAATTTTCAGATATTATTAATACGTCCACTCTGCTCTATCTATTGCTGTATATCTCATTTGGCTATCGATTCATGCCAGAGAAAGTTTCCTTGTGAGAAGATATGGATTAAAAGTGCTAAATGTGACTAAATTTCACTACATATTTTGAATGAAAAACAAATAATTTTATAGAACTTTCTTCAAATAATAAAAGCTAAAATCAATCCATAAGTTAAATTAAAATGTTCATTGTAGAAACTCTTGTATTTCTAAGCGGTGTTTACGTAATCGATATTCTAAGCCGAATATCGTCAGTGAATTCCCCAGAACCAAAGACTAAAGTCCGTCTTAGATGAAATGTTATTCTTTTAATATTCATACAGGTTGTGATTGCTAACTGAATTCAGTAAATTTTGCAATTATGATGTGGTATGTTTGAAGAGTTTCCTCAGTATAATTATTATCTTCTTTTTGGGATTTACAGAATAAAAGCAAATACTCCAATTATTAAAGGCATTGTGCATAGGAGCGTTTAGCCCTCAAGTCCGTAAAGTCTAAACAAAAACATGGAGCTTAAGTAAGGTACTGTGGAAGTTGTTTTCCAAACCACTCGAGAAATGATCGCCTTGCGTTCCAGATTTCATCCCGCCAAACAACGACATTGTTTAGGAGCTGAGTTATGGCCTACCCGTCACTTTAAGGTTTTTATGTATGGAGAACAAAGAATGAACTGCATCAAATGAATTGCCTGAAATGCTATGCGAAGCATCTAGAGTGTGCAATCTGGTGGTAGCAAGCGAGAATAAGAAAAAAAATTCCGGACCCAACTGCACATTCAATGACATATTTATTTCAGATCTACAGCGAGAGAATCGAAAAGCAGAAATCTCTCTTACCACCATTTAAACAGTATACGGAAGATAAGTATGGTATTCATATAACATAAACATATACCCATTGAAAATTAGGAGGCGGATTTGCCCAGGGTAAAAAGCTTATGATAACATTTTCATTTAAGCAAACCCCGAGTCGTTAATCTAGAAGCGCAATGATAAGTTCCAATTGAAATTAAAGGATATAACAAACGCACTTGAACACACATATATTCAAACAAATACACAAGCCCATATTCTACAAATTCTACACATACTATTTGTATTTAATGATAGCAGTTAAATAGGAACTTCTCCAGAAATAATCCATAGAATGGACCAGGAAAACTCATAATGAATAAACCTTTATTCGAATTTACCGGTATACGATTTCACCTTGCAAATGAGTTTGCTATGAGATTGGTTTCACAAAGAATAACGGAAGAATGGGTCATAGAAAAAAGGCAAAAAGGAAATGTAATATATAAAAAACAGAATTTAAAATACTATAAATTTTATTACAGTGGATCACATCTGGATGAAAGAACGATAAGGAAATATGGATTGCAGTTAACAGTATTATTTATTACTGAACAACAACTTTTTTCTTCTGGAAATTAGTTAGTTGTGTTTATGAAGCTTGAAATTCTTTCAGCATTTCACTACTTCTCCAGTAGATTCAACAAAAGCAAGACGACCCTTCAATATTTAATTGAATTATATTTCGATCTGAAGTAGAAATGTTAATATAGCACAGTACCACTTGTTCTTCTATGCCGATTGATTCATTAAATAACACAAGCCAACAAAAAATAACTTTTTAAAAACTTATTTAACGTTAAGAGATGATTCTTATGCTTTTTTTTGTGCTGAATCCGTATCTCTCGAAGAATCATTACATAGTTATACAAAGGGAGTTTGATGAAATTTTGTGTATTTATAGTTTATGGTGCACATAATTCAATACAAAAGACAAATTTTCCAAAATCTGTATTGTTGAAGAGATATTGAGGGGTATTGTTGTTAAAATTGCATATTTTGGGGCTTATTTATGATTTTTTTTTTTTTACATGAGAGGGATCAAAAATTTATATATATATATATATTTATATTTTATACAGAAAATAGCAATAAAAATATTCACACATTCAGTTTCATTTCAACTATTTCCTATGTTAACTGAAAAAATTGTAATAAAAGTTTTTTAGTCAAAATTGATCTTTTTCTAAAAATTATTTGTTTTGTCGAAATATAAATAAAATTCTATGTGAAAGACCGACAACAAAAACTTTTCTTGTAAAAAAAAAATTGTAAATGAGCCCTAAAAATATGCAATTTTAACAACAATACCCCTCAATATCTCTTCAACATTACACATGTTGGAAATTCTATTTTGTATTACATTGTGCATCATAAAGTAACGTACACAAAATTTCATCAAAATCCCTTTGTGCAATTATGTTGTGCAATTGACAAGTAATGTTTCCTTGTCAATTTTTTTTCTATCACACACAAATTTCTTGTTTTTCAATGAAACATTTTAAATTATTCAGAAGTTGGGCCCTGATAAATTTCCTTGTGGCCCAAAAAAATGGATATTTTAACATTGCAGCCGCTTCTCTTCACACCCTCTACTTTAACATTGCAGCCTACATGTGCATAACTTGGAAAGGAGACGTGATAGAAAAAAATCTTAAAGCAGATTCGGATTCAGCACATTAAAACCCACAAGAATAAGGCAAATTCATTCAAAATGCTTTTTCATCGTTGGCCTGTGTAATTAATACAAATACGGAATGTGTTTCTCTATATTTTAATCTGAACTTAAATTCCATCTGACATTCCAAATGTGTGTTCTTATAGTGAGTATATTACTTGAATATGGTGGTTTAGGCATCTCTTAACCAAAATTAGTTGAATTATGCTTACAGGCATTTCATTGCGTACATAATTTTGTTTTATTTTATCTTTATGGTATGAGGTACTTGAAATTATTCGTCTTAAAATATGATTGAATTGATAAAAAATATGTTTTTATAAATATTAATTGATTAATTTTGAAAAATATTGAAATAAACGAAAAAAAATTAAACATATAATTTATATATTCAGTTTCCTTATAGATAATACTGTCTATCTAAGGAGTGTGCGAGTGAAGTAAAGGTCAGGGTATACACTATTTATGTATGTTAATTTTACGTGATGGAATCAAACAAGCTTGTTTCTTTTTCATTTTCCTTAAATGCGTCCGTTTAATAAATTATTTCTACGTGATTATAATATTTTAAAAGGCATCTCTTAACCAAACACATATTTTATTTCCTTGTCGTGTTTCTTGTCGAAAAATGCGTGATTTCATTGTATGCCGTATTTTTTTTATTTTTTATTTTTTTTGGGATGGGTCTGCTTGTCACTCTAAATAACGAAAGGAATGCCTTCCATTACCACCTTCCATCAATGTAATACGGCAGGCGTTTTACAGTGAGGTCATTTTCAAAGAAGACTTTAATTCGGTCGATTCACCAGAGGAATTGCAATCGTAAAACTTGCGTTTTCACTCTCTCTCTCTCTCTCTCTCTCTCTCTCTCTCTCTCTCTCTCTCTCTCTCTTCCTCAAGCCGAGAGAAAACACCGGTGGTGGTGGTAGTTTTGGGCGAGCGAGGGATGAGCGAGTGTCGGCCAGAACGAATCGTCCATGGCCGCGGGCTGACATACTGCTGTTTGGGCGGCAGCGGTGGCGGCGGTCATACTCGTGGCTACGAATAACATGGAAAAGTATTTTCCTCTTTGGGCGAATTTTCTGATCAAATTTTGCACAAGAGATGAGAAACTGTTGAGGAAAAATGTTTATCGGTTTAAAAATTTTTTTATTAATTATTTTTTAATCAACTAATTAATGTATATCGAAGTTGTAAAAATCTTCAGGACTATTGACTTGTCTTTATCTCATTCTTTTTAACTTATAAGAAAATTTACTTGCAATAGAGATTCGATCTATATGTAATGATTTTTATTTACATCAGGAATTGAAATCGTACTATCCTACTTAGTATGCCTTTTAAACAGTGAACATTCTACTCGGAATTTTAAAATGTTCAATATGAAATTGAGAATGAATGGCACTGCATTACCATAACGATGTTAATTAAAAGCATCGTTTCTGTATTTGTAAAGTCGATCGTTCTGTTGCCAATTTTTATTCGAATTTTTTTTTATTTTGACTTCAGATTCCGGTAGAACATCAAAACGTAAGTGAAAGTTATAATAGGCACACGTTTCCTTTCTATTAGGGAACATGTGTGCTTATTATAACCTTTATTACTTTTTGATGCTCTATCCAAATCTGAAGTCAAAGTCAAAAAGTTCGAAAAAATTAGCGACAGAACGACCGACTTCGCAAATCCAGTAACGATGTTAAAATAATTTAACTGATTATTAACAAGATTAAACAGAGTATTAAAAAAAAACGACTTTGATGAAATCTTCACTATCGTCTAACTATAATCAGTCCTTATCTAGGAAAACTACTGAACCGATTTTGATGAAACTTTGACTGTTCCCTAAGTTGAAAGATACAATAAAAAAAAGAATTATTGCAATTCGACTTCTAGTTTCTGAAAAATACGTGGACAAACATACATGCATACATACATACATATCTTATGAAATTTGGCATACTTGTTTAGAAGCCCACATAGACTAACATATATGAATATTGTGCAATTCCAACAATATTACATACATACGCTTAGAATTGATAACCTCCTTTTTTTGAAGTCGGTTAAAAAGAAAAGCTTCTGGGAGTTGTTTTTGTTTGGTTTGTGCAAAGAGCAATCTTTCACTATTTCATACTGATTATATATGTAGAACTTCGCTCCTTCTTTTTCGGACCGAAAAGAAATATAAAATTATTTCAAGATTCAAAATAATATTTAGTTTTATATCATATTTACATGTATTTACACCAAGATCTACGATTTCTCTTTTAAAGATCTACGATCTATCATCGTAGCATTTTTACTTATAAACAATATCATTACGGTTTTCTTACAATATTTTTTCTTTCTTAGAATTATTATGCCTTTTTTAAGCTGTTGAAAATTCTCTGTTGGAGCGTGTTTGTCGAATTTCGAACGAACCATTCTCGAGTCAGTTTCCTAACTTTCAATTCAAAATGCATTGTTAGAAAATAAGCACGAAGCGTTTGTGAAGGATTATAGCCACGAACATTGATGTCGAAATAGCATTTATCGCTGCTTTAAATTTTCAAATGAAACTATAAATCATTTTGAAATATCCAGTTTATGAATTCAATCAGGACTGCATTCAACTGCACGTCAGGCCATATCTGCACGTAGCCGAAAATCGTTTATGGTAAACCAGATGGTTTTGATTCATGGGGATAAAAAAAAAGAGGGAGAGAAGGAAATTATAAATGTTTTATTAAATCGATCGTTTTCCTTCATTGGTTTGCCAATTGAAAACGATAAGTTTATTTCAAAATTGGAAAACCCCGTATATGTGTATTATATTCGTATCCGATGTAAGCATTAAATATTAACCAGTATTCCTCTGTACACGTAGGGATAGGAAATATCAGCGAGCATGTTCAATACAAAAAAAAAAGAAAAAAGTTCTTTCAGCACAAATAATACAGTGGATCAATTCAGCAATGGAACAAATTTGAATCTTGAAATTGTGTTAATTTGTTCCACAGTTCGAACTTCGTCAAATTTTCTATTGGATTTTCTATGTACAGCCGATTTTCTATGATTCTTGAATTATACATTTCTTTTAATAAAATTACTACGGTATTTTAGAGACAATATCTCGTGGTGGTTTTCCCTGAAAGGTAGATTTTTAATTTGCAATAATAAAATGAAAAAAAATTTTTTTTTTTGGCATAATGAACAGTAATGAAGGAAACAGAAAAAAGTTCGCGAAATTATCTTTTCTAAATTCTAAGACAAGAGAGGAACTTCTAGATTAATCTAGATTATAGATGATTTCTAAATTTCTCTGTTTTAATTTTGTGTAATTTAAAATAGTATGAGAACAAAATATGGTAAATTTTGACCTATATTCAATGGTATGAATAAATTCAAAAATGTCTACATGACATGCATTTAAAATCTACATTTAAAAAATGCCAATTTTTAATTATTTTTCTTAAATACTTAAAAAGTTGAAAAGATCAATTCCAAAGGCGTTAATTTCATATTATTCGCTCGAACAAAACAATAAGTTTTTGCTCTGTGGAATAACTATAAAGTGATAATTCCTAATCTACTTGGACAAAAGACAGGGTGATTCAGTCAATTTCTGACCATCTCACTCGAATTAGGGATAAACAATTGAAAGGATATGAGCGCCATATCGAATTTCTAAATAGTTAGAGTTTGTATTGTTGCAACGGCGCTGCATGAAAATCGTATTGTTTCTAAAATGGCGCCCGCTTTATCAACAGAGCAGAAATGCAAGGTTGTCGAATGGTATTTCGAGACCAAATCTCCTGCAACCGTGCAAAGAAAGTTCCGGAAGGAGTATAAGTGTCGAGACGCACCAGGCAGGCAAGCAATCATTGATTTTGTCAAGCAATTTCGTGCCACTGGATGTGTTAAAGCCAAGAAAAAAGGCGGGAGCCAAGCTCGTGTTCGAACGGCCGAAGTTGTCGAAACTGTTCGCACAAGGTTGGTCGATTCCCCTACCAAAAAATCTGTTCGCCGTCTATCCATTGAAGAAGGGCTGTCGTATACAACGACGTGGCGAATTTTGAGAAAGGATTTACACCTGTTCCCGTATAAGATCCATGTTTATCAGACACTGGAAGACAGAAGCGACAACAATTTGCGATGGAGTTTAGAGCAGAAATGGAAGCCAATCAGGACATTGTGGACAACCTGTGGGTGTCAGATGAGGCCTTCTTCCATCTGTCAGGTGACGTTAATAAACACAACGTTCGTTTTTGGGGTTCCCAGCACCCTTATGAGATCCATAAGTCACCTCTTAATCCACGAAAGGTTATGGCTTGGTGCGCGATTTCCAAAAGAGGCATCATTGGTCCGTTCTTTTTTGAGGGCACCGTAACGTCACAGGCTTACCTTAACATGTTGGAAACCTTCTTCATCCCCGAGCTGCGAAGGACCGCTTCCACATCAGTGGTTTCAACAGGATGGGGCTAGGCCTCACACAACTAATGAAGTGCTAGACTTTCTCAATCAGAAATTCGGAAATCGTGTCATTTCAAACAGGATTCCAGATCGATTCGGGGGTGGCTTTCTTTGGCCCCCTACGAGTCCTGACCTAAACCCATATGATTTGAACGAGCATTTTCCAGAGAGGTGGATTGGCCGTAATGCACTAATTGCCTGGCCTCCAAGGTCCCCTGACCTGAACCCCATAGATTTTTTTATCTGGGGATGCAATAAAGAATTGGTGTACCATCACGAATTCTCGAGTTTTTATCTCTGGGGGTTCCTTAAAGATAGTGTGTTCACGTTAGCACCAAGAACCCTAGACCAGCTGCGACAATGCATCGTCGACTGCTGCACCCTTGTGGATGCAGAAATCCTGGATAGAGTTATGAACAACTTCACCATTCGGCTGCGAGCAGTTCAAAACGTTCGTGGTGGCCACATTGAGCATATCATCAAGACTTTTCCACGGGAATAAAAACTCCGAACTGCCTAAAATATCATACTGAAATGCTAAGTTTGTAAACATTAATGGGTCAATAAATCATAGTACTGAAATGGTCAGAAATTGACTGAATCACCCTGTAGAAATGTCGGATAAGTGGATTTGAGATTATCACTTTATATTTAATATTTGTTCGAGTCAAATTCTGCTGTTAAGTAAAACTGTCATAGGTGACTTATCTAAAAAATATAATGCAACAAGATGAATTTCATACGTAAAATTTCAATTTTATGGCCGCAATATACGCCAGGTTTTCTAAAGTCTCCTTCACCACTGATGTGCCATTTGGAGGCCTTAAGAACGCCTCGGGTTGTTGATTAGCTTTTATAAAAATTTAAACTTAATAAATCTTCTTATATTCATATTTTGCTTTGTCATCAAGCAGTGAAACAAATTTGAAAATTGTCAGATACCGTTTTTTTTTTGCTTTCTGTGAACAGACTTAGACCACATTAACTCTCTAATCGTTAACAAATTCACCCAAAGGTAATTCAATGATAATCTAGGTTGGATGTATCGTTGTCGTATAAATATTTAAAAATTTGATATAGAGCCTACATTTAGAAATAGGAAAAAAGTAAGGAAAAGCTAATTATATATCTGAATAAAAGCATGTTTAATACCAGCAAACCTTATAGTCAATACAATAACTAACGCTACCTAAGCATTCCACTCCATTTTAACCAAAGTGATGTACAGTTTCGATGGTGCGCCACTGCAGAAATTTTGTTTAAGGCGATATCAATTTATATTGGAAGAGATCTCAAATATAACTTGACGCAAATAGATAAAGACAATATCTCTGGTTAAGAAGGTAAAAGTTCAAAATAATCAGCAAAAACTATGGAATGGATCGAACTATGAAGAAAGTGATTACTTCTAATCCATAAAGACAAATGAGGCAAGAACTACCTATACTGATATGATAAGTTTAAAGTTTATAAATAGTTTATAATATATATAATCTAAAATATAAAACCTTTATGCATCTACGTGTCTATCCACGTACTTTACGGGGTTTCAGGCCCATAAAAATTCGGGAAATAACTCGAAATGTAACCAATTTTATGTAGATATGCCTTTTGATACTTTCAGAATTTAAAAAAAAAAATTGATTAAAGAATTAAAGATTCATATCCAATATCAATTACCCTTCAGCTGAATGATTATTATACAAGGATGAACGATATCTGACGACAGGGGCTGACCAATTTTTAAGATCGAGAAACAATAGCAATTCCCAATGAGACCATAAGCTTCGTTTGAAATGTTTGCTAAGAAGCATTTCAGTTTTCCAAAGCGAGCATATACTTATTCTATTATGCAATAAGCATAAATCTTTATTTAAAGTTGTTATTGAAAGCCATTTTTGCTCTTATTTATTATATAATGTATTATGAATATATAATTAATCATAAATCTTTATTTACCTGTTTTTCAAACTGATGTTAACACTTATAAAGTACATTATAATATGACTAATGCAAGAATTTTACATACGATGGAAAAGTCTTCCAAAATGGTTTTTGAGTTTATGTTGAAGATGCAATATAAGTTTATTTCAATATTATTTATCATTGATTACAATTTAGTAAAATATAAAATTCACTTTGTTTAAACAACGTTCGTTTGGTATATATTCAGTGGTACATTATACAGTGACCGAAAAAGTTATTTCATGTGAAATTTATGCTTATTTACAAATAGATCTTTGTATAAGCCTATAATGAACTACTGAAAGTGATCTTGCCATTTGAAAGAAATGGTTTTGGTTATAATCTTTGGAGAGGAAAAGGAAAAAAAAAGGAATAATTAAGACTAATCTGTAAAAAAAGAAATTACGCCATTGATCATAATATGGAAGATTGAGGATTTTTTTTGAAAGTGTTGAATTTTACCATTACTGATTATGATTCAGGTTATACTTACTAATAAAATTACGGCAAACAGGGATCTGGCTCAAAAATTAGTATTAGAGGTTTATATTTTTTTAAGATAATATAAATGTGAAATTTTATGCCAACGTATCTTTTAGGTTCTTAGACAATTTTTAAATAAAGTTCATGTTCGGTCTGCACGATTGAGTTTCCATTTGGTTGCACAAGAGAAGGAAGTGTCTCCGTTCGTTTCAATAGCGCCATCATAAACCAATGATGACAAAGACAATTAAGAAAATTGAGACATTAGCTATTCCATACGCTAACTGAGAGCATCGTTAAGCTTTCGGTTTCATGAGCAGGAATATGTTCGTGTGTGTTGGTGTGTGTTTATGATTTTTTACTGTGTTCTTTTTATTTTTAAACCGTTTTCTCCAGCCCAGCCCCGTCTTGCGAATATAGTGTGATGACGTAAAGGTTTTCTCCCGAGCAAGGAAAAAAAAATAAGAAGAAGAAGCGGGATGGAAAGGCATCGCTGCCCTCCATAACGAGATAGATTGAAGCTTCATTCGCTCCTTCTATCGCTTCATCTGGAGGGACCACCAGCGGCGGGTAGCCTCCGGCGCCACGAGACAGTGGCGAGGAAACGTGCGCGTTCCCTGACGAAGCCACATAAACTAGCGACGAAAGATTTCTGTCTCATTTGCTCCGAATGCCCTCTAGTATCGAGACACAAACGAGAAGTTCGCTTGCACATCATTTAATTTCATACGGCGAAACGCAACAAGAGTCCGTCAGTCTGTCTAGCGCCCGAGTGTTTTCAATTATTCGTCCATTTTTTGCCTTCTTCCTCCCTTTCTCTTTAAGGCAAATTGCTTCCACTCTTTATCAATGGCGGTTAACCCACGCAGTTTCATATAAACAAGATCTATCTCCACGAAAAGGCATTTTTATGCAATTAAAATAAAAATAGGAGGCACTAATTGGTTCCGTAATTAACATTTCGAGCTCAATTAGTTTGAATGCAGAAAGTGTTCTCGATAGTATTTTCTGGATTATATATATTATTCTATTCTATGCGTTCTTCTCCACCGTTCTTAACTGTAAATGTAAACGTTCTCATAGCAAACACGCAAATGCTTTTTCGAACGTCCCTCTCCTTAACATCTGCAACGGAGTGTTACGTAAACAGCTGCTGCAAAAACCTTCTCGATGATAAATGAAACATTTATTTTTATGCTAATTTTTACTAGATGTTGAATTGATAAAATCAATCATATTTTTTTCATTCTTTTTAATTCTGAAAATAAATAACAGAATGAACGGAAGCTTTTGCTAATGGGAGAGAATATTGTCTGGCAGCCGATTAAGCTAATACCCGGTCTATTTATTTACACGTAATGAAACACTTTTTCCTTTATCAACAAAAAGCACTTTATTATAGAAATTGATCCAGAGAGAATAAAATAATTAAAAGAAGAGATTTTGTTATAAAATTATGCATTGAGATATATAAATGATTGATTAATGAATTAACCAACCTCAACCAAAAATTGCCAAGTAAACTGCATGTATATAAAAAAAAAAATAACAAGTTTAAAAATTTATATTACATTCAATAAACCTGTTAATTTTTTTTCTGTATCGCTTATTGTCAATTTTTGGTTGAGATTAGTTAATTTTTAGTACTGTAAGTCTAGAGATATTTTTATAAATAATTTTTTGTCTAAGTAAAAACACTTTTATCTATTCTCTTCTTTTCTTATCAGATTTTATGGCATTATTATAATACGACTGTCGATAAAATAAGTTTAAGAAATTTTCTGAAATGAATTTCCAACCTATTCTTCTGAAATAGGTTTGAAATCATTTCTTGGTTTTCTTACAACCAAAAAAATTATACTGTAGCCTGCATTACATACAAAACAAGAAATAAATATGAAGAATGTAGGAGAGAAGGACCAGACACAAAAACCGTGGATTAAAATAAATAATAGATAAGTAATAAAAAAATAAAATAAAACAAAGATAAAGCAAAATTAAAGAGCTCACGTTTCGGATAGAGGCTATGCTTTGTCAAAGCAGGGAGGTTAGTTCTCTAAATCAAGAAGAATATTAGAGAATTATCGTGAATTATCACTTCAGGAAAATATACAAGTCCCTCCCTGTTTAAATATTGTTACCACTGCTTAATAATAATAAACTATAATCTTCATAAATCAATTACAATTGCCTTCATTTTATCTAATGTAATCTAACAATATTTCATCTTGCTAAGTGCGAAATAACATCTAATTTTAATACAGTCTTATTTATTTTGATCTATGATCATTTAAAATGTTATTTTTCTTTATTTAAAAAAAAACTGGGACTATAAATTTCTAGCAACACACTTTTCACAACGTTACACAATTTTTGATAAAGATATTCCAGTAACCTCTCTTTTTCTTCACAAAATACTCTTACTGATTTAGCTTATAAAAACATAGGAATTCTTATTATTGTAACGCATCTATTTAAGTATCAAAAATACATTTTAAATGTTTTATTAATTGCAAAAGTGATGAAGCAAAGTTTATATTGTACTCTAAGCAGTGTGGAATAATAAGAAGACTACTAAGCAAGATGAAAATTAGCATAATGAATTGGTAAAAACGTTGAGGATGAAGAGTCTATTTATAGTATTTGTAACAGCTGGAAAGAAAATCCTGAGCTGTCTCTCTAGGCTTATGAAAACTTGTGACAATATACAGGGGAAGTTCGGGTTAATTTTCAAATTCGATGTTTTAAATCCCATCTAGGTTGGCAAAGCTTTTTTTGAAACTTAGGAAAGACTTATAAATTATGTATCTAAATAATATGCTTCAATATGTATAAGGCAAACGTGCATACAAGATATAAAGCTTTCAGAATGCTAAAAACAGAATGCAATTTATGTATAGAAACTACTAAATTTATTAAATTAAATATAAGAAATCTCATAAAGCCAAACAAATTTGATGTGAATTAAAATTCATGCTCAACCACGTTTTTAAATATGTCTATTCAATGAATTCAATAGTCTTTTGATGGAATAAATAAAAAATGTATGAAATAATCGGTGTTTTATATTCAAAGGGAGGCAGCTAACCTTCACTTCCAGGAAAAAACAACCATGAAAAATAAATTCAATTTCCAAAAGTGGAAGAGGGCAAAAAAGGACGACGAAAAAATTCCTCCTTTTGTTCATTTAAACGTCATTGCAGTATTTTTATACAAGCATTTTCAAAAGCCTTATATTAGGCCTATCAATAAAAGCTCTGCAAAAGGTATAATCTTCACTGAAAAGAACAGCACTGATCATCATCTTCTTAGCTAACATTACCGGGATTAGCCTTCTTACTACTTCCTACGCTTTGACAGTGACGTGTCTATTCCGATTAAATGGAAAATATTTTTAATATCTTGTGTTATCGTAAGTTCTTTTATGTAAATAGAAAGCTAATTATAAATAGGATGCTATTTTGAAAAAGAAGAAGAAGGAAAAAAAAAACAAAAGTTTTCAAAGCTAAGACAGGGGAATAGCCGGAGATAGCCTCTAGGCGTAGGAAAGTGTCGTTTCCCTGAAAAGTCGAAAAATGAGAGGGGAAAGGGAAAGACAAGGGAAACTGCTGACTTTGCGATGAGCAATGGCAGTCGTTGGAGGGGGACAAAGATAACAATCCATTCCCATGGTCTGAAATGAGAAATGGGCCAGGAATGGTGAAAAATCCACTCAGATATGAGCATTCCTGAAATGCCTGGAAATTATTAAAGATGAAGGTAATCAGAAAAAGGGTCGAAATGCTCTTCGACACAACCATATTAAACCTTTGCCTCTCTCGTCTCCAGTAATTGCAGCCACGAGGGCATTGCACAGGATTAACTGAAATTAATAAGTGAAGTGCTTGCTGGGTGCGATTGAATAGGGGGGGACTTGGGCCAGCGGCGGGCTTTTCCCTTCTACGACTACTCCCTCCCTGCCCCCTCCTACCCCCGGATGCATTGAATATCCTGCCGGTGAGCTCATCGCCAGTTGGTTGGTTGGTCCGACAAGCTCGACATTTCTGTAACGTCGACAAGATCTCCACTCGTTAAAACAACGTCGCTAAGTTTTGGTCGAAAATAAGCCATCAAAAGCTTCTGCCTAAAGGTTTACGCCGACGCGAGACCCAATGACAAGGGCGCACTTTTGCTTTCCACCACTTTATTTTATCGATAAGCGACGTCACTTTTGGGGCTGTTCAGGGGGAAAATATTGGAAGATTTTAGAAGTAACAAACAACCAGAAGACATCCTTCACCATAAAGGAGACCAACAGAAATAACCTTCATTGTTTTCTTTTTTCCATTTATGTAAATATAACCAAATAAGAAATACAAATTGGCCCACTAAGTAAAATATTATGATAAATGTTGAAGGAATTTTTAGATGTTTCTTACGTAAAAGGGAAGCTTGCAATCATATATTGGTAAATATTCATAAACTAATCACTAATAACCACAACGTTTCCCTATAAGTGGTTTAATTATAACCCTTGTTACTAGGTAGGTATCTAGATATAACCCTAAATACATTTAAAATAATGATACTAAGTAAAATATGGACAACGACTATTACATTTTTTTGAATATTTTATGATTCCACCAGATAATGTTTAAACACATAATTACTCTTTTAAAGTATTTTCTTTCATCTTCATGAATTTTTTTGAAGTGTCCAATTTCTCAATTAAATTTTGCATCCTTGAAAATAAAAATAAGGAAAAAATGCTCTTTCATTGCCATTCATTTTTCATTATTAAATGCTCAACTATTATTTGACTACTAGGATATTCTTCTTCTATACAGGAAAGAGTCGAGATTCAGCTATCGCTATTTGTCGAAAGTTAGATTTATTGCATATTTTCACGTCATAAATGGCCTAGAATGAGGAAAATAAAATCAGAACCTTAACAAGTTGTAATTCATTTTTCGATCTCTTCATGTCCGTTTTCGATCCTATTCGTTTTGTATATTAAAAACAAAAATTTAGACGTCTACGAAACACGCAAACACAACTCAAATGCATAAAGTTTTTGTACGCAAACTCGTCATTGTGTAGCCTAAATATAATTCGTCGGTTATATAATGTTTCCCGTTTATTATGGTCATATTTATATTTATGCTTATTACTTGATTTTCTTTTGTCATCTAGCCTTGATATTGTATACTATCGTTCATGAGTCTCTACAAAGTCCACTGAGATCTTTTTTTAATTTTTTAATTTTTATTTTATTTAATAAGGATTAATTACGTTCTTTATTCATTTGAAAGATCTGAAAAAAATCTTTAAATGTCAATTCAGTAAAAATAAAAAATAAAAAGATAAAAAAAAAAACCCATTAATATTGAATTCTAAATGTTGATTTTTGAAAGAAAATGCAACGTCATAATTTTCAGAATTGTCATTTAATTGTGATTAGGAAAGATATGTTAAATGAGCTTTACATAATCACTCTTCAAAGCCACGATTGATTAGCCATAAATTTAAAACATTCGTTAATTGGCAATTCCAATATCAAAATTAAATATATTTTGGAATCTCGTCTTAATTTGGTCAGTTTTTGGATTTTCATGTCAGAAGTGTTAATGGACTTATAGTTTGTCCAAAGTCACCGTGGTCAGTTAATTCTCTTATTATTATAATAAGAAACTCTCTAAGAACAGGAGTTAGAATTAATTCAGGACATGTCCAAGTTTCTTTCGTTGGATAGAAAAAACAATAGCCAGTTTAACTTTTAAAATTAATAGAGGATGGGAATATGGTCTATGAAAAATCAAACAAGGACAAGACTTTTATTATTTCAGTTTACTAAAGTATTTTATGGAACAGGAGTCAAAGGAAAAAAAATTCAAAATTCAATAATCTTCAGCAACACCTGGTTAACATTGTTCAAATAATCATCGAAAACTCGGATAATATGAGTAAATTAGAAATATTCGCGTATAGGAATAGAAATGATGAATAAGAATATGATGAAATGATGATGAAACCTATTCTAGGACAAGATCATAATATAATCAATTAGCCGAAGGAAAGGTGAGCTTAGGTGGATCATAAACGAATCCACTTGCAACGCATTGTCTTTTATTATTATTGAACAAAACAAAAATTTTATCTTGCCACTTCCAGTTTTCTTCTGTTGGATACTCTGTTAGTGAGCAAGGTGCTTCTTATTCAAGTATGTTCAAATTAAACAAATATAGATAAGTCAACACATTAACTTTTTTTTTTTTTTTTTTAATCCTATACGCTGTAAAGTAGAAGACGACTGGACTAACTGTAAGTAACTTTTTAATATTTTTACTGAATGCTGTTTGGACACGGCATTAGTTTATTTTTCTTCAATGTTTCATTTTACATACGGAAATGATAAATATTTTGATAAACGTTTTGTATATAGGCTTGTTATTATATTTTAAGCGGAGATTTGTTAATATCCAGTTATTTTACTTCAGCTAATTGATTAAATTATTTGTTTATTACATTTTTGTTATTGAAAAATTATTGTGAACAGTATTTTTATAGGAATAAGTTTTCAATTGTGGACAAGAATAATTTATGAAAAAAAATATTATTAATATTAATTAAAAAAACATATGAAGTTTGTCGTAGAATAAAATCCCTTATTATTCATTCTTAAGTCATTCTTTAATTATTAATATTATTATTAAATTAGTGGTCTTAAAAGATATAAGACGTATAAATAAAATAAAAAAAGTTTCAAAATAATGTATTTTTTTAAACATAAAACAACCACTTATTTGCGATTCATATAATTCGGTATTCGGATAATTTTGCTGTTTAGATTATTCATATGCTATCATTCATAATGCTTTTAATTAACATGTTAGACATATAAAAGAATGATAGTCTATATGATCTTCTTATCGTGATAGAGTGAATTTTACTCTCCATTTTCTAATCGCAGACTGTACAATGTGTATTTGATTTGGTGTAATAGTTGTTCTCCCGGATGCCGTTTGCTAAGGCTATTGTGGTGTATCCAGGAGCGAAGGAGGCAGGAAGAGCCGGGCGTTCGGTTTACGACTCTCCAATTTTGGAGGGAAATTAATTCCACGCAACGAAAAATTCTATAAATGCTTGTTTTAAGGCCAAGACAATGAGCGATTTGCTCGTCTTCTCCTTCGCTCTTTTCCACGCCATTGAGTCGTAACCGTTGTGTCTGTTAGAAGGTAATTAATACCTGTAAACACTCGGACGATCCGCCATTAGCGCCTGGCGAAACGAGCGCCATTGTTGGCGGGGGTCGAGTCCGCTTATCGGCGGCGGCGTCGCTCTTGACACGGAAACACTGCTAATGGTATCGGAATGGGGAGGCAATTCCCGGCAATAACCGTAAACAGTGAGCGATAGCATCGCATCACAAGAACAAGAAGAAGAAGGGAAAATGGAAAACGAGAAAAGAGGGAAACGACAGATGAAGAAAAAGGAGGAAGATCGCGAAAGAGGGGAAAAAGGGCTGGGAAAAAAGAATTACAAACAAAAACAAAACAAGAAGGGTGCGATATACAAAAAAGGCAGAAAGAAGCGGATGTTGTTAAAAATAAAGAAATATTGAAAAAGACAGTAGCGGAAAAATAGTTAAAAATAATACAACAGTTTCTTGAAATAACAAGATCTTTGTAGAACAAAATATTTAAAACTTAAATATAAGGACCAGCGCGAAAAAATCGGCTCGATAGAAAATAAAATAAATACACCAACCCTTGATACACTTTTGAGATATGCAAACGAATAAAAAATGAAGCCAGGCCAGCTGTTTGCCTAGAATTGGTATCGATGAATTTAAAACAAAAAACATTTTCACTATAGGGAAACCCTTTACCGAAAAGTTTTCCCTTCATGTAAATTCATCTCCCTTAAAAGCTAGACTGAACACCTGTAACAACAGTAAAAATGTTTCAGTGGAACGAATTCATTTGGCAAATTCGTTACACAGAGGTTTGACCTGCACCTAATCAAAATTCCGAAAAGGAAGAAAGCTGCTAATGACGTGATCTAAATCACAATTTCTCTTTTTTTATGTATTTTCGAGTTAATGAATTTAAAGACGATCAAATTTAGAAAGAGATTTGAAATGGCAAGTTCTTTCCTTTTTGTATAAATAAAACGGTGAAAATAGTATACAATGATGAAATATTTTTCAGTGAAATTGTTACCCTTAAACAAACCTTTGAAATCCGTATAGAGAAGTAGGTTTATGTTGTTATTATATTAATTTAATTTTATGGTTTTCTTTAAAACAGCATTTATTACGTTATGTATCCAGATTCAGACCGGTTTCGACTGTAGAGCCCTCTTCAGTGCTATTATGGTCTATATAATCATAATTTATACAATGAGGCATGCTATATTATCACTATGATATTATAGATAATATTACACTACTTACAATTTGAGAAAATTAGCTTGGTGAAAATGGGTGAAAATTCTTATACTCACGTTATTAAAATATTTAAAACTTGTTTACTATAAAGAATCACCCATTTTCACCAAGCAAATTTTCTCAACCTATAAGTAGTGTAACATTGTCTATAATTTCATTTAATAATTTAACATGCCTTATTGTATAAATCATGATTGTATAGACCATAACAACACTGAAGATGACTCTATAGCCGAAACCGGTCTGCAATAATAATATCCTTAACGTTATAAATGTTGCTTTAAAGAAAACCATAAATTAAACCTTTAAAAACTAAGAAACTAAATAGCTTAACTGAACTTCAAACTAAGCAAGTAAATAGCCATAGTACCGTAACTCCCATTAAAAGATTTCTGTCGATAGGATTGATTCTTAGTTTTATGTGTTCTAAAACATATTGACTAAAACGTAAGAGACTACTAACTTCAGGATTTAAGCCTAAAAGCAAGTCGTAAAAGTGTTATTTTGTCTTTTCAAATGAAAAAGAGGGTCTAAGCTAGTGTACAAAAAAGTTTAATCTTGATAAGGTGATGTCTTATTTTTGTGGAGGCGTATTACCCTGTGTATATTACTCCTCGTTGTGTCACATGAAGAGAAGTGAGCCGTGACTCCGCTTAGCCGGTGGTCTCGCGGAGCGGAGAGAGAGCGTTCGGTGGTGCCGTGTCCGTTTGCGTGTTGCACCTGGCCCGTGGCGCACTCACTGTTTCATTCGAGCGTCGCACGCAACGCCGGCCGCCATCTTGAAGAAGAAGTGGACTGCTTGTTGGGGAGGGATGGAGCCGAAATGCAGGGGATGTGAGGGAGGGGTGGGATAAGCTAGGGTGGAATTCCAGTCGAAACATTGTTTAACCCCGCGGGCAGTCGGCTTCGAACTGCAAACAGATTTGTGCAGGTTGAAGAAGGCTTCCTCGCATCCACAAAGTTTTCTCCGTCCGCCAAGCGTCCGAGCAAAGCAGCCCAGGTATTGTTGAGTTCTCCGGACGATGATGCACGGAACGACGGGTGCCTCTTGACGTGATCGATCAACATTAGGCAAGGTTCTTGGTCGAAAACCGCCCCGAACTGTAGGAGACTTGGCCGTTGAATGTCGACCCCACACGAACTAGTCATTCAAAGCGGGTAATGTGGCCTTCCTCCCTACAACCTGGCATTCCGCGTGTCACTCACTGGCTATAATAACGGATTTTCTGGCCTCTACCCTCAGAAAAAGTGATAGACTCTTCCGCCAAAAGAGAAAACGAACGAAGGCCCCCGAGTGAAGAGAGAAGCGCCTTCGACCCGAGTGATGGCAAATGCTCCGAGCGAAACGTTTTTAACCCACCGTTCAGGTTTCGAGCAAAGTTCAAACGTGGCCTGTCAAAATGTTTGCTCTAAGGAGTTAAAAAAAAATAACTACTGTAGGAAAATATTGACAAATCTTCTAGTTTTCACCTAATTAACCAATCTCGGAGCTTCTTAAAACTAAAACAATTAATTTCCACAACTCAATGTGATCACAAAAAAGAATCACTCTAATTCGTAGAAATTTTGCTTTAAAAAAAAGTTAATTTTGTTTACATAAAAAGTGAATAATTTATCCCCCTTTTTATTCAAAGTCAAATTATTTGCCAAATAAAAAAAAAATAATTAGCTGTTACATCTTAATTCTTTCTCCCTTGCCATTTTTCATTGTACAAGTAGCACAAATATTGAACGCGACAAATTAATCAAATAATTTTTTTAATGAAATTTGATTATAAGCACATTTTTATTTTCTCGATCGTCGAATGTTACGTACATTCAATATATACTGATGTTCACTTTGAAACATGATGGTTTATTCCCCTTCTAATGCGAAGATTGCATGCGACTCATCTGCCTGATGAATAAATAGAAATTTCAATTCTCGCAATAGAAAAGATCAGGAAACTTCATTTCCTGCTAAATTATATGAAATGCGTGTTATCTGAAGGGTTTATAGCAATCTATCTGATAACATCCTGGATAGTGTGCATGGCTTATATACAATGATAGTGAATGTAATTTACGAGAGCGAAGATCACAAACAATTCACCACGACAGCCCTCATCCCTTTAAAATGAAAAATAAAGGCCCCGAACCTGCCTCGTTTACTCTATTTATAAACTGAAATAATTGATTTTGCGCTTTCAGAGCGCTTTATTCATTAGCATTGACTAACCTAAAAATTTTTACCTCCAATCGATTCGATTTGAAGGCATTGGTGTTCTAGTTAATTGTTCAGAAAGAGGTGTTGTTCAGCAGTGGAGTTCTGTCTGTCTCTGTATGTGTGTTTCTGTGTGCGGTAAATTCAATAATCACTTTCTGTGGCCAAACGACGGCTGGCAAAGGAGTGATTGTCTGTCTGCCTGTCTCTCTCTCTCTCTCTCTCTCTCTCTCTCCCATTGCCATGGTTGGTGGGTCCGCGAGGCTTACCTGTCCTCGTGGGAGTGAGATGTTAGCTCGCGTAATTACCCGGTGCAACATTTATGTATTCTTCGTCTTGGCTCATGATTGACAGCTTATACCACGCCTCACTCTATGCAGTAAAGGAACTCCATTATAAAAAAAGAAACTAGAATGGGATCCCATACACGAACTATCTGACGTAATGTTTCTATTAGAGAAAAATAAATAAATAAATAAATAAACAGAGTTAAAGTTTCCTTTATACACGACCTTACTATATTCACGGTCTTTAATGTAATTGAAATAGTTCGTTTTACGCTAAAAATAAATAAATAAATAAAATAAAAAAAGCTTTAAATGCTCTTCCTAACGAGCTAATGCGTGTCAATTAAGTAACAAAAAATAATAATAAATGCAAGAAATTTTATTTTTTTATATAGGGAGAAGAAAAATAATGAGTACCCACCCCTTGCATATATGATTAAAAATGTTCCTTTAACTATTCTCAGCTAGAATTTGTAAAAGAGAAATTTGCAAGCATACATTTCTATCTATTATTGCCGTTTCATGAAGTTTTACATAAATTGTCGTTGTATTAATTAAAAAAATATTCATTAGCACGTGTATTAATTATTTCTTCATTAGGTTACGAGACGGAAATAGGTCTATAAATTTAAATGAAAGATGTAATAGATTAAATTAGAGCAAAAAAAAAAATTAAAAAATAAAAAAAAACATAAATAAAAGAATAAAAAATAGAAAGTTAACCGATTCGGTATGGCATTCACTAAAAATCTGGCATTTATTTTAAATCAAGAATGTCACATTACACTTAACGTTTAAAGCCCCGCCTGTCATTTGCAAATGAACAATCAATTAGTGGGCTGTTGTGCTGGTTTCAAAGCAGCGTGTTGCTGTGTAGAATTGGCCAGGGAAAAGCCAAGCGACCGCCGCCGCTCTATCATATTTCATTTTGGATGGAAACAACCTTGCCATACGGCGCCCACCGACCGACCGACCGACACACTCGATCCCCGGGTGCAGCTAACGTCACTGCGTTTTCGCGACCCATGGGCCCACAAATTAATGAAAGGGGATTCAAAACGCCTCCTACCCGAAACAACTAACTCCCACCCATTCTATATTCCACCATAAGACATATCCGTCTGTGTGCTCTCTGTCTGCCCATTTACAACAACCGACCGACACGGAAATTTATCATTTCCAAAAGAGAAGACCCCCCCCCCCCCGCTTATTGTTATTAAGGTTGAGTTCGATCGCTGACACCATTACTGTCTTCATAAAATAATCTGCGGATACAAGGCTTATGCTTTTACATATGGAACAAAATTTATTAGTACTATCTTGTAGGAAGTCATAAAACATCCCATCACTGTCAGATGAGAAGAAATCATCGTTCATTAGATCAAATCCGAGTTTACCTTATGTTTAACTCTCGAACCTTACATAAGATTTAAGAGAGAATGAATTTCAAATTTAAAAAACAATCAATAAAGTGAAGAAAAGAAAATGACTGAATTTTTTGGCCAAATTTAGAATTGTATTTATTTGCCCATTTAGTATTAATGACAACGAATGATTTATATTTAAAGAAAATCTATTCGGATCATTACTGTTTTTTCAGGGGGGAAAATTATTCCCTTTTTCTTTAACACAAAATGAACTCTCCAATGTAAACGAGGGCTTCGCACGACACGCTTAAGGATATTTTATCGTATCCATTGGTAATTGCACCTGTTAAGAATTTTAATTGACCTCCACATAAAAATTGCAAGTTTGTACAACTAACAAGCGTATTTCATAGCAACAATTCAATGGTTCTGCTTTTTGAATTAAATCTACTATACTATTTTAGATTTAAATTAAATTTTTAATATTTATTTGTTAAGTGCAAAAAATGAGGAAACGTTTTTTTTTTTTTAAAGATTCATTTTTAATCGAAATAGTTAAGCAACTAAGTATTAATGATGTCTTTCTAATTTTTGTCAGACTCTTTGGATGTATAAATGCATAGTTAAATTTTGGCATTTATCTACAGCAACGCAACTCCATTGATGCAATGGCAAGAAGCAGAGGTACGAGTGAATCGACTGGACAGCAAGTTTATTATCTAGCAAAGACTTGAGGACTTCATAGGTGTAATAAAAGTATTGTTTCATTAAGTTTAAAGCCTCCCATTTAAAATATATCGTTACTTTGATTCATTGTGAAAAGACTCAAATCTTCAAATGGCACATGCTAGCAATTCGTTTTTAACTAAAGGTAATAAGGTGGAGGGGGGAATATTAAGAACAAGGTTTCTTCCGTAAAACAGGTTTTTGCATTCATTTACTCCCTTCATTTAATGTCCGCGAAACAATTAAAACATAAACCAAAGTCATTATTACAAAGCAGGAGATAATAAATGTCAGTCTTTGGATCTGACATTTCGAAGCCTGCAGTTATTTTGCAGGTGACCAAAACGGACCCACACAAGTTGTCGTAGCCGTTGTTTCGAAGACGTACAGCCCCATTTCCCCTCTTTCCATCTTAATTTT
This sequence comes from Rhysida immarginata, assembly GCA_023313115.1. NCBI lineage: Eukaryota > Metazoa > Arthropoda > Chilopoda > Scolopendromorpha > Scolopendridae > Rhysida > Rhysida immarginata. The sequence goes on along the minus strand of JAHWFO010012898.1, from coordinate 1,517,652 downwards.
TCCCTCCCCCAGTGAATAAAAGGTGAAAGTTTAATGTGTTGCAGAGAGAGTTCTATAAAAGAATTGTAAATCTTCGAGTTTCAAATAGGTTCCTTCACAGAGTACAACAAACGCTGAAGCACATTGCTAATCGCTTCAGCGTGTAATTGTGTCTGATGAAATTATGTTGTTACACATAAAAATCATTTTCCTATCTCCGCCACCGCCGTTTTTACAACTATAGCTAATAAAAAAGAGACGTAATTTTTCATTTTATATCACTGAACGCAATAGAGGAGCTTCATAAGTCGATGGAGATTCATAAACATACTGGAGAAAAAGAAAGGGAGGAAAATAAAATAAAAATTAAAAAAGAATTGAAGGAACTGAAAGGAAGTTGGATAGGGAAAGGAGCGTGTGAAAAATATATTTAATTGCCCTGATGACAAAATTAAATTTATTGCACTTGTAAAAAAAAATTTTTTCTTTAAATTTACCAGCTATTAAACTCTGTTTTGCATAAATGCAGATGTTCTATACTTTTATATCTGGCGCCCTACAACTAGCTGGTTAGGAGAAAAACTCCATTAATATTTTAGAATGGAAATATAATATAGCTCCCTTATTTTTAATGAGTTTGCATTTTTTAGCCGACTACTAAACTAATTTACATAAAAATTAAAATGAACTGCTATTAATGCAATTGTGTTTGCAATTGCAATGTTTAAAATTACATTACTGTCGGTTTTAATTAAAATAATGACCGGTAATCACTTGAATTTTGTTGAAGTAAATGAAATCTGGCCTGTTGGCTTACAATTACATTTCCTTAAAACTAAAAATAGTTTTTCTGAAATAATTTTGTTTTCATGTCACTTCGCTACATTAGCGTTATGGCGGTCGAAAGTTATTTTTAATTCATATGACCCGATTACTATTAAGAAAATTATAGTTACAAATTTTGCTATTAAGGATATTAAAATTTATAATAAAAACCACACCATATAAAAATGAAAAAGTGAATTTGTGTTCCATTAAATAAATCCAAATTCGCTCATAAACCTTTTAAATATAGTTAAAATAATAATGATACTGACATTAACACAATAACATTTTAGTTTAAATAGTGGAAAGAGTTAAATTATCAGAATGACTAGGTAGAATTTAATCTATGATGGCAGAAGAAAAAAATACGGAAAATAAGAAAGTAATTACTATAAAGCACTATTTTGTATATTATATAAATGATTATCTTTTGGTAATTTCTGATAAATTTTAAAATTGAGAGATAATTTCGCATCATAAGAGTTCTGCAATGGTAAATAGACGGTTTAGCTTTCAACAATTATCAAACGGATACAAGAACGGCTAAGATTTAGATTATGATCAGAGTTTAACATTACACAGATTTTAGCAAACTGAATGAACTCATTCAAGCCCCTTTTTTAAAAAAAACTTTAAAAAAAGTACGATCTCCGTTAACAGTCGAGGTAAACTGGCTGCTTTTCGACCTTTTAGTCTTGATCTTGGCCTTGGACGTGGAACTCCTTCTGGAATGAAGTTTACGTTCAGTTGAGAGTTTACTGCCAGTGCTTTCCAACTCTTTCAGACTGGTTGGATGTTATGTTGCTAAGTTTTCGTTGTCTTTCTCTCCACAAGAAGACCCTGTTATTCAGCTCTCGGAGGTTGCTTTTCTTCTTTGTTTCTGTCGCCTTCATTTTCCTCTCGTCGACATTTACGACCTCCATCAAGAACCATTTCTCCCTTTAAGTTTACTCTACTTTACGAAAGCCGAAAGTAAACGTTTTCAAAGGGTCTATTCTTGAGAGAGTACGTTGCGATGACGATAATTAAAATACATGTAGCGATCACACTTAAAATATGTTTTTCCGTAACACAGAAGATGTTTTATAACTTAGCGAACGGAAATTCGTTTAAATGATTTAATTTTGAATGCAAAGTGGATTAAATCTTAAAAAGGTCTTGTAAATAAAAAAATTAATTGAATAACAGTAAAATTTCTTATAAATAAGAAAATTATTCCATATGCCAGATTTTTTTTTTTTTTTTTTTTTGCATAATCAATAGATCTTATCTCGTGGTGGATTTTCTTGAGAGCATGTTCTTAAATCTGTATAAGATTTTTTTATTTTATTATTACCTGTAGCTACTTTCTTGTTATTTCATACATTCAGGCAACTGTACGTTTTATTACAAAAATCCCCCTTTTGATTAATACATTTATAATTATGTATTAAAAAAAAGTTTTGAAAATGACTGTAGGTGGGGCATTCCTTTCGATTACAAAGTTACTTCTTTTTTCTATATTATTGTGCTTACTAAAACATGTTTTCAGTTATATTAAATTTTTAAAAGTTATATTTGTTAAAGTAAATAGTCGTTTCAGACCACAGAACAGAACTCTCGAAAAACGTGGTAAAGGTAACAAATTCATAATAGAAAAATATTAAATAAAAATAAATTATAAGCAAAGTCTTCACGCAATGAGCCTACGACATTTATAATAACAAGGCGTATGTTTCTGTTATCGAGAGATTATATAATCTATAAATAAACATTTATTTATTCTTTTACAATGACCCGAATTTATTTTAATTAATTGAATATCTGTTATTATAGCTAAAAATAGAAATATTTCGTTATGTACATTATGGTGTCTAGGTAGTTTGAATTTTATTTCAAGGCAAGAAAAAGCGATTTGAATTTATTAAGCTCATTCTTTTCCTTGGCTATTGTCGACATTTCTTTTCTTAGAATGTAGCGACTGACGCAATGACCGTGGTTTATAAGCTATTACAGAAATTTATTATGTCAAGGTACGCATTTCAGGCAATACTAAGTCAGGGCAGAAATTTCCGGAATCATCGAATCGAATATAAACACTTCGAATAAATATTTAACAGTTAAAAGTGTAGATAAGAGACTGAAGATTGTCTCTTCTAAGTAAAAATTTAATAATTTTAATAGATATGGAATCGTGATTAAGCAAGGTCTTAACAGATTTGTACAAATAAAAAAGTGCAATAACTTATTCCTTTAAAATGTTTAATTTACCTTAATAATTATCAAACTTCATTTGATCATATCCACAGTGATTAGAATATTAAAAAAGAGACGACAAGGTTAATAATTTTATAAGATTAATTAGGATAATTAACGTCGCCGTTTTAAGTTCGGAAGAGAAATAGCCTGACAGAAGTTATCTATTACATTAAGCAATGCAGAAGATATTTTTAAGGATAATGACTGAGGATCTTATGGGATTTTCCATGAAGAATGGAGTTGTCTCAAAGATGGTCAACCTAATGACAGAGGCGGCTAATTAAATTGCCTAAAAATCATCTGGACCACAGTTCGGATTATTAATTTTTGTATCCAATTTTAGGGATACCAAAAATTTCATAAGTTAAAATAAGTAAGAAATTAAAACAATTTTTTTAATCTGGACGTTTTCAGAAAAAAATATTTACTTAAGTCGTTTTTTTTTCTTCATCGGATGTAATAAGTAGCTGGGCTCTTAAATATAATGCACTTAATGTTAAAGTGAAATGTCCGAAACATTTCTTTCTCCTCCTTTTCTTCCTCCTGCAATATGATATAACCAGCGCTAATGATGATGTTAAATTTATCATCATGTTAAATTTATATGGACAAAATTGACATATATGTTTCCTTTGGATGATTATTTTATTTTTTCCTTTTTCTGTCGCCACTTTCTAAAATGGTTCATAGGAACATGAAATTAAAAAAAGCAACCAACAAATAACAATAATCTGTAACAGATAATTATCGCCTCGGCTCGATGACGTCCATTTCTCGTCTCTTGTGGTAAGCAGGTGCAAGACGCACGACACACAAAACACTTCAAGGAAATTTAAAAAGGGGAAGTTGTTCGGCATTTTTTTCTTTTTTTTTGTTTCCATTAAGCTCTTGTCGTACGAAAAACATTAAAAATAAGTTATAAACGACGCATTTAATTAACTTAGAAACTTATTATTTAATAATTGCTTTTTTTACGCTAAAATGAACTCACTACTTAACTGTAAAGTCTCACGATATACCAGAAGGTACATTCGTTTCGTTGCGTACTTTCATTTCAGTGGATGTGTGAGATGGGAAATTATAGAGATGAAATACATAATAACACGCTTTTAAATATATAAGAATATGAACACACCTGCATATTTTTTTTAATTGACAATTAACTGCCAATAAAACGGGGAGGTCTATAAATTACTGTAAAGAAATTAATTTTTCATTCTACTTTACAACATCACATGGCTTTTGCTATCTGATACCCTGGTCTGCATCTATACTCATTAATAATATCGGAGTTTATCGTTTTCTAACAAGGTTTTCATACAAACACACACAACCTACCACTCTATTTCCCGTCTACATGGCTGTTGTCTGCTGTGTTTACCAATTACATATTACAAGGAGACGCATCAATGCTATAAATAATGCATAAAAATCTATTTAAAATCCGAAATAAACATCAAAAAGAAAATATAATATAAACGGGTCTATTTAAAGCAACACAAAATTAAATAAGGACTGAAACCACAATTCCACAAATGAGATTAATCTGGAGCCACAGATGTAAATTTCGAAGACACTGTCCACTTCCTCAGCCGATATATATTTCGAACACGCTGATGAAGAGGACAGTGTCTTCGAAACTTATATCCGCAGCTCCAGATTAAAAATCTCATTTGTGGAAATGGAGATTCTGTCCTTATTAGTTTGTTACTACCATTTGTCCAGTTTTTGGCATTGTACCATTTGTATTATCAATAAAAAATTCTTTAATTTGTCGACGCGTTTCGCCTTAACTTTCATCTACAAGTAGATTTACAAGATTAGAAATGGTATACAATTTCAAATAATAAAAATAACAAGGATGTGATTTAATAGCCAATCAGAATTTAAACAGATCCCTTTGTTTATATTTATTAATTAAAGCAACTACTAGAGTTGTCAATTTCTGCTTAAAGTTCCATATCTTCTCTCCTCCGTGTTTTATACCAGTCTTCTCCATAAGAAGGATCAAAATCCTGTCTGTTTTATTATTTTTGTGCACCCGTTTCAGTGAACTTCATGAATGGTTCTATAATGTTTTTACAAGTCCTGAGTAAAATATATTTAAAGCTAGAAAAGCCCTATAACGCACAAGAGATATAAGAAGAACAAATTGTTCAAAATTGTCCACATTTATCGCCGAAGTCGTTTTCTTGAAACATTTCATGTTATATCGTTTTACTGATATGTCTTCAAAAAGTGTAGAATAAAAAGAAAACTTTGTATCACATTATTTTTGTTTACAGCAAGACTCTTAAAAGAAAGATAATTGTAGTACATTCAAAAATGTTATTATCAAATATAATTCTAAGGTTAGAAGACTGCCTCCAAATTTTACTTTTTGAATTTTTAAAATAAATCGTTAACATAAAAATATAAGGAAATATTTAACCAATTCATCAGGCGAAATTATTTTTTTCGTAAAAAGCGAATCTGCTTTACCATAATATCTCGTGGGGAAATCTATAGCTAACTACTGTTTATAAAGTTATCTTTATCACTAGTGAAAATTTCATAATCTCGCATTAAACAATTTGTAAATGTTGGTAGTGCAAACCTCGCAATTGTAATACTTCTTAACGCCGGAATAAAGGAACGGAGTATGGTCTTTAGAGTGAAATAAGAAACTGAAATGTTATAATAATAAAAAAACGAAAATATTCCAGCTATTAGCCGTAATTGATATTCACTTTGTTATCGAAGAGCTTATCTCCACTTTTACTTACAGTTCTGCAATAGATACCGTTGCAAATACAACAAAAGCCGTTAAAGAAAGATTACCAGAAGCGTCATAAGTTACAGCATTAAAGTGAACACTAAATAATGTTTCAAATTCGCGTATACTTAAAAATAAAAGTACACTATGGATACAATTATGTTTTTTCTTTTAAATTGAATTTCTTAATAGAGAATTTGGGATTATTTTGTCTAACAAACTAAGACAAATCAAACACTGGAAAAAACTCATATTTTAAATGCATTCTCTTTACATGAAAGCTAACATCTTTTAATACTCTTTTGGGATTCTTTTATTATGGTTGTTTACGTCAAAATAGCACGAAAGGTTTTTTCAGGCTGGGTTTGCTAAGTAAATGTTAGAAATTACTGCTTGTTAAACAAATTTAAAAGAACTGCCTTAACTTCGGAGCGAGTAACTTTCGGTTGTTCCTAAACTGAAGTTGGTATCCATGCCAGATATTTTCAACGGCCTCACTGTCTCCTTAGACCTTTTCGCACTAAGATGGTATCTGAAAATAAGAAATCTATTCCGCGAGCATTTCTAAGCATTTTTGAATATGGAAACCTTTCAAATCATACGCAAAACTAATTTTTTATATGATTACGAAAGCTTTAAATTGCTATGATTTTCTTCAAATATTAGTAATTTTCTTAGGAATATGTACTGCCTTGTTAAATTATTTTTGAAGGTACTAAACTTCTAGCCAATTTAACATAAAATTGAGACAACCAATACTGAAATAAGTGTATATATAATATTTTAAACAATACAACAACAGATTACAGAATATATTTTTAAAATTTATGTTACCCAAGATAGAGAATTAGATACACTACGAGATGTATTTTTCAACCTTGTATAACATAGATTTTGAAAACATATTCTGTAAATGTTATACAGTCGGAAAATATATTCTGTATATAGTGGCTTCTAATACTGATCTATATCCACAGTATATTTTATACGAATTGAATTTCGTTAAATTATATCTCGTTAGATTTTGTCCTTTTTAAAACCTTTCTTTCTTCGGATGCAACGGAATAACTTCTGGTCGTTTTCATCTTCTTCCATTGAGAAACTAATGAGCGTCAACCATTCCCAGTAACCCCTTGTTCTACTGTTGGTGCCTGTCTATCTGTATGAGTGTGCATCTATGTATGTGTTCATATGTATGTCTGTGTGTGCCTTCTCTGCGAGAGTTGCGTGCCGAGAGCAGCAACTGCGGCGTCATCTGCCACGACCGACCGTTTACACGTTTGATTTATTGGCCAGATCAGGATTTGAAACGTAGAATTGAAAGAAAATTTTTTTCCTTCTTGCATTTTTGTCCTCTTTTGTACTTTTTACATAAGGACGTGAGGGGGAAACGTTGTGCCGTAAGCCGAACTTTAATTAGATAAAAATATAAAATTTCCGACAAATAATTATTTCAAAAATTAGGCGATTGTTTTAAATAGTAAATTATTCATTAAAAATGTATAAGTACAGATATCCTCGTGAAATCTAAAAAAATAGCTAAATTTTAATCTAGTTATTCCCACATTAACTTTTTGCATTAATAGACTTTGAGTGCTTAATAAGCAATCCAAGGTACGTTGAGGTACCTTATTTTAATAATCAATTTCAGCTATAAATGATCCTTATTATATTTTTCTGAAGATTTATCGCTGATAAATATTTTTAAAAATCTACAATCTTTCATTCATTCAATTAATTTGGTTGTCTCAAATAAGAATTATGAGATCAAAATTAAAATATTGATGAAAACCTCTGAGGTATGAAAAACCCTCATGGACCCTTCTTGATTAAAATGTTTATTGTAAGATCAATATTTTAAGGATTCAATAATAATTTAGTCGTTTAAATTTAGAAATTAATGCTAACAGCAGAAATTAACACAATAGGGGTTTTAAACTCTCTAATAGAGTTAGAGAGTGCTTTAACTACAACTAGTAGCCGAAATTATAATTTGTTAACAATGGCCTTCACTCATAACTTGAAACCCATATATTGATATAACGTGGAAACTTTCGAAAGAGTGGCGCAAATTCTTGCTTACATGCAAAATGTAAATTTCTTCAAAAACCAATTTTTGTCACAATAAAGTTTGTTCTCTATGCTCTAAATCCTGAATGTGTACGTGAATATTTTATATATGGGACGAATAAAACCAGCTGGAAAAGCGGGAAAAAACTACAAATTAACAATGTTGTAATGTGTTTTCAATTACATAAGAAAAAATAAGTGAACATCCGTATGAGGACTTATTCTGTGATATTAATTATTATTCACAAATGCAAAGAACTGGATGTTTATCCAATGCTTTCAGTGTGAATGATTTCAGTTAAATTGGTAGTTTATTCCTAAAGGTGGACACGAAACGTTGCTTCTTTTTTTTTTTTCCTAATGTCTGATAAGTTGAAATTTTTTTGAATATTTTATAATAGTTTTAGAATTTCAAGCTTGATAATAATATTATATTAAATGAATTACAGTTTGATTATATTTATAATAAAGTAATAATTTGTTAGTAGCTATCTTGTAAAATCGAATCGGACGGAACCTTTTATAAAGAGATACGATTGTGTTTTTAGTCTAGCACACTAAATTATCCGTTCTTTTAAAAATAACGTCTAATTTAAGAGAAATTCTCAACAGAATTTCCGAGCAGAGAGGAAATATTTTCACGACAAGTTAAAATTTTAAAAATTCAATTTTAAATGAACTAATGCTAAATCAAGAAAACAGATTAAATGGATAATTTTTATAAGTCGTATGCTCTAGCAATTTTATTGCATGTACACTCAACATTACTCAAAATGAAATAGTTTATACTGAAATAGTTCTTCACGTGACTTTTAAATTTCACTTAACGTTAATAATTTTTTAATATGGGATAGTTTAATGATGAAATGAACAAGACTATGATAAAGAGACCAATTCGAGCCCATAAGCTTTACGTATTTCAATAGTGATTATTAAGGAGTGACACATTCAAAAAAATGATTCAATTATCCTGTTCGTACCCATTACTGTTATTGTTAATATTAGTATATAAAGAACTGCGTGCAATCGGCCTTTTTATCTTATTTTTTTCTCATTTTTCAGCATCAGCAAAATTGCGCACATGTGAACATTCACCTAAACTTCAAATTGAATACGCTTTTTAAACTACCACTTAACAATAATGTGGACCAAAAAAAAGTTACTGCTTAGCAATTGATGCAATGAATACTATACTGGTAAGATATTGTGGCCTTTTATATATGCTTAGAAAGAAAATTGCATGTTTCATTTTTCAATTTTGTAAAAAAAAAAAAAAAAAAAAGTTATCATTGAAAGAGTATAAAAACGACCAATAACTCATACACGTGTCTATTTTCTGTATCCCTTCAACATCTGCGAATTTTAAAATTAACAACACTCTCGATATAAACTTTATTCCCCTTTTTGCACGAGAATAGAATAAAATGCTTAAAAGTTGAATTTATGCTTCATTAAAACATAAATAAAGTCAAGTTGCTATTTTTCATATTTTTATAACGACTAATCGTGTTACGCGGTGTGCAATCAATAATGTTAAGCTAATTTATTTTTTAATATGACACTTTTAATATAAGTTCATTTCAATATAAGATAATCTGTCGTTAGTGAGAATCTAACATTTTAAATTTAAATAAAAGGTAATTAAATGCTCAACATCTGACAAACTATGATGACTTCAATCCAAATTGCTTAACAGCTGTCGATTTAAATTAATTAATCAAAGCTTATTATTTAATCTAAATAGTCGTTCACATTAAATTATAGTAAATAGATTTTATGAACAAACAATGAATAAATTCGAATTAAAATGATAATCATTACACCTACAGAGGAAGAACATTGTTACTGTTATTTTGCGAGCAATCTATAGAAGTAGCAAAGAAATGAGCTACTGAATAGGCGTGTACACTAACTGAGTATCTGAGGAAGGTATAAACCGAGTCCCAAGTCAGAGCTTTTAGTAGCTTAAGGGTCTTCACTAATTACCCGGTTCCCTGTCATTAAAATCCTAGTGAAAAGGGACCCTTAAAGGAGGGTTGTTGTTGTTGTTGTTGTTGTTCTTATAGTGATGGTGGGAGTCACTCATGCCTGACTCCATACATTGTAAGCTGCATCGTTATAACAAAAGGAAGAGAACAATTGAGCCATTCATAAGCTTATCAATAAGCAAGAAACGTTTTTAATTAATTTCTGCAACAGTTTCTTACTTCTTCATACACGTTTATAACTTCTAACATGACGTCACTGTTTCCTTGCTATAGCACATTTTCTTGCTATTCCTGTAATGTAAGCCTAATATAGACTTCAGCTTGTGCTTTTTTTTTTAATTACTGTACCGGCCACGGTATTTATTTTAAAGTAAAAGGAGGAGTTGTATTAATCTCAGGTAATATGAACTGACTTTTAGATTGCTCAAACATAAAAAATTTTCATTTAAAACTTATTGTGAACGTAAACATTGGGAGGTATTTGTGCAAGAAAACCACGCTGAATTCGTTTTGCTGCTATTCTATAATTCATCCTTTAATGTTAGAAACATTTTCAGAGGCTTCTCGATGTTTATTTATTTCTTTATTTGTTTATTTATTTGTTTATTTATTTATTGGAACTTTAAATAGCTAATGATGGGTTGAATTCCCCAAAGCGTAGTGAAAATTTATCGCGCGTTAGGCTTAATAATACTCACGGCCTATGTATGATTCATGCGTTACTAGTGTTGTTGCCCTCAACAGCGTACGTGGAAAGCGATGTGATACTTTAGAGGTGGGAGAAGGAAACAAAACAATTTTAAAGACTGAGAGAGAGAGACGGTGCAGCTCACCTGATGAGGGTCGGTCCGAGTACCTCGTGCAGTAGACCCAGGCTGGCCAGAGCATCGGTTTGGGGAATTCTTCAGGTTTCTCGTCCTTCGTGCTGAGCTCGGAGGAGTCAGGCTGCGTGGCGGCGGCATTGCTGCTCGGACTGGACGCCGCTTTAGGAGGAACAGCATTGCCGATGACAGTCGGTTCTCCTTCGTGTTCTCCTGACGAGGGTCTTTCTAAGGCCACTTTGCCGAAATCCGGCCGTAAAATGTTCTCAATGGAAAATTTGAGAGTCCTGGCCTGCTGCTGTTGCACCGCTTCGGCGTCATGTCGGTGGTGATGATGGTGGTGATGATGGTGGTGGTGGTGGTGGTGATGGGGTGCGACGGCGACGTTGGCGGGCATTCCCCGCTCGGTATGAAGTTGCACGGGTGACAATGGCGTGGCAGAGGACGAAGAGGAGGAGCACGATGGTGACGACGAGGACGACGGAGACGACGATGTCGACGACGGCGGGCTATGTGGCGATTTGGCATCGGTGCCACCGTCTCCCCCGCCGTCGCCGCTGCTGTGCTGGCGCTCACTCTCGAGGGCCATGGGACCGGCGCAGTAGAGCGCTCGCGGTCGAGGCTCGAGGCGATGCTCACCCCACCACAGGTAGAGAGGCGGGGGGAGGGTGGCGGCAGGTGACCAGGTAGGAGCGCTCAGCACGGGGAGCCAGCGGCGAGCGAGTGACGGAGCCAAGGTGAGTTCGGGATATCGGTCGAATGAGAGAGGGACACGATTTAACAACGTTGCGTCTCCGTTGAGCGCCGTCCTTTTTCACTATTGACACCACCACATAACGTCAGAGTGGTTGGGAAACAGGGAATAGAATAAGACAGAGAGAGTGAGTGAGTGAGCGAGCTCACCTAACCTAACCTATCCGCATTGACAGATGCTGCCAAGGAGCTTCTTCCTGAGACATATACGTTGCAGAGCACGTGGGGGTCAGTGGCGGCCCCCGCACTCCTGTCTTTTATATATCAGTCAAGAACTGTTATTCATTTGGGACACTCGTCGATCTCTCACCAGATGGAGAGAGAGAGCCAGTTCTGAGCGCGGAAACACCCACAGTTCGAAGGCCACGTGATTCCAACCAATAGGATTTCGAGTTGGCAGCGGCGCAACAGCGGAGAGGTGCGCAGCGCAAGGTTATTAAAATATCATTCGGCGAAGGGTCGCGTCACCCACCGAGGGTATGGATGAAGATATGAACTCTGCTTAACTCTTCAACAGGTAATGAAGCAATATCCCCGACCGACGACATGGTTTCTACCTCTAATTGGTAGATCCGATTGGCAAGTGATATAGTCCGTCAATCTGGACTTCGCTGATAACAAACAACTCGGCCTCTCCACACTCGGTCTCATTGGTCCAAAACGGAAAACTTCATAGCAATCCAAGACAGTTAGGAACAAATTGAAATATTTAGTCGAGAACTATTTCGTTGAGGCGAAAAATGAAGAGGTGGATGAATATTCATACATCTTGGAACACTTGGGAAATAATAAAAGTTCAATAAACATTTCCTTCATTTAATTTTTTTTATTACAAAAGTATAAGATTCTACGGCTAGTTAATGTTAGTAATAATTTCGAAAATAATTTTGTCAATTTCTCTAAATTTATTGCCATTTCTGTAAATAAATACTACGTTTCTCTACATGTATGACTAAAATAGAGTAGTGATATCTTCCTAAGAATTTTTACTAGCTTACATTATACAGTTTAAAAGAGGACAGATTTTTATTATTCTAAATCACAGCATAAAATTATTTTGCTGATAGTTTTTCCTCCCAAACCTAAAGGCGGGAAATCAAAAGAATAAAAAAACAACAACAATCTAATTTATCTTCGGTTTTGATAAATGTTCTGTTTCTACTTTATGTTCTATGAATTTTTTTAAATCCTTGTATAGTTGCAGATAGAACATTATAACTTTCAAATTTTTATCTTCGGCAAATGTAAAATTATTTTACCAGTTGCTCCGATTTCAAAATAGTGAAAATTTATCCTCAAAAATATTTTTAACATTCATCAAATTCAATTCGGATGTTGCCATATTCTCAGTCACATAGTTGGACATCGAATAATGAATTGAATATTTACAAGGAAATTGTGTTATCAATATTACTTCATAATTCTGAGCAGACCTTCTAGATACAATACAATACGCAACATACGCTTGATTATAAAACAGCCTTAGAGCTTTTTGTTTTTTTTTTAACGTAGGAAAATTTTCATTTAGCATGCATTTGTTTTTTTTAAGAATAGCACATTCGCGAAAAAAATTGTCCTATTAAAGTTTGTTTTAGCTGAACTTGAAATACTATTTAACTGTTGTGATTGTTTGAATTCTTTTCATGTTCTCGCCGTGACAACTCATGAGATGCTGAATTATATTACATTTCAATAATAAATTCAGTTATTTTAGATCATTATGTATTTTTCAAGTCAATGATAATTTTTTTTATTTGATAATTTTATACAAGACTAGCACAGGCACCCGGCGTTGCCCGGGTTAATTAGAGCTGTAGGTAAAATAACATCCTTTATAACGGTTTTAAAACTTTGGTATATTTTGGAATCATTCAGAAAATTTTAGAATGATTTATAGGTAACTTTGACTAGTTTCTGAAACTAAAAGGCTAAAATTTTTCTTCTTTTACATTCTCGTGGCTTTATGTTTTGTTTATTTTCTGTCCATATTTCTTATAACCGTGAGAGATATTTTAAATGCAAATTTGCATATAGTAATCACAATAGTTGCAAGATGTAGCCTTATTATTGAATATTTCATAACTAACAAGAAAATTTATTTTAAACGGCTTAATGGTTTTATATATAAAGTAAAAAGGATGAAAAGAATAGCAAAAGATCATAGGTGATTTAAAATATTTCCTCAAACGGAGAAATAAATAATGAAAGAAACAAATTTTATCTCTTCACTACAATATCTTTAGTATAATTATTGTACGTAGATCTACATTTCAATTACAATGTAAACGTGTTTCAGTAAGTAATGAAATACATACCAACAAATCTGTCTGCAAATGAGTTTCTTGAGAAATAAAACTTCGCCACAAGGATTTTCATAGGAACTCGCAGAATTATGCACTTTTCCAAAACAGATAAAATTAGGACATTCCATGGCATATATCGCAAGCAAATACCATTAATTTACAATATTTTGGAAACATTGTAAGATGAACAGATAGAATTAAGTATATCGTGTAAACCTTTCAGCAGAAAATATAAATCAGTATTAATGTATTTGCGATGAAGAAGCTTTGTATTCCAATAAAACACAATAATAATTTTTATAAAGGCTGTATATTTTATTGTTCTTGAATATAAAGAATGAAAATAATAAAATTTAAGAAAACTTCGATAATGCCACTTAGATATTTTTTGCACCGGTGGAATGCATTCCAGTAAGTTGTTATTTGGAGATAAATTCCTTCAAGATTCTTCTTTTTTTTTTTTTTATTCCAGCCCAGTTTTGGCTTCAAAGATGATATAGTTCTAAACTAATTTAACATATTAATTAAATAAATAAATTAATAATGCAAATAGCAAAAACGTTTTCGAGCTTTTCATTCATCGTCAGTTATCATGAATGAAATAAGTTTTCATGTTGCTTTTAAAGAAGATAAGATACATACTGTTTTTTTTTTGTTGTTTTTTTTAAGGCTTTATGTACTCATCTATAATGTTACACCCACAGATGACGTCAAATGAGCATGCCATCAACATACAATGCGTACTCATTTATAACGCCTCATTTATAATTGCTGTCAAACGTTTAAAGCTTTAATAAAATATTTTTTAACCGACTTCAAAAAAAAGGAGGTTATCAATTCGACACGCATGTATGGAATATTGTTGGTATTGCACAATATTCGTATATGTTAGTTTATGTGGGGTTCTAAACAGCTGTGCCAAATTTCATAAATGTATGTATGTATGTATGTATGTATGTATGTATGTATGTATGTATTTATTTATGTTTGTATGTTTGTCCACGTATTTCTCAAAAACTAGGAATCGAATTGCAATAATTCTTTATTTATTGGATTAAGTATCTTTCAACTTTTGGGAACAGTCCAAGTTTCACCAAAATCGGTTCAGTAGTTTTCAAGATATGGACTGTTTATAGCTAGGCGATAATGAAAGTTTCATCAAAGTCAGTTTTTTATACTCTGTTTAATCTTGTTATTGTTTATAATACGCTTTATAATATTAAACGTCATAAAATACCTGTGCTAATTCAAAAAAACTATTATATATTTAAAAAATTATAAAAAAGACGTCATTATTAAATTAAAAGAAATCAATAAATAATGGATACACTGATACAGGAAAAATCTCAAATTTAGCACGCCGTACATGGTAGCTGTTTTTTAATTTACACTTAAGAAAGAGAGAGAGAGATAATATCTGTGTATAAACACATATGCAGTACATAATGTATGAGTATATATACGTTATTGTTTTCAGTAGACGAAGTACGCCTTATCGCGTCTTCGTTGCTGCCTGTCATCGTTTCACTCGTCTGCTGTTGGTTCGTTCGGTCGCGCTTTATTCCCTCTTAATAAAGTTAATTTTACGGAAAATCCACTCACCGTAACAATTCATCTTGGTGGTGAATCACGGCATTAAAGGGAGCAGAGGGGATGGGGAGGAAGCGAGAGAGAGAGAGAGAGAGAGAGAGAGAAGGGAAATTTCTACGTTAGAAGAGTATAGCAACAGCAATTTCGTCCACTGATGCATATAATGTCATCATCATCATGGTGGTGGTGGTGGCTTTGGACCAAGTTTCGTGTCCCCATACTACTACAGCACTACTACTACTGCTGTGATGACGACTACCTCGAGCTACCTGCTTGGGAGTGATGGGGGCCGCGGTGTGGCCGTCGGTGATAAGCCCGAGCGCCGGACGCCCTTCTCCCGCTAATGGTCCGTGAACGGCGGGCATCAGTTGGAGGGCGGGCGCTCGGGATTAGAGGAGCCAGGCCAGCTGGAAGGGATTTCGCTGTCAGTTCGTTCGTTCGTTCGGTCGGGCGGTCGGTCGGATGGTTGGATGGTCGAGCGGTCGAACGAGGCATTAACTATGGGATCAGGGGGGAGGAAAAAGAAGAAGACTAAGAGGAAAATGGTTCTGGAGAGTTCAACGATGATGTAAAAGAAAATATATGGTCCGTATGAAAATGGCAGCATGCAGCACACCAACTTTTTTCAAAGTCATGGTAACGTTATCAATGTCCTTTCCTCCATTACACAATCAAATAGACTACACGACTAGACGCTATTTAAAGCAATATTGATTAAATAAT
This sequence comes from Rhysida immarginata, assembly GCA_023313115.1. Taxonomy (NCBI): domain Eukaryota; kingdom Metazoa; phylum Arthropoda; class Chilopoda; order Scolopendromorpha; family Scolopendridae; genus Rhysida; species Rhysida immarginata. The sequence continues at coordinate 1,501,607 of JAHWFO010012898.1, read as the reverse complement.
TTTATAGAGACTTTTATCAAATATATCAAATTATTTAATAATAAGTTAAAGGGAGAAAATGAAATTCTGCTTATTTTTTGTTTAATTATTAAATTATTTCCTCTACTCCTAAATATTTTGAATTATTATTATTATTATTTAGAACCCATTATAAAATAATGAATAGTATATTTTTTGTTCATAACTGATATAAACAGCAGTTGCTAGACTATAATAATCGGCTGTATTGCAGTTAAAAAGCGATTCTTTTTTAAAATTACTAAATAAAATCCAGACAGATTAAAATTATAAATACTCTTCTTCATTCTAATAAATTTCATTCTTTTTTTCTTTTTACGAAATTGGTTCATAAGAAAAAAATATAAAATTAAAAAGATTCAAACTTTTAAAAATTTTTCTCAATACCCTATTCTTTTATAATGTGTGTGAAGAGACATTTGATTTAATTATTTCGGCAAACACATCTTAATATTTAATGAACTGCCTTTTAATTTTTTTCTCCTAAAGCAAATTTAATAAATAAAATTTTTTTGTAATACCGCAAGTATTAAAAACAAAACAAAAGAAAAATAATCAAAAAAATGCTGAAAAAAATCGTAAAAACAAGTAATACTTTTAACTAAAACGTAATAATTTTTTTTCTATGATTAAAGAGCAGAAATGGTGTGAATAACAAAAGAAACGAACAATAGAGTTTCAATTTAAAGAAAAAAAAATCCATTATTTCAACAGGCCAAAAGCATTAAGTTATTGAAAGGCACAAAATATTTTATTTTAATTGAGAATATTTTAATTTAAATGATTTAAATAAAATGTTGAATTATATTTAGTCGGGTTTTTAAAATAATAGTTTACATAGATACTTTAAAACCACTGTCGGGCATAGATATAAAATTAAATAAGTAAAAGATATTTAAGATTCCGAATCTAGAATTTAAATTGTATTTCTTGAGTCAGTCTTTGGCGTCTACGGTGGCCAACTTTGCTTTGCTCTTCTGTTTCGACTACTTTGCTTTAAGTGATCTTTTTTTGTTTTGTGTATGTGTAAATTGCTCAACTCAACTGTTAACTTGCAAAGAATCAAAGGTAATCAATCTATTCTAATAAAATCAAAGTATTCTCAGTAAATTGTTGAAAGAATTGTGGAGATAATTTACATATGGTCAGCTCGTTTTATTTTCAATTGAGAATTTAAATTTTTAAAGTGATACATGTATTTAGAAGATCTCTCATAAATCTTGTAGAGTATATGATTTGATATTTTTTCTTTTTAATGTCAGTCTTTCTGGAGTTTTATTTGGAACTGTGACTCTAATTTAAGTAATTTGACTGTAACAAATTAAATAATCAGTAATTGGATGCATACACAGTCTTCGGAAACGGTAACAACTCTATGCACATTGGCGTGTGATCCTTTCCATAAATGCCATAATCATACATTGTCACTCTACCTAATCCGAATTCGTCTCTAGTAAATTCATCATGAAGCTGTAGGGTTGTTTTTTAATTTAGTTTTGTGAGATCTGCGAGAAGCTTCATTTAAAAATTGACTCTTGCTGAGCTAATAACTGAATAATGTATTAAAACATCAGTCAAGAAATTTTATTGATATATTTATTATATACAAAAAAATAAAGAAAACTTCATTTGCCATCAAAATTAACGTTAAGAATATTTAGAAAATTTATATTATGTTTTATATACCTTATATTATATAACTTTCCTTTCTAATTTATCCAATTGTCACATTATAACATGTGTGAACATTATTTTCTTAGCGATCGCTTGTATCAAAAAGGAATTGATTTGATTCACAAGAAGGCGATTAGTATTCAGGAAAAAGTTTGCTTGCAGAATAAAATATATTGTTCCAATGAAATAGATAGGCCACATCTACGGAAGATATACATTAATTTTAAATAAAAAAATTTCTGTACACGGCAGCAATACGAGCTATCGGATATTTCAGAACCAATTTGCTCTATAAAAGGAGTGCGCATTGCTCTATGGATTTTGCTGATACAGAGAAAGAAGCAATCTTCCCTTAAGTTCGTCACTTTTAATGTAAACTTTCTAACCATGTTTATTTATTCAGAACTATATAGAAATAATTCTATTTTCTTAATTAAGTGCAACTAAAAATTCAAATGTATATTAACATTTTAAAATGGCTTCTTAAAAGGATAGATAAATATTGTAGAAATTTTTAAAAAATGCGTTGAAAGATAATTCATTTCCGATAAATATCAAACTTTACCCAAGAAGTTAAGTACAAACTTCTCGTTTTTCTTTTCAAAAAGTTCATTGATGCTGTCGTAGTTTCCTTATGCGTCTGATTAATCTCTCTTTCTGACAATCAAATTAACGACGATAAGAAACCACACATCCACATCTTGATTATTATGGAATTGTGGCTTCTTATCGTCGTTAGTTTGATCGTTGTATCCACAGTTTCTTGGCTGATTTTTCTTGTACTCTCTTTCTAATTTTGGATAATAACTGGGAATTATATATTTGCTATTTTGTAAAAATTAAAATCTCTTCTCTCTCTTTAAATTCTCTTTTCAAGGGAATTTCTCTTCCTCAAATTTAAGAAAAATAAAACTTAGTATATTTATCCGATAAAGGGATATTTTTAGAACGTCGAACGCGTTACTCTGAAGCCGCTGGATAGAATTAGTTGAAAATTGATAGGCATACACCTGTGTGTGTTTCATTTTATTCTCCCGAATATCAGCTCTCTGGCTCTAATACATTCAGAGTTACCAATTTAAAAATGATATAGACACCTGATATAAGTTTCGGGCTTCTTTAATACTTCTTCACGGGATGTTTAAGTTACGCTAAGCCTTAGATTCTTGCAATAGCGCAATATTTTGCTCGATTTTGTTTATTCAGACATTAAATAAAGCTACCAAAGCCAGGTAGCTGTTTAGCCCGTGATGATAGTGTAACAGTGAAACGCGTCGGCAATAAAGAAAGTTACCGTATCGCATAAATTAATCCTGTGTTTTCTCTTTTATTATTAAATAAAGAACGAATAACAAAATGTTGATGGTAGTTTTTCAAATCAAAATTGCTTATCGATAGTCAGAATGAGTTCAACTTAGAATCAAGTTTTCGATAGTTTTTCAACTCAAAATGCACATCGGTCGACAGAGTGAGTTCAACTCAGTTATATTAGCAAAATTCATCAACATCCTGTGTGAAGAAAAGAAAATCATTTTAGAATTTGAAGGTTAAGGAGGAGGAAAAGGAAACTGTTGTTTTACACATTCTAATTTTCAATTGCTTGGAGGCTATATAATCTGTTCAGCATTAATCGATTAAATTTAACGGGCAGATCCCATAAGGTTTGGTAACTATTAAACATAAGCGACGTTTTAATGTCTATTCTCAAAGAAATTACTAGGAAAATAAGTTTTCTAAAGTTCGTTTAAGGAAAAATAACTTTATCACACCGCACTCGGGAAGAAAATATTTCATAGCGTTCTCGAATTCCTATTCGGTTTTATTTACTCTTTAAAATATGGATCTTCGTACATTTTGCCTTGTAGAATGCACAGGTGTTTATATAACTTTTAAGTTAGGAAAATAAACGTTTAGACTGTGTTGTTTTCGGCGCCTTTATTTGTAAATGGACCGATCGGAGATGAGATCTTGTATGGCTCTTTTCTAGTTCTCCTGTGGGTAAAATGTCACATGCGTCTACATGGAATTCGTGTGAACGCTGTTGGTGGCCCTCGCTACAGATGATTGCTGTGACGCACGCGTGCATGCATGCGTGGCTGTCTGAACGGCTGTCCGAACCGCGTGCATGCGTGACTGACTGTCGAGCATTCAGGGGGGAAAGGAAAAGGGAGTCGGGGGATGGGCAATTGATACCACTCGTGGCGTTTCTGAGATTTTGCTCCATTGGTCGGACAAGCAAGCAAATGATGCATGATCGTTAAAGACTGTTATTCTTTGTCTCTCTCCACTCCCATCATTCCACCTTAGTCTTCACGGCCTTTTCTCCAATTCACAAAAAAAATCTCGCTCTCTCGTTACCATTGCGACATGTTTTGAGGAAATTGTCTAGTGGTGATATTTAATTCAACATAGTTATCTTTTCGGGTTGAGAAAGAAAGAGTTGTATCGCGTCATGTAGCTATCCAATGCCGATCGGCGTGTGTTTGTGTAAGAGACTCCCTTCCTGTAATCCGAGCAGGAAAACCGTGCCGTTAAAATAACACGGAGCCCTTTACAGGCCCCAGGGTACGTGGGGCTTCTCTCTTTGAACAACTCTATTCCCTCAGTTACGAAAACGTAGCGATGAAAAGGCGGAGATTATCCCGAAATAATTAGTCCGCTCGTATTTCGACCCTCCACTTACACAAACGGACCCGACCCGGTCCGCCATTGCCGTGTCTTCTTTTAATCCCTTGCTGGCTTTCCTCCTTCAGGACTTCCGTGTAATGGGTAGCCCATTACAAAAGGAGATCGCGCTGGGCAGTCCAAGAAAATGATACGATGAATAACAATTGGCGACTGTCAGAAGCCCTTACAAAGAGACGAAGAAGAAAGAGACCCCTTTGAAATCATTTTTATTATTATTTCGAATTGGTTCAGTTTGACCCCCCTTCGAAGAGGTCTTTCATGCATATTGATCGAGATAAGAAAAACCGTTTTGTAAGTCTGCGGCGGCGCTCCACCGTGCATTATTCGCTTTGCAGACGATGAATGGCTGATAAACCCATAAATGAATATGCACCGGGACAGGCGTAACAATGGAAGGCATACCACTTTTGGGATGGAGAGAAAACTAATTTGCATCTAGGTCTCGAAACCCCAACAAGGCCTAGGTCAATGAAAGCCAAGTAAGGTGGGGGAGGGATAGCACGTCCACGACAATTTATCACATCAAACAGACTTGGTAATTTGTCAATTCTTTTTAATAGCCACTAGTTGCGCTGCTTAGAACAACCCAGCATACTAAATATCTTTATTAAAAAACGAGCCAGAGAAGGAGAACTCCAATTAGGAGGATTTCCTTTTGTCTTTCCAAGATTTTAACACAGTGCGGAATTTCTAGCGAATTGAATCGTATTCTCTTCATATAGAGTGCATGTTACTAATGAAGCAGTTCTTTTCCATCGCTCCAAAAATTTCAAAGATTTTTAATTAGACCGGTTATAAAGCTTAAACGAATACATCATTACAGAAAAATAAAGAATACTAATAATATAATACTGATGACTTATGGCTATAATATTTTCATGTGGACATCATATATTTATAATTATAAGTTTATTTAGATTGAATTGTTCCATGTTGCACTATGAATTAATATTAGTGATAACTGGATTCAAATTTGCAACAACGTTAATTTTATTACTAACACGCGTTTCGGTTTTTAAACCATAGTCAGTTATGTTACAAGATTTAAAAACTTGAGCAATTTATATCTTGTAACATAACTGACGATGGTTTAAAAACCGAAACGCGTATTAGTAATAAAATTAACGTTGTTGCAAATTTGAACCCGGTTATCACTAATATTAATATTAATTATAAGTTTAACTTATTTATTTGTAGATACCCTAAAATCAAGATGTTACAGGAAATTCAATATAAACAAAAGAATTACATGTATGCATCCAACTCTGTTTGTTTTTACTTAACCTTTTGATAAATCAAGCGATCCGCATGTTTAAGGTATTCTCTACAACTGGAGCTATTACACCTCATAGAAGCGTTTCCTGGTCATCAGGAACACTTTTTCAGATTTGTAAAGAACTATATAAAAAGATCTTAAATGATGACCAGGATCAGATGAAATGAGTTTTAAGTGTATCTTCTTGTGACTTCTAATAGTAACAATAAATTTCAAAGGGCGGGATTTGTGAAAATTGCTTTAAGAAGTTCTCGAATCAAGCCAGTCCTAAAGATGGATAGTTCCTAAAGTAGGCAGTTGCAGATATAAGCAAGCCGCCGTTGTCGAGTGGTATCTTCCTATCGAAAATGACGTTCTTCATACTTGAATATAAGCCGCTTTTAAATTAATAATCACAACTTTTGGACCGGAAGCCCAAATAAAGAATTGACTTTAGGAATTATCATTGTCTTGTCAGTAACCATTTCTCAATTTTTCAGTATTTAATGGTATTTGCTTTAAATTTATGAACAGTAGACCTCGACATCTTCAGCATGTTTGCAATTTCAGATTTAAACTGCATCTATCCTTAAAATAATAAAAACTAACTTTGAGTCTATTGATATATTCCACTAAGGATGAGTATCAAAGTCTGAGACTGTGAGGACATCTGTTCTCGATGCTATCCTTACAACACTTTAAAATAGCACTTTAAATTCACATCATTTGTGCACCGCACATTGTTCTAATTACTGCTTAATAGGTAGGACAAATTAAAATTTTAAAGCTGTCCTTGAGACATCAAAAGATTAATTTGTTTTTTAAACAACTTGAAGCATAGAAAATTTTTCATATTGAAAAATATTACTATTTTATTCTGAAACCTCTATTCATTTTTAGAGCCATTAGGATCCAAGTGTTCAGGTTCAAATTTCTCCGCTTTTACAACATTAAACTTTGCAACTACACACATGTTAACTGTTTCGACGAAACTGAATAATTCTCCTTTCGAAACATGTGCACATGTATTCTGCAAATGTTAGAGTAATTAGAGTAAATTCTAAGGTTTAAAAAGATCAAGCTCGATTGAAAATTCAAGAAAAGAGTGTTCTGAATATACATCTTTTTGATTAGTTGTTTTGATTATAGATAAATTTATTTGTTATCATAAATTTCTTTATGGAGTAAGTGTGAATTAGTTGGATAGATTTAGTTGGATTTACTGTAGATTCGAAATTATTTATAAATGAATCATTCTGATTACCGATCAATTGAAATGAGATTGAGAATCTAAAATTATTAATGTTGGGATATTTTTTTCTATATATTTGGTTAATTTCGTCAATTTGGTTAATATAAATTTCACGCGAGAGCTTAGGTAGCGAGCAAAAAATACTTATGTAACGCGCAGAAGGTCTATGTAAGTTATGTTAAACTGTAATTTCAACTTAAGACGCTGTCTAATTTACTTTTGAAATTAATTAAGCTAGAGTGATTGAAACTTGAAATTAAACGAATTTTATCAATGGCTTGAAACAAAGAGTTTTTTTTAATCTGTTGTTGTAGTAAGAATGAATAATTTATAGAGGACTAATACGATATTAATCGTTCACAGTGAGCAGATGTTAAAGGAGGGAGGAAAAAAAAAACAAACCTAAAGAACCTGCAAACACCTTATTTAGATTATAATAAACCTTAGCTTGTTAATAAAACGAATGTCAAAAAATATATCTCTCGTTGGTTAAATTTAAAGCAATTTAAGAGCAAATTAGACACATCATTATCTTAGATTCACAGTACAAATTATCTGAATAATGAACCCCGTAATTTACTGCAGAGAGAGTATTTATCTTCCTAATATAGAAAATTTTATTTAAATGAAAGAAACACATTAATAGTCTTTTTATTAATTAAACAAATTAATTTTAATGAAGTTTTTGCTTTGTCATTTGTTGATCTTAAATTCGGTATCTATTTAAAAAAAATTTTTTATTTACTTAATCGGATTTAGAATATTCAGATAACCAAATCAGGTGTTATTTTTATATTTCGTGTTCTTTGAGTAACTTGTCAGTCGAACAGAAAATTAAATGGTTTTTATTGTCAACTTTCTAAGTATGATTAAAACTTAACTGACGATTATTCCCAGCGTGTATTTAATTTGCATAGCCCTTTTAGAATGATCATGCAAGCTATTTCTTTCATGATCAATCTTCACCGACCTTTTAAAGCTGTTACTTTCATTTTAAGAAGTGATACGAACTATTTTAGGCTTCTGTTGAGTGATACGAACAAAATATACATGTAAAATTTGCTAAAGAATTTCTATTTTATCACCTTTCTTCAGTTTCTAAGCTGCCTTTTTACTTATTAGAGGCTTCTTAATAACTGATAATTTTATAATTTATAAATGTTTCTCAAATAAAATTCAAAATTATTATTTTAGAGTGAGACGAGAAATTAGTTTATTTACTTATCTCTACTTTCATTCGTTGCACAAAATATTGTTCATCTCTGTAATGATACTTTATGTTTGCACTTCGTGTTCCTTTTGCTGTTTTTCTGCAAGGTGTGTGTGACGTTCTCCTTTTTGTAACAAAACTGCATTTTTCAATCCAATCAAACTTTATTCAAATCTCCAATTCAGTTATAAAAGTTGTAAAACCTATAGTTGAAGGTATGTTTTGTTAGATATTTTTAAATTAAATAAACGTTTTCGAAAATCACTTCTGCTGTTTTTCTTTACCCCTTTTTTAATATATTTTTTCCCCATATATATAAATTTTACAATTCTAGGTTAAATTCTCTAACACTTGATCCGAGACTGTATCCTAGTTTATAATCAGGGAAAATTAATTTACACTAGGGAAATGTTTATGCCATCGTATATTTCAAAAATCAAAATCATTCCTTTCTATCAAAAATAGAATAATATAAATAGCTTTATATTTTTGATGGCTTATTTTAATGTATAGTATTTGCTAAAAATGAAATACCAAATCAGATTATTTTACCTTATTTAAAAAAAGAAGAAGTCATTATCAAAATTATAAACTCTATGACAAACTACAATACCTTTTATTAATAATTCGTTTATTATAACAGCATCGCTACCGCCAAAAGGTTTAACCAAAATACGTGCCGTTAATTAGTTGAACAAACATCTATAAAAGCATTTACAGGGATTCGAGCCCATTGAAGGCCAAAATCTAAATTGACACCATTGACATCTCGATTTATTCCTTATTTTTTAAAATTATATCCACAAAAAATATTGAAAAATTGAGTAATTAATTTTAAAGGTCCTCATTGTTTTTATTAATGCTATGTACTAGCAAACGTAATTCATTAATAAAGGTTAATTTCTTTTTCGGACCGATCTGCTTCTTCCTCAACTGATCATATTTCGAAAATTTCGCATGTGGAATATTTGTAAAGTTATATTTCATTAATGAATGTTTATGCCATATCAATTTATATAGATATAAGATAATTGGTCAGGATGATAATGTTTTGATGACTAATTTTATTCCGTGAAAAGTAATGATCTATTGGTAATAATCCCGAAAACTACGTTCTTGATATTTTCAATTTGAAGTGTTCCAAAAATTTTATCCTTAATAATGTGCTTAAAAGGTGACATATAAGCACGTGATTAATTGAGACTGAAAGATATTGTAGACATATAAATTTCATTTCCGATTATTACCTGTGTTTCAAGATTTATTTTTATTATTTTTTTTACCTATCGATAGCTATCTTACAAACTTTTAAGTTGATAGTCTTAAAGAGAACAATTTTTACTTTCTTGAAGTAGTAATCTAGCGACGGCTTCAAATTCTCTATTCTAAGATAATTTTATTTTTTATTTTGATATTTTATTTTTATAAAGTCATCCTTTGTTTAATTTAAAGATAATTTTAATAATGAAGGAAAAAAGAGTGGGGGGGCGGAGGATTTTACTAAAACCAAAAAAGTCAGTGCTCCGAAATTCTAAGTCGCATAAAAGACATTATTTTTTAATATATAATATGTTTGAAAATTCACGTCCCTTCAACTGTTTACTCAACTAACTTATTTAGTTATCTCAAAATTTTTATTTTGAAATTTGACCTGAAGCTGAATATAGTTAGTTTTTTCAAAAAAGTTATTCTGCTTGGTAACGAATGTTGCTGGTGGTTCTAATCAATTTAGAATTTTAACTATTTTAGAACAGTTTTATTTTCTTGCAGTTTACCAGTTGTGATTCCAAGTTGGGGTGGGGGTATTTATGCAGTCTCAAGAAAACTATAGTGAAGCCAATTTGAGTCAAAATGAGACAAGTATTAAATTTCAGAGTTCCAGGGAAAAGGAACATTACTGTTATATGGCTCATCTAAATTGAAGTCAACAGGAGAAAAATTATTTTCGATATTTTTGGGGGAAATTGGAAATTTCGGCTTGTAATTAGAGTGAAATATATTTTTTTTTGGCTTGTAATTACATGAAATAATCTTAGATATTACAATGTTTATAGTATTTCTGAATTAGATTATAAAATTTTAGAATTTTCTTGGAAAATTTGCATTTTATTTAAAGAAATTTTTTTTCAGAAAATTTTGCAATACTTCGAATAAAATATTTTTTATCAGTGTATTTTCTAAACAAAAATTCCGGTTTCATATTTACACTGAACGACCAATTTATTAGAGACACCCCGCAAATAGCGTGTTGCGCCTCCTTTAGCGGCGAGAACTGCCTGAATACGTGCTGGCATGGTTTCAACAAGGAATAGCAGCCCAGGCTGACATCACAGCATCCCGTAATTCGTGCAGGTTTGACGGTCGTGTGGGAAGACGCGAATGGTTCTCTCTAATTCATCCCATAAATGCTCGATCGGGTTGAGATCGGGCGATGGAGCTGGCCACTGAAGCAGGTGGAAGTCCGCGTCATGTTCCCCGAATCAGTCCAAGACCATTCGAGCACGCTAACAGGGAGCATTGTCCTGCTGAAACTGTTCGTCACCATGAACGGGTGCACTTTATCGGCAACAATGTTCAGGTAGTGCGTCGCAGGCGCGCTTTCCTATTTTGCGGTGACAGCGACAGTACCCGTACTGGTCGCCTGTTGTTAAATCCAGCTCGGTGCACGGTGCGCCGCACTGTGTGCTCCGAAATGGTTTGGGATGCTCCCTCAATGAACTGCGCTGCAATGTGTTGGGCTGTTCCAGTCCTGTTGCTGTGGATGATTCGTGCCAGTCGCCGTTGGCCTCGTTCATCCACGGCCCTGTTTCATCCGGAGTTGTGTTTATTGGAGGTTGTTTTTTGGCATAACTGCCATTCACGGAATACCCTTGACACTGTTGCATGGGAAGACCCGAGGAGGTTCGCGGTTTGCGAAATGCTCAACTGCGCCCGTCGAGCTCCAAGGATCATGCCTCGGTCAAAGTCGGTCAAATCCTTGAATTTACCCATATTCAGTCCACTTCTGCTGCTGACTGCAACTTGTGATCCAATGCATCCCTTTTATACACCGCTTCGCCCTGTTCCATTGTTTGGGTGTCACTGGGAGCCCGATCCATTTTCTGTAAGAGATGTCTCTAATAAATAATAAATTGTACATACCTGGTATTGAAGATTAAATATTTTACATGAAATGTTTGCTATTAATGCTTGTTTATTTTATTAACAATAGATATCAATTACTTATTAATTATGTTAAAGAAAGTAGTTTTGAAAAAAATATTCTCTTCAAATATAGTTATGATCTGTTAGTTAAAATAAATTTTCCTTCTGTTAAAGGCACGCTTGTAATTAAACTTTCCGTTTCTTTAGCAGAGATTGGTATGAAAAAAGAATGTGAACATTGTTCAAGCTAATTAAATTCCAAGCTTTTGAAAACGACAAAAATGAAATAAAAATAGAATTTAAATTTATTAAACTTTTATTAATTTTATGGATTTTGTCCAAATTTTTTTAAGGAAAAGTTTACGCTCTTAGTAAAGAATACTGAAATAAAGAAAAATACATTTAATTTTTTATTAATTATTTATTAATCAAATCTAGATTCTAGAAATTTGTTTTAATTTTCTATTACTTTTTGTAAATCCTATAAATATATTTATTGTTAAAGTATCAGTATAATAAAGATTGCATTTTTCAATACAATATATTAATTTTTGAAATTTGCAATTTTTAAAAATCTGGCGACACTGTGATGGAAAACTTCATTAATAAATTTGCTTTGGAAGAAAAGTAGTTCATCTTGTCCACTTTAGTCGTCGTTTTTCTGTTTTAGTTTCCCAAATGAAGCCATTGGTTCAGAATTATTTGCTGTATTATAACTGAAAAATGTAAAATCTTCAGGTAAGAATGCTCAGAAAGAATATGTTTAGTTTTCAAGGTCAAACTGCGCAGATAATTAACGCGGCTTATTATTATTACATAGTATACTTACTTACTTTTCAAACCCGCTTATCCGTTAGGGTCGCGGGGGCAGCAGCCCTATGGAGGATCTCCAGCGATCGCGATCTTCCGCCATCAGGCGCATGTCCTCCCTAGTAATATCCAAGCGACTCGAACCCAGATTCTCCATGTAGTCTAGCCACCTGGTTCTAGGCCGACCCCTTGGTCTCTTACCCACCGGCTTGGAAAATAACAACTGCCTAGGAAGACTAGTTTGCGGCATCCGTATCACGTGGCCATACCAGCGCAACTGAGATCTCTCAATGCGGAGAAGTAGCGGCTCAACACCTAAAGATTCCCTTATTGTGCTGCTGTACACTCTATCTAGTAGGGTAACACCTGCCACACCTCTCAGGAATCTCATTTCGGCCGCTTGTACCCGCGATCGCACTCTTTCGGTCATTACCCAAGCCTCATGACCATAGGTGAGAATGGGGACAAAGATAGATTTGAAGACGGAGAGCTTGGCTTTGTTACCCAGCTCTCGTTTCGTTACCACGGATCGCCACAGTTCACGTCTGACACAGCTTGCTGCACCGATCCGAGCATCCAATTCTTTCTCCTGCCGTCCATCACTCGTGAATGCAATCCCGAGATACTTGAACTTCTCCACCTGTCTCAATGAGGCTCCCCTAACATGGAGAGCGCACTGAGCAGGCTGTCTTGAAAGAACCAGAGCTTCGGTTTTAGCCACACTGATCTTCATCCCAGCTTCTTCACATTTGGCTGCAAACCGGTCTAGTGCATGCTGAAGGTTCGTGTGAGAAGACCCAAGCAGGACAAGGTCGTCCGCAAAGAGCAACCTCTCCACCAGGCAGTCGCCCACACAAACACGCTCATCGCCTCGGCTGCCCCTGTCTATCCAGTCCATAAAGATAATGAACAAGATGGGCGACAGTACGCACCCTTGGCGGAGTCCAACACCCACGGTGAACGGTCTTGACTTAATGCCATTTATCCGGACACACATCTCAGAGCTTTCGTACAGAGACATGATAGCAACCAGTAATTGCCCATCCACTCCATACTCTTGCAACACTTGCCAGAGCTTCTCCCGAGGAACCCTGTCATATGCTTTTTCGAGGTCCACAAAGCAAGCGTAGGACTAAACTTGACTTTCTGCTCTTCATTATCAACAATTCTGGATTTCACAGGGCTCAGCGTAGAAGCTTCGTTTCAGCTAAAATGGTCTATAAATTCACAAACCCATCCATGTGGCTACTTATAAGCCATGTGGTTACTTATAATATTGGGAATGCTGTTAGGGTTGCGAAATGATGGGAATATATATATAAACACTATAAATGATCCAAATCAGATTCAATACTGGGTCGTGGTACCAGTAAAAACAAATTTTTGAGTCAGTGTGAAAAAGTTGAGGAACACTGCTCTAAAGTACACTAATTTACGGGAACTAAGATGCTGTTGATGTGAATTGCATATTTTTTTGCAAATTAAAATCCACTGTGTATTGATTCATATTGTGCGACAAGAGAAAAGAAAATTTGGTCGATTTTAAAAAGCGGAAACCTCTAGACAAATAAATGGAGGCATTGACTTTATTTGAAAAAAAAAATTATAAATCTCGATAGAGTATATCGATTTTGAAAAAAAAAACAATGGAATTTTAATGCTTCTAACATTAATAACAACATCAGTGGGAGACATCATTTCAATAGATCGTAGAGAAAGACAAAAATGTTACATGGTGAATGGCAGAGTGGGGTTGAATTGGAAGGATTCCCGAGGTCAGAGGTGAGCTGTCTTCTTTGAGAAATGATCCATCTCGTCGGTCGGTCGGTCTCTGTCCCGCCAAAAGGGTCCTCTTCTTCCTCCTCCAATGGTTTGCCTGGCTTCATCATGCATGGCTGAACGCTGACAACGTCGTCATGGCTGCGGGATGCGACCAATTGAACGTGTTAATCTGGGAGCTTTTCTTCTTGTCTCATACATTAAGTCGCCGGAACAATGACGCTTTATGAAGATTTACGCTGGCCGCTTCACTCTCGCCGGCCTCGACGTCGTAAGTCTGTCGGGAAGCTGTGAAACGGCGCTCTCAACCCGCCACCGACAAGGCCCATGTGTCGATGATTCGCTCTGATTTATGTCGGACAAAAATTGGGTTTCCGTTTTCGTTTTCTCGCCCTGTGAAAGGACCTTCTGCCCATGATGTCACGTAATTAGCAATCTCCGTCCAATGAAGGGGGTCTACGAGGGGAAACCCCTTCCCCTGGGTTGTAAATCCGGTAGCTCTCTCTCTCTCCTCTTCTTCTTCTTCGAACCATATTAGATACGCAATGCGTCAAACCGATGTTTGCAATTTCACACCAATCACTCAATTTGAGAGTGATTTAATAAAACAGGGGCCGAGTTCAGAGAATAAAAGAAAAATTTTCAACTGTTAAAATTAACACATTAAAGTGTGGAGGCTTAAGGTCGCAAGGACTTCGGCGAAACGCTTGCTAATTTCCAAGACATAAAGCGTCCAATTGGCAATTATGTCAACGCGGGCAGTGTCATATCTCACCAATGAGAAGGTGACATCTGGCGCAGTCGTAATTTTCGATTGCTCTTCACCATTAAATCTCCAATCGAATTAATCATTTCATTTTCAAAGAGTGAAAATGAAATGATTCAATAAACAGCCCAGGTCATTTGGCCATCGGGCGCTCTGCATAGAAATGAGAGAGGCCCTTACACAAGGGAAACCAAACGAGCCAAACGCCCGATAAATCGATAGTTGCCCTCTCGGATCACCAGTTCATTTTCTCGACAATTGAGAAATTATACGAACACTCAGGTATTTAATTTTTAATGGCCAATGGTAATGGAGCTCCCGTGTTGCTTTCCTTAATTTGAACGTTTTATTATTTGTATACTTAATTGGAAATAATAGTTTAGCAATTATAGCAGATATATAAGCCCTAAAGTCTCGTTTTAATTAGCTATTCGTTCGCACTCGTACTCACGCAATCGCAACAGTTTCATAAATCATTTAAAGACGTTTTAATAAGTGGAACCAATTCACTTTTGAATTGGACAAAAGTGAATTTTAATTCATCGTCCGCCTATAAACAGCTATTTATAAAGTGAATTCCTTTTTGGTCACGAGAGAGAATAAATTTTCGACTTAAAGTTGATTTCGTTATCGAAATAAACAAATCCTGCTCTGTTTTATTAATCATTTAAAACAATCAAATTGAATTTGCCCAAGACAAATAATTTTTGAAGCCTGTATGGTTTTTGTTTCGTAAGATTTGTACTGTGCTAGATTTCGAGGAAATTTTCATCACGGACAGACGAAACCAATACGCTTTTCTCCTACGAATAAAATTAATATTTTGCGATATCAAATATCCTATATAAGAATTTTCATTAAATGAAACTCACTAGAGATAGAAACGCTTCCTAGAATTTTGAAATTGGAATCTCGGAGAGAAAATACGAAATAATTTCGCCAAGAGTGCGTTTCCAGCAATTGCAGTGCTTTTGAAAATTGACAGTTTCGTTGGAGAAGAGGAATAGCAGTTGCAAAAAAAAAAAATCAAACCTAACAGCAGTGAAATAAAACATTGGAAATTAGCGAAAACCTTTGTTAGATAAATTGTGGGCAGTGCTTTTAACTGCAGTGGTGGATCGTGTAAAGACATATCCAATTGCAAGAATTGTAAACTGACTGAAGTAACGTAGAATTACATAAGTGTGCAAACTATATGTTAAACAAGAAATTTTAAAAGGCCACGCTTTTTCTATAAAACTCTATAATTGACACGATCTTCATAATTTAACTGACATAATCATTTTGATACGGTTTGACATGCTTTTCAAGAGTTTCACAAGTTCTTTTGATGTCTTTGTTCCTGTGTCATATTCGGATTAGTTCTGCTATAAGAATCACCCTTATTGGAGGATCGTAAGTTTCAAACACATAATGAAGAACAATATTTTATAAAGAGAAGATTTATAACCATAAAAAAATATAAACGCATTGCAAACCAGTTTTACAGTCTTAGTTTGTGGCCAATAAAATATGAATGTAAAAAAAAAAGTCTTCCGTCTAATAAATTTCTATACTTCTGTATTAATTTTGTATCAAAATAATTTAAAATTTCATGACGATTGCGAATATGCAACCCGCTTTTCGATATGCCAAAAGTTTTAAATTCAACATATGGGAATTTGTTATGGTTATTTTAGCTTTCTCAACTGGTTTAATTTTGCTTCAAACCGAACTGAAGAGGAATAAACAAATAGCTAAAAAAATACAAAACAACGCCCACAATTATACATTTTCATTGATAGTTCAGTAATGTTTAAATTTTAAATCAAGCGGCTAACAACATTAAATAATCTAGCTTAACGATTAAACTTAATCCGTTTCTATAAACATTTTAATTAAGGTGGAGAAAGCATCCGTGTTGAAATATCAAAGCTATTAATGCATCACATAGTCGTATAAATTAGTGGCTTACAAATAAAGTAGACTGTTCCGGAAGCAGTAATCTATTTTTATTATCTGGCGAGGTGGCCAAAAGCGTTCTCGAATCTGTCGGTTGCGGGTTCGAATCCCGCTGTGGGCATGGATGTTTGTGTTAGTCCCGGTAATGGGTAAAGAAAATGTGGAATTGTCTCAGGATTATGTTCAGATACAGGGTGATTCAGTCAATTTCTGACCATTTCAGTACTATGATTTATGACCCATTAATGTTTACAAACTTAGCATTTCAGTATGATATTTTAGGCAGTTCGGAGTTTTTATTCCCGTGGAAAAGTCTTGATGATATGCTCAATGTGGCCACCACGAACGTTTTGAACTGCTCGCAGCCGATTGGTGAAGTTGTTCATAACTCTATCCAAGACTTCTGCATCCACAAGGGTGCAGCAGTCGACGATGCTTTGTCGCAGCTGGTCTAGGGTTCTTGCTGCTGTAGTGAACACACTGTCTTTAAGAAACCCCCAGAGATAAAAATCACATGGGTTTAAGTCAGGACTCGTAGGGGACCAAAGAAAGCCACCCCCGAATCGATCTGGAAACCTGTTTGAAATGACACTATTTCCGAATTTCTGATTGAGAAAGTCTAGCACTTCATTAGTGGTGTGAGGCCTAGCCCCATCCTGTTGAAACCATTGATGTCGAAGCTGTATACGCCTCCTTCGCAGCTCGGGGATGAAGAAGGTTTCCAACATGTTAAGGTAAGCCTGTGACGTTACGGTGCCCTCAAAAAAGAACGGACCAATGATGCCTCTTTTGGAAATCGCGTACCAAGACATAACCTTTCGTGGATGAAGAGGTGACTTATGGATCTCATGAGGGTGCTGGGAACCGCAAAAACGAACGTTGTGTTTATTAACGTCACCTGACAGATGGAAGAAGGCCTCATCTGACACCCACAGGTTGTCCACAAGGTCCTGATTGGCTTCCATTTCCGCTTCAAACTTCATCGCAAATTGTTGTCGCTTCTGTCTTCCAGTGTCTGTTAACTCCTGATAAACATGGATCTTATACGGGAACAGGTGTAAATCCTTTCTCAAAATTCGCCACGTCATGGTATAAGACAGCCCCTCTTCAATGGATAGGCGGCAACAGATTTTTGGTAGAGGAATCGACCAACCTTGTGCGAACATTTTCGACAACTTCGGCCGTTCGAACACGAGCTTCGCTCCCGCCTTTTTTCTTGCCTTTAACACATCCAGTGGCACGAAATTGCTTGACAAAATCCATGATTGCTTGCCTGCCTGGTGCGTCTCGACACTTATACTCCTTCCGGAACTTTCTTTGCACGGTTACAGGTGATTTTGTCTCGAAATACTATTCGACAACCTTGCATTTCTGCTCTGTTGATAAAGCGGGCGCCATTTTTCTACAATACGATTTTCATGCAGCGCCGTTGCAACAATACAAACTCCAACTATTTAGAAATTCGATATGGCGCTCATATTCTTTCAATTGTTTATCCCTAATGCACGTCATTCGAGTGAAATGGTCAGAAATTGACTGAATCACCCTGTAGTAGTCATGTGACCTAGATGTTAACGTACCCAAAAAGTTAACGAGCTAGCCATTTTTATTAATTCAAATAGAAGATAAGATTTTAGTAGGTATTTATTATTTCGTTTTATGAATGATCAACATTTTTATTAACATACACGCAGATTTTCATGACTAGAACAGCAGATGTCAAAATTTACAATAACAGTGTAAATAAAATGCGGTCACAGTAAACTAAAACTTTTTTTTATCTTGAGCTGGAAAAAAAAGTACTGAGTATTTATCTATAAGATTTCAACATAGAAACTTTTAAACTGCAAGTTGAATTTCATTTATTCTCAAATACAGGGTAATGGAAATCGGACAAAATGCAACCGGGCGAAAAGCAACAAAGTCTCTGGGTCTAAAATAAAATCAATAAATATGAATGAGACAGGTCTACATTTTAACAATAATTTTATTTCATTTATGATTTTATATCACATGAGGTAATATTAATACAACATTAAATAATTTATAGTGACTAGGTATTACTCCTGTCATTGGAAACAAATGTAATGTCCGTCAGCTCGAAAAAATGAAGGCAGATCCTTGACGGGTTTCGATACTCTGCACATAATGTGTGAATTCTGGCTTATCGCTCAAGCTCGTATCTTGGGAAACATCTTTTTGGCGATTGTCCGTGGCTGGCGAGTTCCACTAGCGTGCTCGCCATAGCTTGATTTTTATGGAGGGCATCAATCATTGTCCAGATGCACGGATGACGATGATCCATCCCCTCAGAAATTACTTGTCCTAGCCTCACCATTGAGCGTAGATTCGTGAACGTTCCAAAGTTCCGGCGGAAACATGGGTCTTATTCGAAGAGTCAGGCCATGACCCCCTCCTCTACCGATGACAGCTGGACGGACTGCTCGAAGATTGCCGGAGATGTAGATTTGGCCGAAGTATTCCGCGAGTGATTCAGCTTCGACTGAAGCAATGCCCCTTAAAAGTTAAAAACTGCAAGCCTTCCTTGACATCCTCTACTGGTAGAAAAGTCAATCCATCCAGCATTCCACAGAAATACCTGAAGTTGGCATCATTCTTATACAGTTGGACGAGGCCCAACTCCTGTTCCTTTCTCCACGTGCTGACCGTACACTGTAGTCACAGCAGCGAGCACTGCTTGTTCGAAGTCCGTCATCACAACATGTGGATCTAAGTTAAATCCGAATTCTTCGCATCTTGCGTTGATTGCTCGAAACATTTCCTCATGCAGGCTTTATGACGAAATTTGGGCAGTTATTTCGCCCATTGACTTAGAGGGAAATGAAAAGTGACATCTGTAACCAACGGCAGGATTAATACCGATGTACTGTATATTATTTATTGTTGTATTAATGTCTTATCTCATGTTAAATAGACCTTGAGACTGTTGCTTTTCGTCCAGTTGCATTTAACCCGAGTGGATTTTGTCCTGTGGCATTATATCCTACAATCGGGTGTAATTAAGCTGACAGTACTCAGAGCCATCTGTAGCTTGATCTCACTTCCGAAATGGCACCAAATCTGGTCGGGGGAACTAAGGACGACACCGGAAGAAGACTTCCGTGAAAAAAAAATTATAGTTCCAAACGTCGCCGATAGGAGAAATCTTGATTCTACAGGGTGTTTCATAATTGGTGTCCCGTCTTTAGGTCCAAATAACGACTCAAGGGGAACAGATTGGGGGAAAATGAATATTGATTATTTGGTCTTAACGTCCCCTAATTCAGAATAAAAACATTTCGCGTCCCTGGGGGTGAAGGGGTAAATTTTGAAAATTTTAATTTTGTAGGGGTAGGGGTTAGATCCCATGTGTTATTGAGAAAGTTGTAGAGCATCATGCAAAATGTGGGTTTAGCAAAAAACCCGGTGAAAAAATCTCATCCCCTGCCCTTTATCGAGTGGGTAAAGTGAAAGGTTTCTAATGAGTTTTTCTGTTTTTGTCTACATTAGCTAGCCATACCTTTCACTTTACCCACTCGATAAAGGGCAGGGGATGAGATTTTTTCACCGGGTTTTTTGCTAAACCCACATTTTACATGATGCTCTACAACTTTCTAAATAACACATGGGGTCTAACCCCCTACAAAATTAAAAGTTTCAAAATTTACCCCTTCACCCCCAGGGACGCGAAACGTTTATTCTGAATTAGGGGACATTAAAACCAAATAATCAATATTCATTTTCCCCCAATCTGTTCCCCTTGATTCGTTATTTGGACCTAAAGACGGGACACCAATTATGAAACACCCTGTATACAGCCGAGAACTTGCATAAAACGCAGGTAAAAATGCATAATGCAAATTCTCGACTACGTAGGTGAACAACAGCGCCAGCAGTTCGGGCTAAAGCGCCATGGGGAAATATCCTAAACTACATTCCGAGGACAGCTCATCTCAACATGCGTCTTACGTTATCTCAGCGCGCGTTCCTTGTGAAGTTGTTTCATCTTCACCAGTCCAGTGCAGCAGCCGCTCTTCGTGAGTTTAGAACTCGTCACGACCTGCTTAAAGTCCCTCTATCAATTAATGCATTGAAATTCATGATTCACGTTGAAGGTGGTCGATGTCCTCCCAGGGGAAGGGAATGTGCTGAATAAAACGCGATATTTCACTTCCATTTCGTCTTTATTATTGATTTGTCTGTTCTTTGTAACTTTTTTTTTTAGACTGCACAGTCCCACCTTTTCCCTTTTCGGCGACGTTTGGAACAACAATTTTTTTTCGGCAGAATCCTTTTCAACCGTCATTAGTCCTCGTACCAAATTTGGTGCCATTCCGGCTGTCAGTACTATTGCCAGTTTAATTAGAAATCACCGTGTATAGTCAAAACCGCAAGATCTAGAGCTCTGAATGAAATGATCGATCAACAAAACAAAGGCGTGTACGGGTGATAATTCTTGGACGGGGAAGTCATCTCTGAGAATTAACTTTCCTGTTTTCCTTAATCGATCATTCCACTTAAGGCTCTAGATCTTGCGGTTTGACTATACTTTTTAAAACTGCAGTCTTTCAAATATATAGAAAAGCTGCTGTGAAGACGTCGGATTTGGAGACTCATCTTTCTCTCTCTCTCTGTCTGTCTGTGTATGTGTGTGTTTGTGTGTGTATGTGTGTGTTCTTTAACACTTTCAGTAATTGTCCTGTCCTGATGGCACGCCGTATTTTTGTGCTTTTTTAATAACCTGATGTGTGCACATACAAGTAAAGATACTTTCATTGAAAAGTTATCAGTTTAATTAAAAAAAACACCCTGTAATTTCAAATACATAGTTTTAACTTTTGAAATCAAGGTTTTTAAGAGATGTGCATCCCGATAAATGGCATTAAGTTCAAGACCGTTTACCGTGGTATTGGACTCCACCGAGGGTGCGTGCTATCGCCCCTTTTGTTCATTATCTTTATCGAATGGATAGACAGGGGCAGTCGAGGCGATGAGCGTTTTGGTGTGTGCGACTGCTTAGTATAGAGATTGCTCTTTGCTGACGACCTTGTCCTCCTTGGGTTTTCTTGAATTAACCTTCAGCAGCACTAGATCGGTTTGCAGCCAAGTGTAAAGAGGGTGGGTTGAAAATCTGTGTGGCTAAGATCGAGATTCTGTTCCTATCAAGAGAACCTAATCCGTGCACTCTCCATGTTAAGGGATCCCCATTGAAACAGGTAGAGAATTATCTCGGGACTCCATTCACGAGTGATGGGCGGTAGGACAGAGAATTGAATGCTCGAATCGGTGCAGCAAGCTGTGTCAGTAACGATCCGTGGTGACGAAATAACGAAGTCAAGCTCTCTGTTATTAAACCTTCGTCCCCTTTCTCGTCATGAGTCTTCGGTATGACCGAAAGGCTGCGATCATGGGTGCAAGCAGCCGAAATGAGATTCCTGAATTGTATGCACCTACTAGAATGCACAGCACCACAATAAGGAACTCTTAGCCGCTATTTGTCCTCATTGAGAGGTCTCAGATGCGTTGGTATGGCCACGTGATATGGATACCGCAAACAAGTCTTTCCAGGCAGTTGCTAATTTTCAAGCCAGTGGGTAAGAGATCAAGGCTTCCGTCTAGAACCAAGTGGCTAGATTACATGGAGAATCTAGGTTCAAGGTGCTTGGGTATTACCATGCGCCTGATAGAGGAAGATCACGAAGATCCTCCATAGAAATAATAAAAATTATATAAAGAAAATACAACTGACTGACCTTCGTTGTCTGTGGATACTTGTGTACAGAGAGACGGCGGATACCACTTTTTCACAGTGTGAGTTTATTATTAATCTTCATATATGCACATTTCGGCTACTTAGATGGTGGAAATGTACATAGATGAAGATTAATAAACTTATATTGTGGAAAAGTGGTATCCGCTGTCTCTCTGTATCCTCCCTAGGGTTGCTGCAGCGGCGGATAAGCGGATTTGAAAAATTTAAGTAAATTTTTTAAGTAAAATACATGAAACAATCAAATAGCGTACCAGTGAACTTAATTTTAAGTTCTTGGAAGAAAGAATTTTTCTTTAAGGTGCTGTTGTAACTGCTATCAATTAGTTGCATTTAAGAGTTCTTTTAACAGCGTCGCTCGACATGAAACTTATTGAAATCTAGACTTGCACTTATGAACAGGGGAAAAACGCTTAATTGTAGCAATTACCGAGGTTATTTGAACGTTTTTTTTAAAGATTATTCTATAGTGAGCAACACTTTAAAGTCTGGATCTCATTCCTTCAACGATTTCAAAATTCAGTTTAATGTCGAAACGTCTGTTTATCTGGTTGAGCGTAAAAAATTTCCCTAGAACATGTGGCATTTCTCCGAAACACTTGTGCAGCTCATGATCACACTATATTAATCCCCATATTTTTCGAGCTATTTATCCCTTATTTCTTCTTGAATTCTCTCTATGGGAGGTAGCTGGCTCATCTTTTTATTCCTCCCTCTCCCTGTCTTCTTTCTCCTACTATATCCCTTCCCTTTTTCCTTGTACGGGCCATTTCGTTTCGTCGTAGCCCATCTCCTCTTCTCACCTCCGCCAGTCACAACAGTCAGTTCCGAAAGTGACAAGAAGGCTTCTCTTTCTGTTTCCCTCCCTTCTTTTCAGCTGCCCGTGTCCCCCTTAAACTCTCTTTTTCTCTCTATCTCTGGGTCTTGTTTTCAACAAGTGATCCTAGATAACAGCAAGTGGACAACGAGGTCTAAAGCGAAGGGAACCAACTTTTTTTCTTTTTTATCTGACACTCTTCCTGACAGTTGTACGTTGGTTGGGTGACGAGCGCCTAATCCCTCCATTTAGGGGTTCATGACGACTACTTAAGAGGGAAATTTGCCCTGTCAAGTGAGGCTTATGCAACGAGAAGAGAGCGAGAAGAAGATTAGCTGTCATGAGACGGGAAATGTTCGAATTGCCTAGTGAGAAAATTTTCTAATATTTAGAAACAATAAGAGCAAATAAAAATCTCAAACGTTATGCGTTGAGATACGTCATCCCACGAATGATTAATTTCATAGAATTAAAATACTGAGTTTAATATTTATAACATAGAGGAACCCATACAGTAACGCTAAACTGTCGAAAATGTAATTATCAAATAAATACGTATGTTCCATTGAATCATTTAACAAATGCTTTATTGTCAAATTGCATTCAACCCTTTGTTTATTTCATAATCGATTCAAAAGTAAATTCTACTCGAAATTCACTTGTCAACATGATTGTTTATTTAATCAGCTGTTGCTTCGAAATTTAACGTAACCTGAAGCAAATTTTAGGACTTGTTTTCCAGTCAAAACCTTTTCTGTTTACCAAATTTCATATTTCCAAATATTAATAAAAGCGTACTGAAAAATAAGTTTTTTGTTTCTTAATTTTTGTACAAACTGTTTAATTCTTGTTTAATTAAACTTTCTCCAAACGCATTTTTTCAATAGCTCAACTCTAAAAAACAAGCTGATAAAAAATAATTGTTTGCAAGTAATAAATATTTGGAAGCTGTAGTGAAAAAAAGATTAAATTAATAAAATTGTGCATAATGTTTGTTTTATTGTTGTTTTTCTAGAAAATATGTAAAATGACTTTTGAAACAGTTTCTTGAAAAACACATTTAAAATGCATTTAGAAATAAAATAAAACCGAAATTTAATTTTTGAACCCAAATTAATAAACTGAGTTATACATATTTTTCTTTTAAGATCTCTATTGTTTTGTAAACAAACGAAAATAATTTTTACTTATTATTTGTGATTGTTTACGAATGAAAAATGAAAAAATTTGTTATTTGTACTTTCCTAACTTGTCTCCTCTGTCCAGATTTGCTTATACGATTGTATAGGCCAAAATGGGCATGCAGCTTTTGTGTTTAATTAATTGCCTTCATGTTTAATGACCCATCTGAAATTTTCCCAGCAATATTTGAGTTTATTTCACATTAAGCAAAATAATAATGACAAGATTTTAAAATATTCTGTCGCTTAAAATATGACGTTGTCTCAATTGAGTTTCAAATAGGATTCAGCGTACAGCGTAGCCTACAAAAAACAGAAAAAAAAGAAGATAAAACACAATGAAGCAAAAACATATGAAAAAAGAGTTTTGATGATCAGTATCATCATTTAAAAGTTAATAATATATCATTAAATTTGAATTCTAATTTCGGTATTTTATTTCGAAAATGAGCACATGATTATAAACAAATATCTTTCGTGTTCTTGTGTATTACTTTAATTCGAATTATGCATGTTAAAATTATTATAATGATTCGTCAAAAACTCTTTTTATTATTTTCTAATGGCCATATTCAGTACCTCGGGTTAATCTGAGAGTTATGGTTAAGGTCAGAGTTAGAAGGAAAAATGATATTTGAACGTTTCTCTATTATGAACGTTTCTCATTGTACGGATAATGAGAGTCACATGTTAAGGTTTAACTCTGGGTTGCCCAACTCGCACTTTTAACCCAAGATGTATGTAAATGTATCTAGTTATGATACATATTGAAGTATTAAATGAATAAAACAATAAATATAATTTCTTCCTTAATCATAAACAATTTAATAAAATCGGTGTATTTAATTCAAAATTTAAAATTGCAATAATTGAATACACTGATTTTATCCCACTTTGTAATTATTTTTATTATCTTTTTTAAATTGTTTTCGAATGTTTTTGGTTGAGGAAGAAATTTTATTTATTGTTTTATTCTTTTAAATGTATATTGATAGATTTTGACTCAAGAATTATTTTATTAAGTTATATGATTAAAAAATTACCAATAGCTTGTGGCTTATTTTTCATCAGTTTGTTGCTCCTTATTTCAACAAACTGGCGAAAATTGGCAATTTTATTATTTAGAGCAATGATAACGAATTTTACCATTATATTACGAGTCGTTTTTAACACACAAAAAATTTTAAATCACATTATAAATCACGACAACGTTAAAATGCGTTGAAAAACCATATCCAGATATTTAAAAATAAATAAAATAAATTGTCTCAAAATGGAATTATGTCAGGGAAATTTTAACAGAAGTTCTTGGTTGGTGGCTGTCTCTTGCTTTTACAAAACACAATGAAGATGGGGAGGGCAATAGACTTGTCATTGATTAGTGAAAAATTAGGCCTACGCCATGGAAGCCAATCGATTTTGACATTTTAATTGAGGCAGGAAGCTCAGAAACCAGTTATCGATTAAAAGCGAACTGAACGGACGGTTGATCGACAGCCACCAACCAAACGAGATTAAAAACTGGTGCCAAGAAAATTGGGGCGAGACGGCTTTGGCGTCAAACCCCTTGCCTTGTCTTCAGCCAAGTAATTTGCAGTTTCCCAATGTTATCATTAATAGTACCAATAGTAATGTAGTAATAAAGGATGATTCTCGTTTACTATAAACATGAATCACCATGTAAATATCACAAATCTAATGTACTTCAATTCTTGAGATATTTGCATCTACCGAAATTCTTAGATTAGATAATTATGGATGAAAGGCCAACAAGGAAGACTAAAATATTATTACGTATAATAACATTATATTAAAATTTGTATCTAATTTTAAAATTAATTTATTTAAGTAAAAGGCATTTCTTAGCAAAAGGCTTATTTTAAAAGCTTCGTATTCATACATGAAAAATGAATAAGTTTATTTCCTTTCTCTACACAATTAAAAATATCTCCATTGCTCTGACATAGAAGGTTTTTCCGAATGTTTAATCAGGTCAGGACATTTTCTTTATATCCGTCAGCTGTTTAAAATATAATGTAATTTCACTTACTAAACGCATACTTTCTTTATCATTAAACGTTCAATCTTCAATTATATATTCAGCATCATGTAGCTTAATTTGTGTGGCTCTCAAGATTAGCTCTTCGATGTGGCAAATATTACATCTGCAACAGCTGTAGGCTGAATTTGATAGGTTTTACAGCTTTAGGGAAATTTCTTCCACCAATCATGCCACCTCGTTTTATATACTGAAACTGTGCAGAATTTCTGCAATTTTGGCAGCTTTTCTTAATGGATGTTATTCTTTTTTTCTAGTAATACCGTCGAACTTCAAATATTAACAATATTTGGGAAAGATTAAGCGCAAATCAAGTTGAAGACCACATACTTTTTACACGTATCAATTCAGCTTTCTCACATAAACGAGTAATTATTGCGTAGTTTATAGTATTAGATGTTTTCAGTTATCTTTTTGTGACAAATAAATTCCATAGTTTCATCGTGTCGAATATTCTTATGAAATAACTTGGGGAATGCAGTTTGCTTGTGTTTGTCTCCTGAAATATTTTCTGTAAATTTAATACAAAACTATTTGTTTAGATTTGTACTGAAGCTAACCTGCACTGACCATTATGATATTTGTTTAGTTGTGGTTAATCGAAAAATGAATTAGCCAAATAATTTTAAAGTTTAGAATTATCCCATCAATATCCATTCTCGAATGATCCTATAGCGCGAGGGACATAAAGTTCGCGTTATTCCTATCACATGTATTTGAATATGGAATTATATAGCAACTTTTCACAGTTATACCTTCATTACTCATAAAGACACTTATATAAGTCTATCAAACGACTTTTTTTCAACTGTGCATATTTCTTAAAGCCAACATGAACTAATATAATCTTTATTCGTAAAATTAAAACATATATAAATAAATGGGAATATATTGAAATAGGAAAATCTAGAACGACATAAAATTGTTTTATGCTTTTTTTATTTTATAATTTGAAGGTAATGGAAAATTTCATTCAATTTTTATAAAAGTCTCCTAAAATAAAGCAATAAAAAAGGTATAAAATAGGTTTAATATTTTTAATAATATAAGCGCATGCTGGATTCAGCTTTTATATAAAATCATTTTATTTTATTTCTGGAATAAAACTCAGTGTTTTTAAACGCGTGTAAGCCTCAACTTTGACTTAGGAATAATTTGGGCCAGTTGTTCGCCGACACATTTACAAATTCCTTTGGTTGCCGAAAGACGTTCGCATGGTTTTTATGAGATCTTAAAACTGATTCGGAACAACTTTACTCTTTTTCTGAAATGGCAAAAAAGAGTTATTATACTCAAGTTCAGAAGGTATTAATATTTTAAGATAATCTATTTATTTTTAAAATTGTAAGAGGTTTTCCTCATCCTATTATTTAAATTTTAAGGTCCCTTCTTTTCGTCTTCGTAAGAACCAGTTTTCACTAATTTCTGGATTTTATTATTCATTTCAGCGTTTAATTCGGTCTTTTAATATTTTTCCTAATTTAAATAACGATTTTGATGTTTTTTATTTTTCTTATAATGATTGAAAATATTTTGTAAAAAATGTGATGAAAATGTTTTGTAAAAAATGTGATTTGCAATGCTTTGCATGATTTTCTTTTGATGTAGCCGTGATCATATTAATTTGGCATCTATGCTGTAATATGGCACGTAAAAATTAAATAAATAAATAAATAAATAAATAAATAAATAAATAAATAAATAAATAAGAGTTATGAAATAAATTATTATAAAAATTTGAAACAATACAGAAATTTCTTTACACACTAACCAAGCTAAATAAGTAATTGACATTCATTAAAATTATGTTGAATATTTTAATTGTTTCCATAAGCTGTTCTGAAACTAAATATCTAATATTTAATATCTATTCCATTAAAAATCAACTTTCACTTCATGTGATTGAAAGAAGATTTAAAAATTTATTTAAAGAGATGACTTGTGTATAATACTTAAAAAATAAAACAAAAAAATTATCTTCGTCATTGCAAATTTAATAACCATTTTAAAACAAGCATGCACTTATTAAAAACAACAACAACAACAACACGCATTCAAATTTTCTCCCTCTCTTTTCAACGACACTTGGAATGTCACCTGGAATTCTTCAACGATGTTTGATGTGGTTAGCGCTTTTCTTTGAAGCCTTAATATGACGTTTGATAATAAACGTAATGATCTGTTAATTGAAAAATGTCTATGAAGTCTTGAATGTGAATATCCATTAAGTAGAAAGAGAGAAAATTACAAGCATCATTTATAATGATGTCAATGTAGAAAGGTTTCGTATTCTTAAACAGTCAACCATGGGCATTAATTTTAAATTATTAGAGAACAGGAGACAAAACGTCGCAGCTTTCCTTGCAAAGACAAGAGATTTTTTTAAAAATTCTGCTCAGGGATTTAAAAAGGAACGGAGGAAAAAAAAAGGCTTCTTAAGATGAGAGGAAAGGAAAAAATAAGCTGAAAGAAAGATTGGAAGAGTGAGGAGGGGAGTAAAAAAGTGACTCTTCGTTCAATGGTGACTAGTGGAGAGTGAATCCTCTCGTTCTTTTGCAGGCGCCACACACGAAGCGAAGAGATGAAGCCGTCACCCTTATTAATGTATTCATCACAGATGTTTGTCTATTCATTCAAAGCGTTTCTTTCGTTTTTGCCCGCTTGCGACGTTTTCTAAGACCTCAAGAGAAGAGCGATAGTGAGGAGCAAGCGAAGGAGGAGGAGGATGGCGAGCCGAAGGGGGGGCGGGGTGGGCGCAACAAGATGACCGGATTCGATAGTCGCCAGGAAAGGCCATCGGAGGGCTCGGTCGACGATGTAACCCGAGCCACGTTTGACGTGGGAGGCTGGTGAGCCCTGTCACCCATCGGAAGGCTCGAAAGCTTTGATGGCCGGGGCTCTAAACGTCAACGAGCGACAATTGCAGCATTCACTTTTGCCCGGGGTCTCTCGAACGACGTGTCAGCCGGACATGGACACCTCGTCTGCCCGCTTTCGTTATGGTGAAATTCCGTTGGTGGCGAATCGGGCGATGGCTATCGTCTTGTCTTCCAGTTGCTCTAATTAGGTCTGAAAAGCCCCTTAACGAGCAAAGGTCAAGGGGCACAACGTGGATGGCAACTGATCTGCCTCGTTCGTGTTCCTCCTCCCCCGCTTAAACATCTTTGGACAATTATCAGATGGTTAAGTGATGGAACTGCAAAACGTTTCAAGAAACCACACACGTGGCCTAACCAGATGGATCAAGACAAACACAGCGCTCGATAGCACATCAGGAGAATACTCTAAACAAATGCTAGAATTGCATTAAAAAAAGAAAAAAAAACTATTATATGGTCTGATGCAATTCTGGAAGCAAGTGAAATGTTAAAATTCTTGAATTGTTGAAGATAATTTGCAATTATACGTCATTTATTAATGTATTAAAAAGGATCGAATAAAAATTTATTCCTCCTTCTAAGATTATTTCACATTGAATGAAAATATTTAAATGAATGAATCGTGAAAATGCTACTTGTTTAATTTTATGAATTTGCTTTTCATTCGACATGTAAAATGAAAACGTTCTGAAAACCATTGCAATAAAAATGCACTTATAACATTAGATCGCAAATTTGATTAAATGAAAATTAGCGCATTAAAAGGCCGTTTAAAAGCCACTTTTAGAAAAAATACACTTGATGCGCATGTAATGAGATATCTTGGAAAAAGTATTTTCTCTTTAATTGGGGTGTAGAAACCAATATATTCCGCAACAAATGAGGTTTTATTACAATATATAGGTGAATATGCTTCAAAACTTTACAATTCAGACATTATCATAAAAACCTTTAGTTCTCATAAGTAAATGAATTTTCCTACCGTATATAGGCATTACCTTCTAAATTTTAGGCCTCACAACGCTCAATGACTAGTCATTAATATTAAGCTCGTACAGCGCTTCTAGCAGAAGGAGGTAATAAAAAATCATTTCTTCCTTCCTGAAATTTCATGCACTCAAGAAAACATAGTTCTAAGAATATTTTGCACAATATTATAAAAATTGCAACTAATATTTTTTAAATAATAATATTAAGAAGAAACTAAAAACGATTCCTACATTGATAACATTATCTTCTGCTAGGACCGCTGTAGTTTGGGCCAGATATTGATAACATAAATCACAGAGCGTTGTGAGGCCTGAAGTTTAGAAGGTTTAAGACTTTCAGTTCCACATTGGGTCCTTAAGTTGCTATTTATTTGAACTGAACACCACGATTATCAAGTGATGTAGCTTTACTTTCCCTTTATTGCTATTACGAATGGAACTCTTTGCCTACAAGCTAAAAGACTTAGTGTTGAAATTTAATCAGCCTTAGTGCAAGACCAGCAATCAACATTTTGCATATGGACTATCTATCTACTCCCAAGAACGGTAATCAACTCAGATTACTTTTATTTAGTGTTTGAATCCATTGTTTGTACAATTCACTCGATTATCCGGATTACTGTTGTTAGACGAATCCGGATAATCGAAATTTCCGGATAAACGAGTTCATATACACTGAGTGAGCATATTATTATGACCACCCTGTCAGTATCTCGTTGGGCCACCTTTTGCCTTTAATACTGCGGTGACTCTTCGTGGCATTGATTCCACGAGATGTTGGAAGGTGGTGGGAGGAATCTGACATCATGGCTGATGGATAGCACTGTCTAATTGTGCTAGATTGGACGGTGGTGGGTCCAGCCGTCTGATGGTTCGTTCGAAGTCGGCTCAATTGGAGTGAGATCTGTGGATTGTGGGGGCCACCGAAGTAAGGTAAAGTCCCCCTCATGTTCCTGGAACCACTCCTGCATAATACGAGCTCTGTGGCATGGCGCATAGTCTTGCTGGAAGTAGCCATCTCCATTGGAGTACGCCATCAACATGACAGGGTGGACTTGATCGGCAACGATACGGAGGTATGCTGTGCCATCCAGACGTTGTTCAACACGTATTAACAGACCCAACGCATGCCAGGAAAACGTTCCCCAGAACATAACACTGCCCGCAGCGGCCTGAAGGGTTGTACTCGTGCATGCGGGATCCATACTTTCGTGCTGTTTCAGCCAGATTCTCACGCGGCCGTCCGCATGATGTAACTGGAATCGTGACTCGTCAGACCATATGATTTGTTTCCATTGCTCGATAGTCCAGTCCTTGTGCTCCTGAGCGAATTGGAGTCGTTTCCGCTTGTTGGCTGCAGACAGCAAAGGTATGCGGACAGGTCTTCGGCTTCCGTATCCCATGCTATGCAGTGTGCGGCGGACAGTGCATTCAGAGACCGTTTTGGAGGACTCCTGATTAAGGTCAGCGGTGATTTGATGCACAGTTGCCCTTCTGTTATCCTTTACCAGTCGTGACAGTCTCCCTTATGTCCAATCATCAACCATCCGCGGGCGGCCACAACGCGAACGTTCAGACCCCGTCTTCCGGCTAACCGTCCATTCTTTAAATACTTTAACGACGGCTGCTCTTGAGCACCCCACGAATGCTGCTGTTTCGCTGATACCCGCTCCATAGCTCCGAGCACCTACAATCATCCCACGTTCGAAGGCTGTTAAATCGCGTCGTTTACCCATAGTTGTAGAATGGAACACGTCTACTGTTGTCGACGATACTCAACTTCTCTTTTTATATTGGTTCGGCCCGCTAGCAACATTGTGGCGACGTCCGTGCGCACATTTGTATAAACATGTCAGGTGGTCATAATAATATGGACGACGTTTCACAAATTTAAGGATATGTAGAGTATGAAACTCTGAGCAAAAAAGTCTAGTCGCGTTTTTCGATCTGAGGCTCCGTTAAAAAGTTATCAGTTACTCAGCCTGTAATTATCCACTGCAGGACATAGGCCTCTCCCACCACAGGAAGGGGGGAGGCATTTGGTCTAATCTCCCACGCTGACCAGACGGATTGGGAGATACATTTTTGAGCTTCTGCCAGCTTTTAACGAATGCTACAAGGTGGCAGTCGTAGCATCCGGGACCGACGGCTTAACGTGCCCTCCCAAGCACAGGGGAGGAGTAAGAACTCTCTTCACTGAATGGGGTCACCCATCCAGTTACTAGCCATGCTAGGCGGAGCTTAACTTCCAGAGCTGGCTTGCTCTGTGAATGCCCCCTAACCCACGGCACCCCCTATATTTATTAACAGAGTGACCTAGATGTAACATATATATACAGTGTTACGGGGAAAGTCGACCTAGATATTTAAGGACGTTATTATTTAGGTCGTTGCCGATAGATTTAACCCTATAACCTACTATCCAAAAGTTAACCGTTTTCTAGATATTTGACTTTTAAATAAACATTTATTCTTTGCCGTCTGGGATCGCTTTCTCTGTCATTTTGTGTTTGATTTGCCTACTTAACTGAGAGTATTATACCTTTTTGGATAGTTAAAAAGACGTAGAAGTTATTAAAATAATTTGCAGGATAACTTCCATACAACTTTTTTTAATTAACGTGCTTCAAAGTTGGGAACACTTAGTAAAAACATCTACATGCAAGTTGTTTCAAGTTTTAATATTTATTTTTATAAACTGGCATACCCTCTACGTAAAAACAGCAAAAAATTGGACCCTAGAGTCTGGAAATTAAAAAAAAGTTGAAATTAGATCAAAAAATGATATTTTTTTTCTTTTAATTTAAAAGTAACTTATCTAGAAAACGGTTAGCTTTTGGATAGTAGGTTATCGTCAACCACCTAAATAATAACGTCCTTAAATATCTAGGTCGACTTTCCCTGTAACCCTGTATACACTGCTTTGCAATGAAATTGCCCCACACACAAGGAGTTATCCGAATGAGCCAAAAGTAGGTACATAGCAAGAGATACATCTGAACGGACCTTTATTACGTTATGGAGCCAAGACGTGCACTCGTTTGTACAGGGTGTCCCAACGGAAAGCGGCATCAACAGGTTGTGGCACCACCGCTAGCGGCGAATTGGCGATGGGTCTGGGGACCTCGCGGACCATGGCAGGCAGTTGACATAATGTAGACATGCCATGCTCATGTTTGCCGCGTGCGGTTTTGGCGTTATCCTGCTGAAAGACTGCGCCGGGTATGGTGTGCAGAAAGGGCAGCAATACGGGTTGCAGAATCTTTGTGACGTACCGTGCTGCTGTCAGGGTGCCTTGAATGGTGACTAAAGGCGTTCTGGTATCGTAGCGGATGGCACCCCTGACCATGATCCCGGGTGTTGGTCCAAGATGGAAATACCGGATGCATTATTCGGTGTCCAAAAATAAGCGGGATTCGTCGCTGAAGACCACCGGGCGCCATTCCATTCGTCAGCCTACTCGTTCACGACACCATTGCAGTCGTATCGCGCGGTGCTCAGGTATCAAAGGAAGACACAACAATGGACGGCTGACAGACATTGTCGCGGCGTGTAACCGGCGTGCTATTGTCGCTATTGACACTGGAGCAGACCGGGAATAGTGATGTTGTCGCGCAGTTGCCGCAGGGTGATGGTTCTGTCCGCTAGCGTTGTTCTCAGTATCCGCCTATCGGTACGAGCTGACGTGCTTCTCCGGGCCCTAGAGCCTGGTCTTCTGGCATGTGTGCCTTCCTCTCGCCATTGCCTCCAACATCGGCCTACCGTCCGTGCGCCCCGCGACACATCGACAGCAATCCGTCTGGTTGACCATCCAGCCTCGGAGAGGCCAATAATCCGACCTCGTTCAAAGTCCGTTAATTGCGTGAACGGTTGTCGTTGTCGTCGTCGCGGCATTGAGACCGTAGTGCATATTACAGTACTGTACGTTCACGAGGCAGTTGCTTACTCCCTACTGCATGTAACGTCTCGCATAGGTGTCAACAGATGAGCCTATATAGGCACCCGGACACCCTGTATCAACCCAGATGATCATGTCCAGTGAGCATGCATCTAATCGTTTACTAGTCGGAGGTAGACGACCCCCCCCCCACTAAATATGGATAAGGCGGATAACTCCTTGTTGGTGGCGCAATTTCATTGCAAAGCAGGGTGAGGCATTTATCATGAGACAACTGAATATCTTGGAAAATGTTTTAGTGCACAAGTAAACTTTTGTGGGCAGCAGTCCTATGGAGACAGAGTCTATGCGTGTGTATTGAAAAGTAATGGATTTTTGAAATTCTGACTTCGGATTCTTAAAGACCATTAAAAAGTAGAATAGGAATGTCTGTAAGACCCACTATCTATTTCTTTGTTCTCTTTGGGTTCAATACTTTAAAAGTTCCACACTTTCAGGGCCTCTATCTCCTAAACGGTTGGATCAATTGAAAAAACACCAAGAATAAAGCATTTCTCGATTATTGTGTATAATCTGCACATTTACCATTAAAAATAGGGGTTCCTATTTAAGATTTCAAAGTTATCCCCCCCCCAGCCTCCTTCACAAGGGGGAAGAGTAATTTTTTAACTAATGAATTTCCCCCGCGAAATAATTCACTTTTGATTTTGGACATTTTTTCGTACAATGCTTAGTTTCCGAGATATTCAGTTGTCTTAAGATAAATGCCTCACCCTGTATATATTTGGTAACTATTCATTTACACAATTTTAAACATTTTACATAAACGTATAAGTATATTATTTCATGAGCTTTCTTTTTAAAAGAAACAGTATTTGAGTGTGTGCATTCCATGAACCTAAATATAGTAAATACCCACAGTATGTGCTAATGCTAATCAAATAACATACGTATACAGTATTTTAGTTTTTCGTTTATGCTTTACACCACTCGTTTTCTCTTCGAAATACATGTACTAGTTGCCGTAGTATAACTAGTAGACTTCTAAGAATAAAAATAAATAGAAATACAGTATAGTACATTCAATTCACGTAAAGAAACATTTTACCATTCTACCTTAACCTTTTACGATCACATTATGTCATAGCCACTCTACATATGTGGCTATTTCTCGACACGCTAAGCATTCCATATCGAGAGCCCATTAGCAGCATCACATATCCCACGAGTCATCCGGATAATAGAGGATCCGGTTATTAAGGGATCAGATAACCGATACTGTACTGTATTGCCTTTCATCATTCTCTTTTTCCTAACTTTTAAACGCTTTTACTCTTACTGTGACTCGTTTAACCCATTTAAAACGTCATCTCTGTCTGGTTTACATTTTCATCATTTTCTTCTTTTTAATTATCATTTATTTATTTACTGAATGGCGTCCATCTAAATAAATAAATAAATAAATAAGTAATTAAATAAATAATCTATCGTAAAGAACTATTTAAGAAATTTATTTATGAAAGAAAAATCTAAATTCAAGATGCTGGTGCCTCTATCGCTAATTCTCGCATCCTATTTAACGCCGATGCAACTTGGGAAACTCAAGTGGAAGTAGGCAGCCAAAACGATAAATGTTATAGATTGAGAAAAAGTCCAATCTTTTCTAGAAAGAGCTTGAATAATGTTATGAAGATCGCATGTTATTGTAGAAGAAAAATATACTCAACTATACAATTAATACCTCTAAAATACAGTACTTGGAAAAAATAATGCTCACAGACATAACGGCTATAAAAAACAAGCGGCAAAAGTTGTTTCTCAAAATATTATAAATGCCTCATGAAATATTTACTCTTTTTGACCTAATTATATGTAAATTGTTCAAAAATTGCTCTTATTTCGCACGTGCAAAACAATGCAGGTGTTTTTGATAAATTATTAACAGAATTTGCTAGGATGATTATTCTCAAAGTATCCGTAAAACTGAAGGTGTTCCAGTTAGTGCAAATGAACTCCAGTCGAAACATTTTCAGTCTTTATAAGTCATTTCGTGTCCGTCCGCATAAGGAGAATCATTAAAAATAAAACTTTATGATTAATTTTGTTTCCAAGCCAAAAACAGATGGTCGACATTTTACATTCAGTCAAATTACCGACGCTTTTAATCTTCATAAAAATACTGTTATTTTCCCCTGCAACTTAGTATACTTTGGGTTTAATAGCATTTCCCACAACATTAAAACATTGTAAATAACGCAATGGATACATCAAATAGACCGACACAACTGTTTTTAATGATAACCCTTGTCAGTAAAATCAAGCTATCTATGCTCTTAAAAGGGTTTTAAGGCTTCTGTTTAATTGGTAGGCTTGTTATTTATCAAGTATGCAAATAGCCAGGAGCAAACTCATAAATACTATTAATTAGTTTCAGACGAAACTTATATAAAAATTGTTCTGGGTTCTAAAATAGGAATATTAAATCTGTTTGATTTCCAATAGAAATCGAATATTGAGATTACTAACTTTGAACTAACCCACAACGAGAAACAAAAGTAGCAAAATGACCAGCAACGAATTTCTCACAATTTACATCAGTTTTTTAAAAATTTCAAATTCGTATTCGTAGGTGATATATGATAGAAGGTTCATCGATAAAATCGAACCAAATTTGGAACGGCTGGAAAGTAGCCCAAAAAGCCTAATGTTTCCGGTGATTATCCGATAGGTTAGCAACCACCTGCTTTTATTTTTAAACGATTTCGCTTTCTCGGTTGTGGATCATCGATTCTAAACAATCTTCCTTAGAAAAATATTATACAGTGATATTCAAATTATCTTTTTATGTTTATACGTGAAGGTTTATTCTTTTTTCCCCTTCTCTCAAACGACCCCTTGAATTTGAATCAGTAAGATGGAATGATACTAAGTGCTGCTGAATTGAAGTTGCTACAGTATTAGTTAATTCGGTAGTTTCTGAATTAGTATATTAATAAACTATAAATGATATTAATTTCAGGGAAAATGACATTAGAATAGTATTTTGCATTTGCATATGTATATATTATCAATGCCTGAAATTAAGTGGGGTTTTTTTTAAAAAAAGCTTTAGCTATCGAATTTAAAACAGCAATTAGTTAAATTAGTTAAACAACGTAGCTAATTTTTCTACCCCATCTGGCCTATTTTTAATTAAAATAAATTTTAATTACATATATCATTAAAATGATTTCTTTTTAATATTACCAAAGTGAAAAAGCATTTTACAAACACAAAAATATTAGCATTTTTCTCATATAATTAAAAAATTATTCTCATTATCACACTATTCTTTGGAAGCAATGTCCAGTAGGTTCAGTTTCCAATACAGGATCTGATCAGTTTCCAGTAACAGCCTATGGTAACTACGTCACTATAATTACTGCAGACATCAACAATCTCGCTCAAAAATACTTATCGTAAAAGTTTTAAGTTATAACAGCTGTGAGGTCCGTAAATAAGTCCGAGTAGCGCATGTTATGGTTGAAAATTTTGCAATTCGCGTAACCTCAACTGCGAGAACAGGCGCCTTCGGATACCAAATGCACGTGTTGCACAATCCGAAAAAAGCGAACTTATTATCGCCCACTTGCGATAAAAAATAAACCAACCATGCTATTGGACATTTCGGAAGGATTTCTTTTTTTTTTCTTTTCATAGTAATACAACGAAGTAAATTTTCCCAACTGCCTTCCAAACATCCTGAATAAGCCCACCAATAAAATTAGTGCCGAGAAGAGTTCAATTACAAAAAGCACTCGGCACATTCGAATCACTTTATCAACACTTTATTGCAGTTCTTAGAAAGACAAATTCTGTTTTTTGTTGTAATTGTTTTATATTTTCGAGTCGGTTCACTCTTCATACTTTAATAACAAGTAATTAAATTTTGCTCTTAAATTTTCTATTATTCTGCATACAGTCGGTTAGTATATATGTATAAATACAGACTTTTTCCTCCAAAACTTGGGAAAATTTAAAATCAAATTTATGCAATTAAATACTTTTTCTTCAAGGCTTTCTTTCAGGGTTTCTAAATTGTTTTCGATATGGCGGCGTAGCAACTGAAAGCCTTTTGGGTCTTCCGCTTTAACAAGTGCGAGTCAGCAATAATCGTCCACCGCGAATTTCGTATAAGATTCGAGACGAAAGCCCCTAGTGCTAAGACCATTAGAAAATGGCATCAAAGCTTCCAAGAAAGTGATTGTGTAAGTGGAAACGCACAGGTAGGGCATGTTCTGCGACATCGTTTGCTATTAAATACCTGTAATCCACCTTTTCGAAACTTGATGATATGACGAATAATTTTTACTTTACCGCACCTTTGCATGTTTATGTTAACAATACACACAGCATTTTGAAATCGGATACGGACTTTTGAATCATTCTATATAATACAGGATGGTTATAGTTAAACTTTGCCTATTTAACTCTATACCGAAAACGAGCGACCGCAATAATAAGAACATAATGTGAACATTGCCAAGGACAAGGGGAAGAGAAAGCAATTCCATTGAAACAATTTTAATGCGTTGCGATATCATACAAAATGCTTGGTTTTTTTGAACTTAGCATCCATCAAACTAAAAAGTGTGCTCGAAATGGCGCCATCAATGATTAGTACAGTTTCAAGGCGTAAGATAGCATGATGGACGGTTGCATGAAGCAACTTTATGGGCATGGCTATGATATGCCTCTCTTCAGAGCGGCACATGTGCGAACATTATTCTAATAAACTCTGTCTTTCAGGTACCTCCACAACTAATGAAACATATATTCATAAAAATTAATTCGTATCATTAACGAGCGGTTGCCACAACGTCAGTTAAAACTAACTCTTTGTTAAAGTCCCGTTTAAAATTTTTTGCGTTGCACCAAGAGAGATTAGGGCTTAACCAGACGTTAAGTGGCAGTTTAGCTTAAACGCTGGATGACGACGGTTTAGCTTCATGGTTAGCGAAGCAAAATGGCATTCCGAAACAGAAATATTATTTAAACTAATTGGATAAACTAATTATGAAACAGATAAATGGATAAGCTAATTGTGCAAATTATTTGGATAAACTAAATGGATAAGCTACTTGGATAAGTTAATTGGAAAGCCATTTAATAGCTATTTGGATAAGCTCTTTGGATAAACCACTTGGATAAATTAATTATCAAACAGCTAAATGGATAAATCATTCGAATAGCTATTTGGTTAAGCTTTTTGGATAAGCCATTTGGATAAGCTAATTATCAAGCAGCTAATTGTATAAACTATTTGGATAAGCTAAATGGATAAGCGATTTGAATAGCAATTTGGATAAGCTCATTTGATAAGATAATTATCAAACAGCTATTTGGATAAGCTATTTGGATAGCTAATGGGATAAGCTAGATGGATAAGCTAATTGGATAAGCTAAATGGATCAGCGACTTGAATAGCAATTTGGATAAGCTAATTATTAAACAGCTATTTGGATAAGCTAATTATCAAACAGCTATTTGGATAAGTTAATATTATCAAAAGTTAAACGGATATGTTAACTGGATAACTAGTTGATTAGCTAATTTTCAAACAGCAATTTGGATAAACTAATTATCAAACAGCTCGTTGGATAAGCTCTTCGGATAAGCTAATTATCAAACAGCTAATTGAAAACAATCAGCCATGTTGACCGGAAATTTAATTGGAGCAAAACGAACCAATCAAGTCCTCGTTACTCATACTAATTAAAGAAACACTGAAAACACTAATCCACATGAGAATTTTTATTGACTCAGTTGTACATTTCGGAAACCAAATTTCCTTCATCAGTGAGTCCTTTTGAGTTACTGACGAAGGAAATTTGGTTTCCGAAATGTACATCTGAGTCAATAAAAATTGTCATGTGGATTAGTGTTTTCAGTGTTTCTTTAGTTAGTATACTGGTGTCCACAGTTTCTGGCTTTTATTGTTTAATCCTCGTTACTCATATTACGTCCAGTTAGCTAACTGAGACTTAACTAGAGTTGGTGCAACATTTCCCGGTTCAAGGACTTAACCGATCGTTAATTAACCGAAAGTTAGGGTCGTTTTAACCGACGTTAGACAGTTAATAGCATTTAATTAATAATTGAAAGAATAATATGCTTGTAGAGCACTGTTAATAAAATAAAAAATAAGGCGTTTAGGAACTATTTTAGCTGCTAAAATTCATTGAAGAAAGCAAATTTTTTGATATGTAGCAATCTTTCAGGTAATTTTTTAAGTTTGTTAAGGTTCTTTTATACTATAAAGTATTTACTCATCCAACCAACTCGAACCAAAATATCATATTTTATTGTATACTCAACAAATAATAGCTAATTCGGATGCAAATTACTGCATATTCTTCGAAGAAAATTAAATGTTTCCGCTTATTTAGAGAATTCAACTTATCATTCACTCTCTAGCTAGATAACTATCATATCCTTTCTAAAGGTAATGAGAATTTTTTTTTTTATTTACAATTTATTTTCGCGTAAAATTTCTTATTTAAAAAACAATACTGTAAATTGAAATTAAAAACTAACTTTAAGTGATCTAATGGATGGTTTTCTCTGAACAATATTTGTTACATTATGAATATTGCATACCGGTTTCGGCTACATAACCATCTTTAGTGCTTTTTTTTGGTCAACATTTGATCAGAATAAGAAGCGATTTTTTTACAAAGTAAAATTTGCATTCATCTTACTCTTTAAATTAAACTTTAGCTTTTCATCTAGATTTTTTTAGTATCCATAAAACAAATATATTTAATTTGAATTTAGCGAGGATCGCACTGTAAAATTAGTGGTTATTATAAGCAAAGTGTTCAAAAATTTTTCTTATGAGTAAAGTTAACAAATGAAATAATATCAAGAATCTAATATACTCTGTCCAACGAAAGTTGGAGTGGGCGTGTCCAGTTAAACTTCCTATTTCAATTGTTAGACATTGTTGCCAAAGCAGAATCAACAATGTCTTACAATTGAAATAGGAATTTAACTGGACACGCCCGCTCCAACTTTCGTTGATAGAGTATAATTCTCTTCGTCTGTCTGACCGTGACCACCGAAAGAGGAGGCCTCCGCAATGAAACTGAATACATTGTTGCATCACATAGATAGTGCATTGTTACTCGTATTTCTACCAATAATAAGCCCTGAATTTGCACTATCTATGATGATGTAACAATGCATTCAGTTTCATTGCGGAGGCCTTCTCTCTCGGTGGTCACGGTCTGACTGAAGCCAATAAAGAAAGTTACAACGATCCGAAGCCAGGGATTGTTGTGGTAAGACAATACTCGGTCAATGTTGTGAATTGTGGTAAGACAATATTCAATCATTGTTGTGAATTAAATAAACTAAAAAATGTTTAGTGTTGATTTTTTGGTTAAGTTCCAATTCCGTAGATTCGTAATCATCGAGAGCGAAAGCCTTCACAATGATGGCCTCCACACAATTACTGAATATAACCCGTCATGTGATGGGTAAACGGTCTTGTATATTCAGTTTCAATTGCCTTACAATTTGATTTCGAAGTTTAGGATGGATGTTTGTAAGTGAATATGAGGACAGACCGATTATTACGCATATATTCAACATGTATGATTCGCTAAGCATACAATTCAACAATTTCTGATCTCATATACATCCGGACGACCGAACAGCACTAGGACGAAGACTGTACCAATTGTTTTGACGAAAAGTCACAATGGTTCAAGCTGCAAATTTTGATCATTAGCGATTGTAGGCGTAGAAAGGCTTCCAATAAATTTTTCACTCCCATAATTTTTCTATGCAATGAAAAACATAAATTTGACTGATGTACGTTTTAACCGCATATTGTCAAATTTTTATTTACTCACGAAAACGACCACAAAAAGCTACCTTATGACTTTTAGACCCTTTCTGGCAAAGCTTCTGCTTTGCGTTCAGATCTTCTCTTCATTGATATGTTTGTTGTGAAACGTCGTTTATTATGACCCCTAATAATTTATAGGCTTGCTAATCGAAGAGTGTCTGAAAAGAGTACTCAATTTTATATATTTTCTTAAAACTATTTCCTGCCAATAGGTCCTTATTTTTATTACCCATTAATAGAGTTAAATATTCTAAAACATCTTTGCGATCGTCTGCTCTGTAAAATTAAAACAGCTTTCTTTGGAGATCGCGTGCTTCAGGACATTTAGAGTTTTTATGTTCATACGAGGCAGAGAAAGTATTTTTTCCTTTCAGGTATTTTATTTTTACGAGGGCCGGGTGTTTATCTTTTGCAGATTTTTCAGAAAGTCTGCTTTTCGCTCGTTCGTCATTTCGCAGCCGATTGATTGCCTGCCGCGGATTCGCTGTAGCGGGGGTCTCGGCTCTCTGCAAACGATCAGCTGTTAACAGCGCCCTGTCATCAGGCTCCTTCATTGATTCAATCACTTCTTAATTAAACATCTCACCGCTGACGCCATTGTTTTTTAACGAGGTTACACTGTTAGGTCGGTGG
Organism: Rhysida immarginata; assembly: GCA_023313115.1. Classification (NCBI taxonomy): domain Eukaryota; kingdom Metazoa; phylum Arthropoda; class Chilopoda; order Scolopendromorpha; family Scolopendridae; genus Rhysida; species Rhysida immarginata. Next base: position 1,458,950 of record JAHWFO010012898.1, on the reverse strand, counting down.
TCACAAAAGACGCAACGACTGTGCCTCCTCCTCCTCCTCACTAAGATGCCGCTCCATTTTTGCGACTCCATTTTGCACACTTCGTTCATAAACATTGCGATTCAGGTGGCCGATAAATACTATTTCCTTTTTAAAAACAAATATATTGATTTCGAAAGAAGGAAAAAAAATACCAAAAAAGCTTTCTGAATAAATAATAACAAAATACGTGTACCACTTTTTTCAATGTTATTTTTTACGTGCACTGGTAAACGCTACATTACGTTTTTTTATGTATTTGAGTGTATAATAAAATTGTAAGAATATAAAACTATATAAACAATTAAAAGAAAAAAAAACCCGAAAAACTGCAGAGAATTTTTATTCCTTGTTTAATACGTTTTCATAACTGTTTGTTGATATAAAATGTCATTAATGTTGATATATATAATAGAAGCCTTTTAGAAACATATGAAAATTTAATTATTCATTTAAATTGGAAGCTCATCCATTAAAATAAGTAAACTAAAACATATGCTATCGAATAAGGAATATTACTTTGGGAGTTTTAAAAAACTTGAGATTTTTCTGTTTATCGGTTTCGTACTTTAGCGAAGTTGTGTGTTATAAATAACAAAAATTCCGTGCGAAAGGGGTTTGCGAATATCTGCAAAAGAAAAAAAAGTTTAAATGATTTCAATTAAGTAATATTGCTTACTTTATGAAAACTTAAAGCCATAACTCGATATTAAGAATCGAAATTAAAAATGGTATATAAATTGTAAATAGGAGGATTGTTCAATAGATACCAGTTTAAAGACTGGGAAGGGAAAATTATTCAAAGAATTGAAAAGAAACCTCCCTTAGCATTAGGGCATGGCACTAATCTATAGATTCCCTTCTAGTAAAATTCCTGCGGTTGTTGGCGAAACCATTGCGTAACAGCAAACTCTACGTTAGCATCGGAATTGAACCGCCGTCCTTTTAGTGATTGTTTTAGAAGACCAAAGACATGATGCTTAAAGCAATTTTCAACTTTCTCACGTTATCATCTGATGTCGCAATACGAGCATATCTTGGAAGGGCCAAATCTTTCGTGGATTCCTTTCTTTTTCAAAATTTCTTGCACCATTCATCCATTGCCGTAGGTCGAGAATACAGCTTTCATTCTCGTAAAAATTGCCATTGGCTGACGCCCTTCAGAGGCCAAAAAGTGAATAATAGCACGCAGATTATCTTTGGACGAATTGTCTACCATCCATGCATCTCCCAACTTAGAAAGAAGCAAACAGCTAAGATGTGTGACAGACGCCTCAGTAGTTATTTAAATAATGCATATAAACAACTGTTTTCCGGTGCGTAGGCAATATCTTCGCGACTGCGCAGTCCAAACGTGTTTCTATTGAACAATCCTCGTAGTGAAGGATATTATCTAAAAAAATCGCAATTCAATTAGAAATAACTTTAACATTAAAATAGATAAAAAAAAATAAACAGAACAAGACGACTGAAAGTACCGTATTTCTTTTTCAATTTAATATTTTGTAACAACTTATTTTTAAGTTGCAGTTTTAATGTGAAAATTTTCTAGTCATCATTTCTAGGGAACGATATTTGAAAAAAATGAAGGAAAAATTCTGCGACCTAGATTCGAACCAGGAACTTCGACTGTCATTTTTTCAAATAATATTTCCTGATGTTCCGAGTGTCAGCTCCCGTGTATAGTCATTATTTATTTCTAGGGAAATTTGTCTATTATTCCTTATATTCCTATCTATCTTTTTATCCTTCCTATCTTTTTATCTTTTAAGCCACGTTATTATATTAATAAACCATTAAGGAATGACATAACCAAGTACCGAAAGACTAAACGAAGTGCCGGCACATAAACTATTTGAAACATAATTCCACAATTTTTGAATTGCTTTTGAAAACCTTAAAACAGATTCCAGTGATTCAAATTCGGTAATCTACGAATTTTATAACAGTATATACACATTTATGGCAGGTTGTTTCTTCTTGTTTGATATGTTATATGCCCTATCTTAACATTGAAAATTTCCAGTTTTACAATAGTGTTATCATTAGAACAGGTATCCCTGAATAAATATCGACCATATTCGAACTTTGTAATTACTCTTATATATTCGTTCCTAGCATGTCGTTAGAAGATGTTTGATATATTACATGCCATATCTTAGCAATGAAAATTTCCAGTGGTACAATAATTGTATCATTAGAATATGTATCATTTGAACATGTACCATCTTCAAACTTTGTAATTACTCTTATATATTCGCGCGAATAAACATCAATGAGAAATTTTTATTTTTATTTCTTATCTTATTGAGATATTAGTTTACAATTTTTGGAAATTACCTTAGTCTCAGCGTATTGGTATCTCATTATATTTTAAAAAATTCTACTCATATTTAATTGACAAATATGTTATTGATATGGAATAAGTCATTTAAATGTTTAATAGCATTTCTTATGACAAACTCAGTGAGACCAGTACAGTTGGAAAGTTGTAGTCTGTTACTTTGACTAGTTTCTAATGGAACACCTTGTGTACTTGAAAATACTTTTATTTTTTTAACGAATAAATACAAAACCATTCAGCGATCAGCATAGTTTACGCATCTGCTCATTTTGAAAAACATATAATAATAGTTATTGGTAAGCAAATTAGTTTACAGAAACTTATTGATCACATCAAAAAATCGTTATTTTAGGCAACGTGTTAAAATGAATCAAAAAAATAAAGAGTAAAGAGAGTGTTAATATCAATCTACTCTGAGCCAGTTAATTAGCTAGATAGATGAATCACAACCATGCAAATTGCAAGAGGAGTGTTTGATGGCATTTTTCGTTAGCTTTTAAAAAACTAGTTCCGATTTTTTTCTTCCCAGCTCTCTTGAAACTCATGTCTACAAGCTCTTAACCCATCACGTGGGTTAAAACTTGTTATAATTGCTGTACATTATGTAATAGACCTCCAAGAGATATTTCTCTATCCTTTTGTTTCCTTTTTTCGTTGTTACACTTTTTTATGAAATATCATTATCTAAGAATCAATTTGGCTGAACGAAGAGCGTAAACAGAATTTGTTTTTCCCTCCCTTTCCTCGTCTTCTCTTTCTTTCCCCTAAGAACATCAATTTTAAAATATAATTAAAGCAAAGAACGCGGTAAAAGAGCAGAATCACTTCCCGCATAAAACTTCCATTACTTTTTTGGAAGATGAGTTCAACGGAAAATTGCTGTTGTTGTTTGAAATTGCCGGATCTCTGCATTAGTTTCGCAAAGCACCAACGATGAACTTAATTAGATTCAATCAACAAGAAAACGATGTTTGCACAACACAAGTAATTGTCCTCCTCCCCCCCCCCTCCATACATGGCAGAAGAGTAAAAGGAGGTGGAGAAGAAAAGTAAGAGGAGGGTAAGGGAATAGGCTAAGAGGGTAGGATCTCCATTGTAGTTGTTGTTGTTGCTATCAGTGGTTTTGGCCTCGGCTCCGATCTCTCTTCAACCCTTTTCGCCGTCTCGTCAATTTTTCTCGCACTCCTTGGCTTCCTAGTCTTCGTTCGCTCTTCACCATGGCCTCTCATCTAGAGCAAGGCATGGTATTTACCTTTAAAAAAAACTCAATTTTTTATCCTAATAGGATTAACAATTCATTTTCCAGATAAACCTTAAAAATTTTCGGAAGACGCATCGCAAATATGACATCATTTTGCATTATATAGAGATGGGAGCTAAAAATATTTATGTTTTTTTTTTAAAAAAAAGCCAATTTTATTGATTATATGTCGATAATATAGATAGAATGGCATCCAATTTTAGTTTGTTAGGAAAATTTATGCTTATAACGGAAAAGTCTTCGGACTAATCTCAAAAGTAAAAATAGTGCAATGGTATCGCCCTGTCTGTTCTACAGTTCGCGCAAATAATAAATAAATGACTAAATAAAT
>JAHWFO010012898.1:1430361-1454596 GCA_023313115.1 Rhysida immarginata | reverse complement strand
TTATTGTTAAATAAACATACATAGGTGCGGTAAAGTACAAAATATTCGTCGTATCATCATGTTTCGAAATGGTGATTTACAAAATGTTCAATATGTCTACCTCCTTTTTATGTGAGGAGACAACAAAAGTTTGTCTAAAAGGTAAATTGCTACTGTTAAGAATCTATATAGGGTGTGTCAAAAGTCTGTACCCCCCATACAATTTCAAAACGAGTGGAGATACAACAAATCTGTTGTAGGCAACATATAGGAAGTTAGGTAGGGGCTATACAATGGTGGTGTCAAATTTGACCTTGGACCTTGAATTTTGCACCTTGCAACTTTATAACCGTTACAGGTAGAGAAAATTTTCCAATCGTACAGTTGTAGAGCTCCAAACACTGATTTTAACTTTAAAAAAAAAGAGATTAAAAATAAGTGTAAAAATAAACCCACTACAACAAAATGAAATTTCAATGCTCAAGCTATTGTGTGGGCTATGGGATGGCATCTTGGTGGGACCTGTTTTCTACAACGGTTGCCTTACAAGAGTAAGGTACACAGAAATGATTTTGGAAGTCAGGAAGAAGTCGAACATCGTTTCCTCTTTCTGATCGCTTATCCCAAATAGCACGCCACAGTTTAGTCAATTCTAGTTCTCGAGCCACCCGGTCGTGGGTTCGAATCCCACCATCGGCATGGATGTTTGTGTTTTTCCCGGGCTGCGTACAAATAAAACTTGTGTAAAAGGCGCAAAATGACCTTAGTAGTCGAAGCCAAAAATTCTAATAAACCAACCAACCAACCAGTTTAGTCATCAACGTTTGGTAGCGGCGTTTACGGTTGACCCACGAGGCAAGAACGCAGCGAGTAGGATGCCTTGCATATCCCAAAAAAACTGTAAGCATAATCTTCCGAACTGAAAAAAAACGTGAATATTTTGCGAACCCTAGAAAATGGAAGTTTCTACACTATGCTTGCAGTTTTAGGCAATGCCATTCAGAAACGCATTTTCCTTCTGCTTGTACCGCTGCATATGTTGCAGAGTGCACGCCATTCTGTTGCCGATCTGTTCTGATGCCTGTTTCGAAATCCAACGCGAGCAGACTTACAAGGGAATCCCTCGAACATGTATGTCACAGATTTCCACCAAATTGAAATATGTTACTCAATTGAAGCTACAATAGATGCTTGCAAAATAAGAGAGTGCGAAATTTTGTTTCTTTCAGAATAAACCACGAAAACGAAAACGTTTGAGCACACATATTCATACAAGGACTCCATTGTTAAAGCGATGTATGTGCATTATTGCGCTTAACGGAACTTTTTTCTTCCACTACTCAGCAATAAGCACGAATCCACTTCACATGAAATCAATGGAAATAGACAGCAGCAGACGAAAATTGAATGGATTCTCAAGTTACTAAACAAACTATTCTTAGCTTTTAAAAATAGATTATTACAATTAGCTAATTGCCTTCTAGCAAAAAATGTCTATAGTAATTAATAACCATTTCCTTAATTTATTATTTCATTTTATTAAGTAATTCGGTAATCAAACACGGGGCTGGCTTCATGTGCGACGTCGAGTAATACGTTCCGTTGGTGAGGGCGTATGACAAAGTGTGACATCGTGTGACAAGAGGGGGAGACGGGTCACAGGCTTCGTGACGTCACATGTATAAATCTAAAGTCTTAAAACTCTAAACTCTAACGAAAAACTTTAAAATATTACCAACTCTATCAATATAATAAATAATATCGCCCCAGTGTCGAGGCATACTTATTTAAACGATCGTGTGGCATCTGTGGTCTATATTTTTCATCATACAGCGCCACTAACCAACTCAAGCAATCACATAAGAGGCAACAAGACGTTCTGCCGATCACGAAGATTCGTCCTCAAAGAATTGCAGCTAGAGTTGCCAAGGAATTTCTTTGTTTGATAAATGATGACGATGCTATATGGTTGGATGAAGATGATGTTGACACATCGAATGTTCCTAACATTATCCAAATCAAAACCGAAGTGATTGCTATGCCAGTCAAAAATAATATAAAGGAATGGGTTCAAAGTCCATGGACACAAGATGATTAAATTTTGATCGTTCATTTGATTCGTTATGTTTTGTAAATTTTGTAAAATGTTTGATTTATTGTTGATTTTATGAAAACAGATTTTAAATAGAAATATATAAATAATTTTGGAAGTGCTGTTTTAATTTAATAATTTCTAAAATAAAAATTGCAAAATATGTGACGTCACACAAGAGGAGGGGGCCCAAAATCATGTGACCACCTGTGACAAGGACAGGGTCCAAAAATCATGAAATTCGTAATTTATGGATGGCCCCTATGTATCGCGGTGCTGTATAATTTTAATAAAAAATAGTATTCATGGATGATTACCTCGTCTTGTAAATTATTTCGAGGCGAATAATTGTACAGCAAAAATTAAGGTTTTATGCTTAATAATAGTGCTCTAACTGCAATTCTTTGGCGACCGCCGCTAACAATTTTGCTTATTCTGACCGCCATGAGAACTTATTCTAACTCTGCGCACTTCCGGAGAACTTCACTGCCGCGCAACGCTATCGCTCCCATGGTGTGCTTGCGCGCAAAAAAAGGCTATGTGGGGTTCTCTTGTTATCCAAAAGGGATACCACTAGGTCTTTCCATTCAAATGTTATAGCTTCAATTGTATTTGGTGCCTCGAGGCCCCTAGCGGGGTTTAGAAGCTTTTATCAGCTTCCTTCTATATTGGCCTTATGTTTTAGTAACAAACCAAAAATATACAAAATTTCAGGTTTCTAGAGTTTTCCGTTCAAAAGTTTAATTTGATTTATATTTGAGGCCTCAGGGTCTTCTGGCGATCCCCATAGGCTTACATCACATTTCTTGTACGTTTACTACATTTTATTAGTACTACACTATAAATAAACAAAATTTCAGGTTCCTAGGTCGTTCCGTTCAAATGTTATAGCTTCAATTGTATTTAGGGCCTCGAGACCTCCGGCGAGGTCTTAGAGGCTTATATCACTTTTCTTGTACATTGGTTTTATTTTTTAGAACCGCACTACAAATTTACGAAATTTCAGGATTTTTGCTCTCTTTGTTCAAAAGTTAAAAAAAGGAACCATGCAATTCATACAAGTGGCCCCTGAGGGGCCCCGGGACACCCAAGAGGATTCGCTATATTTTTCGCACCGTCCGTTCTCTGTATAGGGCCTACGTGTGTACAAAATTTCAAGCCTCTAGGTCTCTTTGTTCAAAGTTGAAAAGGAACCATGAAATTCATGCAAGTGGTCCCTGAGGGGCCCCGGGCCAACCTAGAGGATTCGCTAAATCTTTCGTACCGTCCTCTATATAGGGCCTACGTGTGTAGAAAATTTCAAGCCTCTAGGTCAGTCCTTTCAAAAGTTATGGCATCAAAATTTTACGAGCAGTAGTGGGAGGAATCGCTATACTTCAAATATAGTTCTTTAAATTCTGACCTCAAACAGCAACTGACGTCACAAATTGCTCAAACGCAATGAAAACTCCATAGACATGAAAGGAAGTCAGTTGGGGAAAGCACAAAAACACATGGTTTGGTCCACTCTAGAGGATTCGCTATATTTTTCACTCCGTCCTACGTGTGTAGAAAATTTCAAGCCTCTAGGTCAATCCTTTCAACAGTTATGGCGTGTGACATATATGTTACATACATCTGTACCGTCGTTAATAGGGTTTTAGATGATGCTAAAACCCTAAAAATAACAATTATATGCACTGGATTAGTACTTTGTATTACGGCATTACCGTTTGTTTGATTCGCTTAAAAAAAAAGACGAAATTTACGCTTAAGATATTCAAATTGGCAATAATGCAGTGATGAGAAATGTGAATGAACTATTTCTGAGTCTGAACAAACCATTTTATTAGTAATATATATAAATTAATAAAGTTACTTAAAATTATATACAGTAGATGTCCTCCCGACCTCCGCCATCTTGTAGACGTTACTTTACAGATTTTCCTCCACAGGATATTTGCGACGGTTTTCTCTGATTGTGTTGTTAATGGCCTCGATAATGCCTGTTGTTGCCACGGATGCAGGCCGCCCAGAACGCTGTTTATTGGCTAACTCTTCCTTCCAGACAGTCGGCACCGTAAACTTCTACCATTTCCCCATGAAATTCAGCGGATTTCTTACCTTTTGCGAAAAGAAACCTTATAACAGTTCGCTGTTCCTCCCTTGTTGACGTTGTGATAGCGGCGGCCATATATAAAACGACTGTTAGCACTTAGTGCGCGTGCGCAGGAACAATTCTTGCCTTGCAATGACTATGCATGTACTCAGTCTTGTTTTAGGCTATGTTAACTTTTACACAGCGACTATATTTCCTCCGTGAAAAAATAAATAAATGGCGTTACTTTCTGATATCTCCTCGTATTAGTAAAATCGGCTTTTTAATTTGTTATTGAAATAAAAAAGGTTTTTTCAATTTTTAATTCACTATTATCACGAGGGATGGAACCATTTTATGTATTTCTTTTATTTTGAGTTATTAACTAATCATAAATCAGTTATGATTACTAGGTACTAGCTGATATCCCCGGCGTTGTTCGGGCTCTTTTTTGATGAAATTTTGCAATATCTGAATGTAAATTTACAGTAAAAGTGAACACATGAAAAAGCTTAGAAATATACAGTAAAAATTCATATTATAAGCCGAAAAGAATTCTTTTAAAATGCTTCCAATAGATGGGCCTCTCCAAATATGGCCCTCTAGCAGTTCTACCCGGCCTCGCTCTGTTGGAATGTTGTGTATATACGTAGCTAAGTGTATTTTACGTAGTGCCAAAGAAAAATTGTGTAGAATAATATATATGATTTCGAAAGTGGGAGTAAATAGAAAGAAATGAAGCAATAGTTTGATCTGACTTTTCTTCAGCCCTGGCTATGGCTGTAGTTCTTCTATTTCACTCGCGACATACTTGCGTTTGGGAGAGCTTGTGGCATATATTAGGCTTTGTTTCGCCACGGTCGGCTCATCGGAAGAAAAATTGTGATAATTTGAAATTTTAAAGGAAAACGCCCTTATTTAAAAAATTAATGTATTTTCATTACCACAAATGGACTTATTCTAAACTTGCTAATAACTGATACAGAATTAGAAATCATAAAAAAATTACCTTTAAAAAATCATTTGTTCATCTAAAAATTCAACAATTACAAAATTCCGCGCGAATGCAGTCGCTGGCCACAGCTAGCCTAAATGATTTCTTGGCCACCTAATGTATAGGGTGTTTCAAAATGAATATCGGGGTTTTGAGGCTTCGTAGTATTTATTACATTTAACTTACACTTATAAATAATAAAACATCAATTGAAAGAGCAACTCAATCAGTTTTTCCTACAAGTGTTCAATGTGTCACACGGCACACGTCGAGTCGATAGGCTAGTTCTTCCCAAACCTTGATCACTCTGTTTGGAGTAATTGTTGCAACAACTGTTTCAATCCTGTTTCTTATGCCGGGTAGATCAGCTGGTAGCGGAGGTACATTCACAGTATCCTTTATGAACCCCCAAAGGTAAAAACCGCACGGCGTCAGATCGGGTGATCGTGGAGGCCATGCGAAACAAGCTCTGTCATTTGGCCCCTTGTGGTCAATCCAGCGCTCGGGTACAACGACGTTCAACCGATCGCGTACTGAATTATGCCACAGATGTACCAACAAAACTGTTTGAGTTGCTCTTTCATTTGATGTATTATTTATAACTGTAGGTTAAATGTAATAAATACTACGAAGCCTCAAAACCCCGATATTCATTTTTAAACATCCTGCACATCATTTAGATATGAACTAGCCCTGATGTGGTGAACTTCGACGATGCAATGGATGCCCATATTCACTCGTTATAGTTTGTTCTATCAGGGTCCTAGGATATCCTTTAGAGCAGCGGCTATCTTGCATGGAGAGCTTCTATTTAATGCACCTGCTCAACCCCCCCCCCCCAAACGCCAATACAACTACATCAACCTGGTAACCTGGTTGTTGGTACCTGGTCAAAAATCGCACAATTTCGAATACGGCGCTGAAGTTTTGTCTTTCGTTGTGTGGTCGACTCCTCTTCATCAGGTATTCGATAGGTGGCCTCTCTTTCTTCCATGGGGGTTGGTTTTTCTCTTCTTGGGAGGCGGTGAATGTACATGATCGTTTGTGCGTGTGTGCTCTGCAATTCCAACAATCTGACAATCTGAGTGGGGTTATTCACTACTTGTTGATCTGCTATTGCAATTCGCATCTGCTTTCGATGTCTTGAAGCAAAACTTGGGCATTTATCACTTTATGTGGTTTAACAGTCGCCGTTTCTTTTGTTGACACGCTTACATCGTCGACAGGCCGTCTAGGAAGTTCGGTGACCAATGGCTCAGTTGCAGCAGTGCGCTAGATGGATACAGCGCCGAGCGAAGGGAGTGCTTCCTCTGCCGCCTTTCCACTGTCTAACTCTCCATTATCTCCAGTTATGACTCGTTTTTAAAAATTTTCAAGTAAATGTTAAGTTCTAATTACGATCAATTCTAAGAAAAACCCGAACATGAGGAATTCTATGTATTGCTACAAATTCCGACGGCTTCTCACTGATTTTCAAAGGAGGACCCTTCTAACAGTTTGCTGACGACCATTGTGCGAAAGTTAAAATTATGATCAGGGTGGTCTTCGACGTAAGCATGCAAGTTGTGTGTCCTCAAAATACTTTTGTTACGTTTCTTAATGAACGTTATGTATAATAATTTGATTGGTTGAACCTGGTACATTTTCTCTGATTTGTATATTTATTAACATACAGGATCTTTATAATTAAAGTTCCATTTTGACATGGACATAAAAAAAACTACTGGACCGAAAGCTATAATACTTGGTAATATTATACCAAGGTCAAAAGGTCACCACTAGCATGGAATGGCGCTCTATGCAATATTCCTAGACGAAATTAGACACGAAGAACACAGGTTAACAAGTCTTTAATCGTTACTAAAATTAGTTCATGTTGAATGTGGCCTCCACCATTTACTGAAAGCAGATTACACCTGTGTCTTCGTGTCTAATTACGTATAAGAATACTGCATAGAGCGCCATTCCATGCTGGTGGTGACCTTTTGAACTAATTTTTTTTTTGGTGGGTATTAACTTCCCATGCCCTCTTGTATAATATTACTAAGTATTATAGCTTTTGGTCCAGTAGTTTTTTTTTATGGCCATGCCGAAATGGAACTTTAATTATAAAGACCCTGTATATCATTTTAAGTACTCTGTGTAGCTATCACCATTGTTGATACAAACGCGACCGGCCTATTGTTGCACAAACTTTGCCTTCCATGGACTTCGCACGAGTGACGTAACAGTTAGCTCCACCCCTTGGCAAAGCGCCATCTTGGTTCCACACATGTCGTTGCTAAGCATTAGATATGCTGATGCTGACACTAGTTTGGCTGCATAAGCGATCAGAATGTCTGCAATAAAACTATATTTTATTGCCTAGCAATGGCTGTGGAATCACTAAGGAAGTGACGTCTCTTCGTGCGAAGTCCATTGTTCGTCATGAGATATAGGGTAACGTCAACCACGTGATTTTACCATGGCGCGGCCATATTGAAAGTCGACTGAACACAACCAACAAAGCTCTCTGCTTTCATCGCATGTCGTTTTCTGATTGTTTTCACGCGGAAACTTTCAAAAAGCTTCGTTTTAGTCCTCATCCTACCCAGATGCATTTGCGCTCAGGCTAGAAGTGACACATGATGTTGGTTCCCTATACGAGGGTTGTTCAAGAATTTTTGCCTCCTGGTCCGTAACTTTTTTATTTGGTAACCGCTTTTCAATTTTTTTTTTGTATCTGATATTTACATTTGTCCTTAATGTAATGCACTATTCACTTTTCGTCGTAGTCCCCATCCTTTTCCACGCATTGCGCCAACGCGTGACTAGTCGGGTGAACCCGTCGGAGAGGACTTCCAGGGTTGTTGTCGACACGAGGATTGAATGGCAGCTTTCACCTCGTCATCAGAACGCAACTCATGTCCCTTAAGTGCCCTTTCTTCTTTGGGAAGTGGTGAAAGTCGCAAGGTGCAAAGTCTTTCATTTTTGAACTGCAGTTTTTCATTTTTAAACTGTAGGCGCTGCAATGCCTCTGATGTGTGGCGATCGTGTTCGGGCGTGCGTTATCGTGCTGCAAAAGAGGGTCCAAAGCTACCATTCATTCCTCTTCGACGGGTTCACCCGACTAGTCACGCGTTGGCGAACTTCGTGGAAAGGGATCGAAAAGTGAATAGTGCATTACGTAGAGGACAAATGTAAGAATCAGATACAAAAAGAATTTTGAAAATTTTATTTTTATTTTTTTTAATTTTATTTATTGATTGTAATCCCTAACAAATAAAAAAGTTACGGACCAGGAGGCAAAAATTCTTGAACAACCCTCGTATATTGTTGGTGAAATCATCCTATTAGTATGCCCTGCCATCATTTTGATTATCGATATTATTGATTATTATCGATAATTATTATTTTTTCGAAATCTCATGTAGACAGTGACCTTCCTATTGTTTTGAAGGTGAAGTGTGTGGACAAAATTTTATCAAGATCAGAAAAAACTGTAGATTTACACAAGAAACAAACACACAAACAAACAAATATCGTATATAGATTTCAGAGTGAACATGTTATTTATTAATTTAAAAACCAGCAATTTTAGCTGCAAAGATTGATACAAGACATAAATTATTAATAGCATATTTTTATGTTTTAAATCACGCCAGACATGCCAAAAATGAACAATGTCCAAATTCATGTAGCATAAAGCAAAAATACATCTAGCTTACGGTATTATTCATATATCTTCCATTCTTGTGAATTTTTTTTTTATTATAAGCTTTAGAAAAAATAGTAAAATGGCTTTTACCATAGATGGAAAACAGCAATTAAAGCTGAATCTATGCATTCAAATATCTTTTAATTATAAAAAAGAGGACAGTTAGCGGAGTTAATGATAGTAATATTTAAATACGAATTAAAAGTCGCTGAAAGATAAAACTTATTCACAAAAATATGAATATTTAATGGAACGAACCGTTTAAAGAACATGTTTTAAGGTTATATCTCTTCCATATTCATAAATTTAAAAAAAACATTCCAAATATATTTAATAACCATTTCGCAATAAGGACTCCGCGATTATTATAATTTTTCCTCCCCCTGTTGAGCGAATGCTCTTACCGAGTGCATTGAATGAAATCTTTTTTTTTCTTTTTTTCCCACCCTGTAAGACGTGATGGAATATGCAGAGGCAGTTTTCTTTTTATTCTTTCTTGGCTGTCGAAGAAGGGGCAATGTAATTGAAATGTTTTTTTACTATTCGTGTTTGATCGATGAGTGGGTGGAGGGCCGAGAGCAAACAACCTCGGGGCGACCGACATCTGCAAAAATTCCACCAGCGACAGAGAGAGATTAATATGGTTCATTTGAGTAGCCTTTATGATTTAAAATATCACCCACCTCTCTTTATATCACGTAAAACCCTCGTCATTAGGCAATAAACTCGTGTTCAGGTAGTATTTTTATATTCGGTGTAAGAGAGGAATGTCGCCACCAAGCCTGCGCTTCTGTTTAAAGTGTGATTTTCCTGTTTGCTAATGAAGGCTGCGCTCCCAGGTTTTTGTCGAACTCGAAATCTTTTTCTTTTTAATAGCTTAATTAAAAAGTTTATTTCGTTCTCCTTTAGTCTGCAATGGTTTTTCCTTTGCATTTGCTTAATCCTGTTGTCAGAGAAAGCGTTTATGAGTGGCTTTCTTAGCGTTTTTATACACTGCTCAAAAAAATTAGGGGAGCAGAAGTTATTTTGATGAAACTGTTTTATTGACGATGTGAAATATAGTTTTTATGTTTCTATAGCTTAGAATAAACAGTAATTCGTAAAAATTGGAAACAATACGACGGATGATTCCATAATTTGAATTTAATGAGCATGATGTCTCATTACATGGGAAAAAAGACACATTTTTTTCACATGAACCAATAGCATTTTGATCATTGTGAATGGAGTTTAATAGGGTATATGGTCTCCTCGAACAGCTAAGACCGCTGTGCATCTGTTTGGCAAGGAACATATGAGATTGTCAAGAAGATCTTGTGGAATTTGTGCCCACTCCTGAACAAGAGCAATCTGGAGTTCTTGAAGTGTCTGCGGAGGTGCAGGCCTAGCTGCAACACGTCTTCCAAGAGCATCCCAGGCATGCTCAATGGGATTCAGGTCCGGAGAATATGCGGGCCACTCCATACGCTCGATTCCCTCCTCTTCAAGCATGTCGTTCACAAGCCGGGCTCTGTGAGGTCGAGCATTATCATCCATTAGAATGAAATTTTCACCAACTGCTGCAGCATAAGGTAAGACAAAGGGTCGCAGAATCTCGTCCCTATACCTCAAGGCTGTCAAACCGCCGTTTACAATGTACAGGTCCGTACGTCCACCAATGCTTATGCCTGCCCACACCATGAGCCCACCGCCTCCATACGCTGACCTTTCCTGCACAAACGCCGGGTTATTTCGCGTTCCTGGTTCTCTCCAGATACGAATTCGTCGGTCGTCGGACTCCAGACTGTATCTGGACTCGTCTGTGAAGAGAACTGAACGCCATTCCACAAGCCCCCAAAGTCTATGCTCTTCAGCCCATTCTCTACGGGCCCTACGGTGAACCTGTGTTAATGGGATGCATACCATCGGTCGACGTGCATAAAGACGGACTTGGTGAAGCCGATTGCGGATGGTCTGTGTCGATACTCTGCATCCTGTTCCCGCTAGAAGCATTCGCTGAAGGTGGGTAGCATTCTGGCGTCTGTTACGACGAGCTGTTAAATGCAAATAACGGTCATCCCGTGCTGTAGTTGCCCGTGGACGACCTTGGCCAGGTCTTCTGCGAACACTTCCTGTCTCCTGGAAGCGGGTCCACAGTCGGGAAATGACACTTCGCGACACTCCAACTGCTTCGGCTACAACTCGCTGTGTCTGACCTGCTTCCAGCCTACCAATAGCTCTCCACGCCATGGATTCCGGTAAATCATGTTGCTCAGCCATATTTTGAACGGACTAAACTTCAAGAAATGACTCTTGCTGCTGTCTAAGCTCTAATAAAGCAACCACGGAGAACCCTGTCTTTTTAAGGATAATGGATATTATCGCCTTTTGACGTCACGGACGAAAATTTGCATACTGATAGGACTTATTGTCAACTGGAGGGGTTGCAGGAAGACTGCGTGTAAAGTTTTGTTGATTGTTATCCTGATTTGGTTACGAACTGCAATAAAACGCTTCTGCTCCCCTAATTTTTTTGAGCAGTGTATTTTTAGTTTCAACGGGCAAAGTGAATTACGAAGCAAAAACTGAGTTATGCCCTTGCATGATAAAGAGGGAAGAATGCAGTGCGATTGACAAACTCGATAAAGAAACGGGCTTCATTTTTATTTATTTCTTTATTTACTTTTAAATTTCTTACTGGTAATTTTCAAACTCTCTTTAGTGACTCGAAACTATTTTTGGAAACCTTAATAGTCTCAGCTGTATTCTAATAGTCAATTATCTGTTGTACAATTCTCTTTTAGCAATTCACAATGTAATTGAAATTAGTAACTCGATAAAATTATGATTTTCGAACTTTAAAAAATACAGGGTATTCAAAATGATGGACTCAATTTAATTCAACTTCATTTCTTAAAGAAATAAAAATTATATATGAATAATCTACAAACCGATAGGAGAGGAGGTTCTAAAGTTTACAAACAGAGGTTATAAATCTTCAATGAGGCCTTCTCCTTCTGCACGGCAAACATCTAAGCGGTAGCCGAACTTGTCCCACATGCGAAGCGACATTTTTTGTTACGGAGTTCACCGCAGCTGTTTGTAGGGATGGTACATAAACTGTTTCTTTAACATATCCCCACAGGAAAAAGTCACATGGCGTGAGATCAGGACATCTCGGTGGCCAGAACTGAAGAGCTATACCCCATGCAACCTTTCCATCGTTGAGAAAGGGTTTTATTCAAAATAATGTTTCCTTTAACCCTATTTAAAGAAATACGAAACTTGTCGGTATGTAGGTTATTCATATACAATTTATATTTCAAGAAATAAAAATGAATTAAATTGAATCTATCATTTTGAATAACCATGTACTTGATACAATTCGAATAACGAATAAGCAAAAACTGTGGAATGGAACTATCAAAGAGGGAAACCTATAATCTTCCAGGTTTCCTTTGTGGATAAGAGGTACCCCCTTTTTGGTTGTTTCATTTCACAGTTTTTGTTCAGTATGGCTTCTCGGCTCATGTTGAATTTATTCTTTAAATCTCCTTTTTGGTCGAACAAAGAATAAAACATATGCAGGGAATATTAGACCAAAAAGAAGATTCTAGGCTATTTTCTCGGAAATTCTACGTCTTAGAGCTCCAGGGAAATATTTACATGACTAAAGACTATGAAAAATTTAATAGTGTTTTCCCCACTTTCCGGATATGACTGGAAATGTGCGCATTCTGGGTCCACCCCAAAGCTTTAAATGGAAACATAAGTCAAATAGTGTCGTTGGATAGGCTTGGAAAAAGAAGCAACTTTTGTAGGAAACGTTTTTTTGCCAATCGGCTTCCTTCAGGAAATAAACAATAAAAACACTTTCTGGGTAGGTGCAGGTTTCATCACATTAAATGTTCAGTCTGACGTCCAATGCTAAACAATTATCTCAATAAAAAGTCATTTCATTATTCTGAATAAGTTTATATTTTCTTGACAGAGTGTGTATGCTTCTAAAGAGTACTTTTACTATTTTATTTAAGATAAAATTCATTAAAAACGAAACATTTTTATATATCTTCAATAACGTTGAGTTCCAGACCGATTAGAGGAACATAAAACTTAATCAATAAGAAGTAAATGATTTATTGAGAACAGTATAGTTTAATGAATAAAGGGTTTTAAATTATGTAGGCCTAAATGTATTGCTAATTGCTAACTTACATCAAATTACAGGTTTTTTATTTTTTTTGAAATGTAATAGTATTTTGCGAATAAAATAATAAGAATCGGTTTATGCTTAATTTTAAAAAAATATATAAAATGCAATTTACATAAAAATTTAGCATTATGAGTATTTACTTATTAAAATGAGTCATAAAGACGCTTTAAGGATCTTACTACACTCAGGTCCATTTGACGTAGTTGAAACAATAGGGTCCCCCATAAAAAAAGACGAAGAATAAAACTCCGTTCCTGAGACAAGTGTTAACTTTAACTAGTAGTTACGATGAATGCTTTGACAAGCGACGTCATCATTCAAAACTGAGAAGAGGTGAACTGGGAAGAATCCCTTCGGTCGGAGTCATAAAGACCAATGATAGGTTTATGTAGGGTCTGTGATTGTAATAGAGTGACAGTGTTGATCGAGGCATTGTTGCAAGTGGCCTCTTCAAAGGACCGAAGGTGCGGAGGGGGAAGGGGGAAGAGGGATGATGGGTTCGAAAGCGAGTGCAGAGAAGAAATTCTTTTGTCCTCAGAGTGCGGTGGGGGTCAATGAGGCAGAGAAGACGGTGGTCGGAGATTCTGTACAGCCAAAGGACGCTCGTTCGTGGGAAACCCATCCGAGTTGGCCGTTTATGACCGCTTCATAAAGCCATCCAACAGCAGAAGGAATGGTTGAACCCTCTCTCTCTCTCTCTCTCTCTCTTTCTCTCTCTTTATCCCCCTCTATCTTTCCCTCTCACCTTCAGCATCCACCACCACCTTCCTTTTAACTCTCCACTTTTTTTTTCGTTCTTCCTAACCTTTCTCTTAACGATTCCTTCGTTGTGTCCGTTCAGGCACTGCAGGTGTCTCTTCTTTTCTTCGCTTAAATGTTTTCCATTCGCTTTGAATCCTCTCAGACAGATAGATCGCTATCCTTTATCAGGTGATGGGATTTCTTTGAAACGCCTTTTTTTCGGCCACTCTCTGTAGCAGATAAAAATGCGAGGTAATCGAAACGAATTATTCCGTATTTTTGTATATGCTTTGCAATAAACATTTCAATTATGTAGTTAACGTATTCCTATAATTGTAATTTTAAAATTAAATTACCTAACGAAAAGAGGAAATTAATGCATGGAAAACGCTTAATTATAGAATATAAGACAGCAAACTGAGAGGAATCTTCAAATTCTCCTTTTTTTTAGCATTCCCCCCTAAACTAAAATGGTAATTAGAGAAGAAATTTACTAAAATTTATTAATTTGATTAGCTTATTAATTAATTTGTAATATCAATATGTGAAAACTGACAATATAAATGCATTTTTTCATCGAAAAAATGAAAAGAAATACCTGCCGCTTTCTACCTTCAGAAACTTCACAGACATTTCCTGATAAAAAAAGCTCAAATTTAGTATTTATTTCAAGGGGCAAAAAGATTTAGATATATTGGTGTACGTCACATGAAATGTGATTCGCGATGATTTTAATCCTTTCCAGTTGTTTAAAATTATGAATTTAAAATTTGAAACTCACAATAAGTTTATGAGGAAAATGTTAAAATGATAATTTTACAGGTTGTCTACCTTATTTCATTATTTTAGAGAAGGGCATACTTGTCTAATGTCTCCTTGGATTCAGATCAACGATACCTCGTGAAGAAAGATTACGTCAAATAAATTAGTATGCCAAAAACTGTAATGAATAGGATACAAGATAAAGAGACAAGCGTACACCACTATTCCACATGTACAATTTTTAATGACTCGTAATCGCATTTCGTTGACAGGGTCTGAAAAAAATGCGTAAACGAGTCATTAAAAATTGTACATGTGGAATAATGGTTTCCCTTGTCTCTTTATCTTGGATATTAATCAAAGGGCATTTAAAATGAATTTTACTTTGTGACTAAAAACTGTGATCACAAAATTTTTAATTAGAGACGGTCAGATTGTATTTCTCTTTTTTGCCGTGTAGTTTAATGTTCGTTTTTTTCATTTGTGGTATTTTATATTATTCGACTGATATTATATTTAACTAAGCGTTAAAAGACGGATTACAAGGAAGAGTAAAAGATGGAGTTTATTTTGAGAACTTGTTAGTTTAATTACACTGTCCAACAACAAAAAAATTACTGAACAGAGAAGCACCGCTTCTAAGGTAATTTTTTGCGTAGATTACAAAAATGACGCTCATTTTTGCCTATCTGGTCTCAATTTTTCGTAAATCGTGATTGAAATTTTTATATTTTTATGTAAATTTAACACTTACACGTAAGTTTCAAAATTACTTAATATATATATATATTTTTATTTTCAGCTACATATAATACTTAAATAAATGAAAATGTCCAGAGGAACTTGTAAAAACAATACAGATAATTTTTAACAACAAAGGTAACAATACAGATAATTTTTAATACAGGATGTGTAACAACAAAGGTTTATAAGCGAAAAATATCAAATTACGTCAAAAATCTTTATAATCTATATTTCGAAATTGAAGTGGGAGATCAAGAAATTGAAGTGAAACTATAGTGTTTGGTCTAAGATGCCTTAATTTACAGAAATTATAAAAGTTTAGTATGCGATTTACCAAAAATTGAGACCCGATAGAGAAAAACGGTTTGCAGATTCGGAATCAGCGCACCCAAATTACCAAAAGTCAACTACTCTTCGCCTAGTAATTTTTTGAAAGTTCAAAATTGTTGGACAGTGTTATCAAACTTTGGTTAGATTTGCTCATAATAAGTAACTTAATTTATATCAGTAGAGGTTGAGCTTTATGTTTTGCTCACTTTTCATAGACTCACTAACTTGATTGTTCTATCATATCGGAACCTTTTGAAATCATTAGAGCCTCCTTATGGAATCATTAGATTAAAGTTATGGAGAAGAAGAATCGGTAGAGCTATTACTGATTTCGTAGTGTCGGTGCTTCTGTGAGTGAAAAATGACGGTAACATAATGGACAAGTGAGTTCGTGTGCTGGGAAAAGAAAGAAAACGGAGAGAGAGAGAAGAGAGACACTGTTTTCATGTCTATATACAATAAGGGCCACCATAGGGGATGGCGTGCATGCGGTTGCGATGCTTCGGGTGTGGTCGCTCTTGTCGGACAACAGCGGCTCGGATGAAAACGGGCGCGATCACAAGGCGACTGACCCTGGTCGTGAAAGCCCTCCCTCGAGTTTCGACACGGGAGAAGACAAGGACGGAGCCGTCTTTCCAAGTCGACCGCTGAGCCAAGGCGGAGCCGACCGCGATGCCCAATTGAAGTGACCAAAATAAGGAAGGTTTGCAAATGGTCCGTTTACGAGTCACAAAAGACGAGTTGAACACAATGGTGACGAGCGAAGAGCTTGAGGTGGAGGCCAACGAGCCACGAGAGGCTATTTGGAAGTTAGACGTCGACAACCAAACGTCCCCAGTTGCCCAACAAGTCCAACTATTTTCCCACACTCTTGATATATCTTCGTTTTCTCCTTTTGTCTCAGAGCAGTTGAACGTGCGCTGGGGAAAAGGAATGTTCCTCCCGGGGTACTAAGCGAGGGTTGACAATGAAAATCCCCAGAGGGATGCACAACCCCCTCCCACCACCCAACCACCCACCCCTCTTCGTCGCCACTGACTCATCCCAGGTACAAACCGCAATGGCCCTCAATCCATTATGACCACTTGGAAATGCAAACACCCAACGGGAAAGTCAACGATAAAATATCGTTTCTGCACTTTGACATGGTTCACGAGTTACTAAGCACGGGGACTTCTGTAAAATAAAATATCTCGCTTTCTTTCACGTTTAATTCATCATCGCGTTTATTATTCGAGTTTAATTTAAATGACCACACAATTCTTGACCCTATTTAGAAATTTACAAAATGCAAGTCTTATTTATTAGAGCTATTGCTCATTCTCACTGAACTATACTCGCATCATCAAATTTTTCTAAGTAGGAAAGCTCACGGAGTATAATAAAATCCCGAAGCGATCTATTATAGGTAACACCTGTGCGCAATAATATATCAATTATAAAAATATTAGATGCCACGTTTCATATTCAATGATTTCATATACAAATTTTGTATAATAAGGGAGTAGTGGAAATTCCCAACACATTCGAATAACTTTGGAACAAAAGGTTCTAGAGATCAGGCTTGCTTATAGGAAAGTGCCTCTGCCTGATTGAATAAAAGTATTCTCAGCGCCCCTAGTGTAAGCGTTGAGAAGTTAAGAAAAACTAACTTTTGAGCCATAACAAATAGAGAAAAAATTCCAACTTTACAGTTATAGAGCATCACCGATTTACTAGAAATCCATTCTTTGCATAGAGAAAACAAAAGTATAAAACTCGTAAAACTGGGGAGAAAAATCCATGTATGGGGAGAGGGAGGAATGATCGGAGTGGCATTTAGTGATTGTTGTGTTTAATTTTATCATCTTCCATTGTGACAAGTATAAATTAGAAGCGATGTCTGTGTGCTCTTGTACACGTGAACATTCCAATGTATGCTGTTCCATACATGGATTTTTAGTAGTCAAAACTTGCCATATTAGCAAGCTTAAATGTATTTTTTAACGGATATTGATAAACAAAAATTGACAATTACGGTTGTTTTACTAAAATTACTTAAAAATCATTAATAGCATGCTTTTTATACGAGTTTGCTAATTTGCTTGAGATTATTCAGTGCATCATGCGGGAATTAAATGATTATAAAATATAATTACTTCGTGTCATTAAATATAATTAAACTGAAGTGTAAATACAAATTGAAAAAATTGCCAATATTTAGAGATACATAAATAACATATTTTAAGATTAACTATTTGATAACAAATTATACTGCTGGAAGCAGGCTCTGGCAAATGCCACAGTCTCAAACTTCTATAAATTTTGAGTTTCGGCTGTCAAAATTATACAAAAAATCTTTTCCGTGTCTTGATAAAGAATCACAGCGTAATTCGCTTCAGTCGAGTACAATGCCTCCTTGTTTTATCTTTCGGTATTGGAAGGATAAATAAATACTCTTTTTATTAAGCGAAAAAGGGAAGGGAAGTTTATCCTTGAGAGGTCTACGGTCATCGGCAGCCGGAATTCTCGCCTGCTGTGAATCATTCGACCTCCGGAACAAACCTCTTTCCCTCTCTTCCTCTCTCTCTCTCTTCCTCCCCCTCTCTCTCTCTCTCTCTCTCTCTCTCTCTCTCTTCACTTTAGGTTTTTGTCGGCGTTAAAGGTTTGCCCAAAAGGTTAACTGTATTGGCGAGTCAAATCGCCAACTGATGACATGGAATCACCAAGAGATTTCCGGTAAAAGCGGTGAGGGAGAAAACGAGTGGGTAATGAGACATAATCACTGGAGGGATTGCCTCCTCCATCGATGCCCCCTTAAACTGTCCACAGGGACAACCAATTGGGGCTAAGTCTCCACCAAATCCCTTCCGTATTAATCTTCACGATGGGGTAGCAAAAGGGAACAAGCGATTCCCCTCCTCCCTGTAACTCCAACTAATGACTCTCATATCACTTTTCAATTACTCGTTCAATTTATTACTCTTAATATCACTACTGTTGCTGTTAGTATTAAAATATTTATTATTGCGGAATTTTTAACACCATACTATACAAAACTTTCCTTTTGTAAACAGTTCGTTTAAAAAAATTCAAGCGCTAAGCAAAACAATTTTTCAACAAAGAATTCAAATCAGATTTATATCTATATAAAATAACTTTTACAAATGGTGAAAAGGATCATTTGAAAAAGTGTGAATTAAAAGAAGACCAATAAGAAACCATTACTCTCATGAATGCAAAACGTAATTTTATTTGTTCATTAAATTTGTATATTTAATAAAATTCAATGTATTAAATTCGAAGAACGTTCAAATATAAACACGAATTTATCAACTAAACTTTATTAACTGAATACAATGAAACTACTTACGCACTATTTCTGAATGTAGTCTTCTGCCACTGCAATACAATTTTCCAACGCCCATGAAGTTTCTTAATTCTAGATGAATAAAAAGTCTTTTGACTGCATGCTGACACATCCTTCTACAGCGTTGAGGTTCTCGGCCAACGAACATGTGGTTGTTTTCTATTCTAAACCAAAAAACAGTTGAGTGAGACAATCTCAATCTAGAGTGTAATATTTTAAAGAAGTCCTAAACTTGATACATATATAATAGTTGTAAATTATAACACAGAAATATGAAATGACCAAAAAAGTGACAGATACTTTGAAAATACAATATGTACAGGTATCTCATACGGTTTGTTCAGAAATGCATGCTCAGAAATGCACAGAAAGAAGTGGAATTTTTGGTTCAAAATGTGAAAAAAATTTAATGATAGATACATTTCTAGCCATCAGAGGCGCACACATGAGAAAAATATTTTAAGAAAATTCCCAACTGAGCCTGTCATAACGCCGTTAACGTGCTCGATAAGATGCTACTGCTATGCATGACGTAAGCATGTTGTCTTTATTTGGTAAAGCACTGGCAAAATCACTTCTACTCAAAATCGGACAAATCCAGTGGAGGGTATGGGAATGTTTGGCATCCTAAAGTTTTTGACCACTACGGTGGCACTCAAAATAATCCGAGGGGGAAGAAGCACATGGTCGTACGCGTTTTGTTAGGGAGCTCAAGCTGTTTTATAAAATAAAACTATTTTAATTTTGACAACCTGGAATGCTGAAATTTCATCCAAGTAATGGATGCTTTGTGAGAAGATGCACTTCTGGTTACCAAAGAAAAGACGAAAGGACTAAAAAAAAAAAAAGATTGCTGTTTAGGATGCAATACAATCTGTTGCATTAATACACATGAGACAATATTAAAATTTATTATGAGTATTTTTGTGGCATTAGATTGGGCTTTTTTGTGGAAATAAAAATAAATCAAGTAAATCAAAACAGAAATCATTTAATTTCAAAACTGTGAAAACAATAAATTTGCAAATAAAATTGATTAATAAAACTTTGATGATGAGCAGAGGAGACCGGGGTACGTTTGGTACAGGGGTAGGTTTACACATTCCCCATAGTTCACTTACCGTTGGTCGAGCCAAGGGGAAGCGTTACAATCGCCATGTATCCTCAAAATAGTCTGGAGTCAGTCGCGTGTAAGAACAGTAAAATAAACAACTTTTTAAAATTTTTCTTCTGCCAGTCGAACTAATATATTAGCAGTTATAGAATTTGTACAATTAGATCATCATAACTCATTATTGCTTATCCTGTTAGACTGTTCTTTTGCAGTTATTTTAAGTTATTTAGTTGATTGTTAACCTTATTAACAAAACTTAGAAGCTTAGTTTTAACCCAAAATGGCGATGGGGCAAACCTACACAGGAAACATGGGGCAGATTTACACAGTGTTAGAGGCCATATAAAAAGTCAAACAGTGGAGAACAGTGGCTATAGTGCACAAAGTGTAAGAGATGGATACATGATCACTGTCTTACAACAGTTAATTCAGTATACTGTATTTTGTATCCTGTAAATTTTTATTTGGTAATATCTGTATTTGTATCCTGTATTTGAAATGTATGTAACCTGACTAATTTGTACTCACTGAATTAAACGAAGTAATAACTATTGCAAATTGTTTGAATTTTATTTCTAATGAACCTTATATTTCATTAAGTTAAATGTGTGGAAATATACCCTAAGCATTGTATAATCCTGTCCCGGGTACGGGGCAAGTTTACACAGGTGAGATTACCTCAAAAAGGTTTTTTAATTTGAAACTGAAATAAATTTAAGATAAGTTACAGGCACCATGCAGAAGCTTAAAGTTTAACTTATGAATGGATAAGAAAATTGAGTGAAATAGATTTATTACTAAAATAATAATAATAATAATAATAATAATAATAATAATAATAATAATAATAAAAAGTGCGTAAACCTGCCCTGGTCTCCCCTACGTATAAAGAAAAGAAAATTTCATAATAACGTTAAAGAAAAATAAACCTTATATAGTTTGTTTGTTTTTTTTAACATATTTTGCGAAAACTAACTATCTTGTATGCTTTGATCTCCCTCTCTCTGACTTAGCGCTACGGTTAGCCAAGTTCTTCAGGATGCCAAACTGTAAGCAAGCAAGGCTGCCAGACTTGGAATAGAAGTGATTTTGGTGCTGATAAATTAAACTTCTATCAGAACTCATTTCCTTGGCGCTATCTAGTGGTCAGAAATGTAGCTATTTGGGTATTAAATTTCTTCATTATGAACCGAAACTCCTGTTTTCTGTGCAAGTCTATTTTTACCATATCAAATTACTATGCATCTTTGAGATTTATTATAGTTTCAAGTTTTCTTTTACTTTTCAATCACGCAGTATAACAGCTTTTACGTGATTGCAAGCTATTTTTAAAAAGGAATCTCAATATCATTTAAAGACGCTCACCTGTTTCTCAGATGGTTAGGGTCTAAATAAAATAAAACACAATACCTTTTTTCCAAGAGAAGGTTCATCTAGTCGTCGCGGACCAAAGTATGTTTTCTGGATAGACGGTCATATGACATGTTTCTATCCTAAATTTGAATTGCTACGAAAAATGGACCATGCGCATTCTGTTTATTATGTATGTTTATTCTGAATGTTATACTACTTACCATTGTTTTATTTTCTTGTTTTTGTTTGGATCATTCATTAAATAAGCAAGTTCATATTTTCCGATATTTTCCGAAAGTTCTGTCATGAGGGCATCTGCATTAAGTAGAATATCTACTGAAATTTGCCTGGCACAAAGAAAAATGGAATTAATATTTTGCCCTTTAACATTTATATGGATAGCACCTAAAACTTATCCATTATCATTATTTATCGAGTACATTAAAATGATAAACCATGCATTGTGCTTTTCGCAGTAACGGTTTTAGGAAACTTCCCTGTTAGAATCAAGAAATTTATTAAAAAATAATAAAAATCTGTTGAAAACTCGTAGTTACTAAATATGCACCCATACTCTGTATGCTATTAAAACTATATGGTTTAAAATTCCCACACGTTACAGTTTAGGACTAGCAAATTAGGATCTGGATAAACAGATTTCCCCAAACAAACTGACGGAATGTGTTAATGCAATATTAAAGAGTGCATAAAGCGAACACTCGATTCTACTTCAATTTACCTTCCATATTAATTGGTGCAGTTACGTTCGATGAATCGAACATTGAATAAATGAGTGGGGTAAACTGTAGTTTTTTGCTTAAAATTTGGAACCGTTTCGACGAGTGTTTGCCTAATGCAACTGAATCAGAAAGCCGATTTCTTTATTGGTTTACCTTCCCGCTTGTCATGTTCGTATATAACGGAGGTGAATAATTTATAAAACTTCTATTGATTTTGAAGATCCTTTTGAAAGATCTGGCTTCTTGTGAGTAATCGTTTTGAATAAATGTTTTCAATAGGCGAGTGTTTGTTTAACAGTGTGCAAACAGAAACGGAACGAAACGCCATTCGATATTCATTTAACTCCAAACGCAAAAAACCTTCGGAACCAATGGACAAACAGTAAAGCGTAGCGTTTATGACGTATTTCCCATGAATAAAGCATTTCGTATATAGCCTTAATAGCCGCTTACAGAGCAAAGTGGTAATAAGCGAGGAGAGATTTAAGGCAATATCATGTTATATGTATCAGATCTGGATCACATTGATAATGAGACCGCTTTGGTCTCCCGAGAGGTTAAATAAGATTTAGCGATATCCGATTCATTAGCAAGACAAATAAAGGCCTTTCAACACAACCGACAGGTTAATTCCGCGAATTTTTAATCGAGGCATTAGGGTTGTTTTGTTTTTTTTATTTTTATTTCTAACTGCTGAATCACGACGCTGTTCTCGATCTTATCGGGGACGTAATTAATTCTTTGTCGCAACCCCGAGCCAAAGAGCGATTCGAAGCTCATTGAATTTCTGGTGCCAAGGAAGAGGAATCGATTTCGATTCAATTTTTAAACTCTTGTTGTGTTCATTGACTCAGGTCCTCACCGACTTCCTTCTTCTGGCCTTTGCTCTCATTCGAAAATCGACAGCGCGGCGGAAGTACCATCGACATACACACACATAGGGAAAAAATAATAATAAATTAAATAAAATAAAACGAAAGCGATGAGACGAATAGAGAGATACTGGTTGAATTGAGGGAGGGGTAGGGGATAAAAAGGTATCGTTTCCCTTGTCAAATCAATTTGGGAGAGCTGCTGGATAGATAAAGAGAATATAAGCGGAGCGAGGGGAGGATTTTGTTTTATCTCTTCAAATGCACGAAGCCGGGGCTAAATAAGACATGCAAATGCGAAATAAGTATCGATTTGAAGAAATAATTGTGGTTTTTATCAGGCTTAAAAAATGGCGGCCTAGTTTGGCCTTTATTCGATGTTATCGTGAAAGCATTAACTATTCTATCAACGTACATCTTTATTGTAGCAGTTTAAAAATTTATGCAGGGCATTGCACAGCGGGGTTCTACCAGTTTCTTTCCGTGAAGCTATTTTAAATGTTTTTAAAATGCACCAAGAAGTGTCAAAAAATGAGCTAATATGGCTATATGAAGTCAATTTTATAATTTTCTTTCCATTTTATTAGTTAACCTATGATAGTGCAGTTTCTGACAGAAAGATTATTGCAAGGTTTTCCAATTGTATTTTTACACAAGGCACAGTCAGGAGATAACATAAAAGTTGTATAACATTTTAATTTATTGATAAAATGAAGTGTTTAAAATTTTGTAATTCAACATAATCTCCCTTTAGTTCAATGTACCTGCGTCAAGGGGAAAAAAATTCTGGTTGCTCCCTCAGCCAATTGTGGGCCGTAGATTGCATATCTTCATCAGATTTGAATTTACGGCCCCGTAGACACATTTGGCTCAAAAAGATGAAAATATGACGTGGCCAGATCTGGAGAATGAGGTAGGTGTGGCAGAACGTCAAATTTCATATCTCGCAAGGTTTGCATGGTGGCTTTTACTTTGTAAGGCTTGACATTGTTTTGCTGCAGACAGACACCTTTGGACAGAATTCACCTCACTAGCAGAACGGCCAGAGAATCTTCAATGCACGTGATGCCATTTTTGAATTTTCTTATCCACTCGCATAAGTCAGAATATCTTTCGAGAAATTTCAGTGGGTCTGCATGCAAAATTCGGACCAATGCACGCAATTCATGTTCAGGCTCATAGCTAGGGGGGGGGGGGGG
>JAHWFO010012898.1:1407021-1430261 GCA_023313115.1 Rhysida immarginata | reverse complement strand
CCCCCCCCCCCCCCCCAAGATAATGTTCTGGCTACGGCCCTGAAGTTTGGTACAAATTTTTAATTTGACTTGCCATGTTTGATGCTTAATGTTTATATACAGGGTGTAAATGGACGACGTTTCACAAATTTAAGGATATGTAGAGGATGATTTGGTGAACATTTTTTATTAATAAACCCATAGTCCCAAACGAAAAGCGACGGAGCCACAAATTGTTTGATGTCCTGGTTTGTCAAGCATTGAATTAGGCACGTTTACTACGATGTCCCCTGTCATTGCATTTTGTAGGCCTTATTTGTAAATTGTTGTTGTTTATTGTAATTTATTGTTCCTTTTTCTTTATTGCTTTTTCGAAAGCTTTAAAAATTAAAAAAAAAAAAAAAAACAAAACGTAATGCGGCCAATTTACATGACTGGCAACCTTACCCGCCTTTACCTTACCTTTCAGCAAAAGTGCTGCACCTGACCAATCATACAACGGTCGCTGGACGGTTCCATTGGAAATACATTCGCGCGTTAGGTTTCACGCTCGAAATTCCAATGCAGTGACAACATAGTAATTCAGACAGCCATTCCACGGCTTGACGCAAAACAGAGCATCAAACATGCTGTGGCTCCGAAGTTTTCGTTTGGGACTATGGGTTTATTAATAAAAAATGTTCACCACATCATCCTCTACATATCCTTAAATTTGTGAAACGTCGTCCATTTACACCCTGTATACTACTAGAAGCGAACCCACCCGTTTGTATAATCGGGAATAATCCACTGTTAGATAACCCATTGTTAGATTTTTTTCTTTGTTATGACAATGTCCACCGTCGCTGATTTTATATAATCTTATAAATAAAATGCTAAATCCTCCTGCTCCGTGCCCGTTTCCATAGTGACGAGCAACAATGCAACCTTCATTGTTTCCAACAAATGAAAAAACACTGTTAAAATCCAAAAATCGCAGCCGACGAAAAAGACTATTGAAAAAATCTTATGTATCTTTTTCGTAGGCTACGGTTCAAAATACGAGTATATTGTAGTCAAAGATTTAACTATATATAACTATCTACATTTAAAATAGCACAATAAAATAAATAAAAAAGTCAAATTAAATCCTAAGTAAGTAATTTTGCTATTCTAAATTACGAAATTCATTAAATGTATATGATTCTTATTTTTTAATTTTAATAAAAAATAAAAACATTCAAATAAAATTTTGAAATTGATTAACAATTCAAGTCACAAATAGGTAACTTTAGTTTTTACATTTTATGATAATCATTAAATGTGCATAGTAATAATTTTTCAGTTGAATAATAAATTAATAAAAAGGAAAATTCATAAAATAGAAAAAAACTCCAATGGATTAAAACCAAAAGCAAATAACATTATTTTTTCTGATTTTATAATATTCATTTAATTTGTTTAATTAATTTTTTTTAGTTTTAAAATACAGGGTGTATCTAAACCCCGGTCACAAACTTCTGATGCTGATTCCCCACAGCGAGATGAAAACGAAAGCATGTATGAGATTTCCGCAGTTAAAAGTGAAGTTTCAGTAGCTGGTTTTTCTACTCTGTGGATGGCAGGTGACATGCAGAGAAGCTACAAAAAATTCTTGAAATAATGTCCCATTTATTGGTTATTAATAGGTGCGCCTGCTAATAACTTCAGGTGTACCTAAACAATCATTCAGGGGGGTGAAACGGGTACTTCAGTAAAAGGTTCGTTATCCGACCTCCCCCCCCCCCTCCGCCTGAACGGTTTGTTGCATAAACGGTTTCGTTACTTCACTTCAACTGCGGAAATTTCATAAACGGTTCGTTATCCGGACCCTGTTTATATGAACTTTTGTTTTCATCTCGCTGTGGATATTCACCAGAAGTTTGTGACAGAGGTTTGGTCGTGCAGTATCCCCCCAAAACAGTCTGCCGTTGAAATTGAGCAATGAGGGAGGTAAAAAAGAGATCGACGAGCTATTTTCACTGAAAAGCAAAGCTTACATCTAACAGTTGTAATGTGCTTTTGCGTTAGGTTATAACTGTCAAATTGATAGTAGTGACTTTGTCACATTGTAACCGGACACATTGGTTTAGCATCTCTCTCATATTGACAGCGACTTTTTTTTTACTATTGCAAAACTGTCAATTATCGCAGTCCTGTCAATTAACACAGTTCTATCACAGATCAACTGTTTTTAAAATAAAATCGAACTTACAGTTTACACTGTCGTGGTAACCGTTGTACGCCGGGCTTTCGAATAAAATCAAAAGAGCTGTGTTTGACGCGAACTGTGGTAATCCGTGGAACAAACATGAGCTAGGAAAGAAAGCCAATCTCTCTGTTCTCAAATCTATCTTTGTCCCCATTCTCATCTATGGTCATGAATCTTGGATAATGACCGAAAGAGTGCCGAAATGAAATCCTGCCCAGGTGTTCCCTACTAGATAGTGTTCAGCATCAATATAAGGCAGTCTTTAGATGTTGAGCCGCTACCTCTCCGCATTGAAAAGGCTCAGTTACTTCAGTATGGCCACATGTACGGATGCCGCAAACTTTCTTCCGAGACAGTTGTTATTTTTCAAGTCGGTGGTCACATAAGAGACCAAGGGGTCGGCATAGAACTAGGTGGCTAGACTACAAAGAGCATCTGAGTTAGAGTCGCTTGGGTATTACCATAGAGCATCTCGAGCGCTGACCCCGCGACCTTAACGGATAAGCAGGTTTGTAAACTAAGTAAGAAAACATTTTCAGCCTCGCATTCATATTGACAGCGACTTATTTACTATTGGCAGTCCTGTCAATTATTACAGTTTTATCACAGACGAAATTTTATAATTAAAATAGAATTTACAGATTCACCTGTTCTTGCACCGTCTTATGACGGGCTTTATTACTAGTATAGTATAATGCTCACTAGATGTCAGTATATACATACAGGGTGACCCCAAAAAAGTACTCACTTGAGAGCTGATAACGGTTTTATTAATGACCAAATTATAACGATATTTTAACATGTTCATATTGGCATTCCAATCATAAAATTTGCAAATAATGGATTTACATTTTTCATTGGATAACCTGCTGGTTATGGCTACCTTTTCGCTTCTACACCAAATTTAAGCCATTAACGAAATTGAAAACGCAGATTGCAATATTGGCTGTGAGATTTGAGCTATCTCTCTTCTGATGGAGTCTTTCAGGTCACAGAGAGTTGTTGGTCTGACAAGATAAACCCTGCTTTTTAGAAATCCCCATAACCAATAGTACAATAGGAGGCCACGCTATTGGAACATTTCGTCCAATCAATCTGCCTTCAGTAAAAACAGAAAGCAAGAAATAGTTTACGAGATCGTTTTGTGTGGCGGCGCGCCATCATGTTGAAATGTTACATTTCCCAATATTTTTAAAAAATACTGTTAAAAAAACTATTTAAACTAATTTGTATATTTTATGAATGGAAAGATTTCTGCATTATGCCAGCATGAAAATGTTAAAATATCAACATAGGGTGTTCATTAATAAAACCGTTATCAGCTCTCAAAGTGAGTAAGTTATTTTTGAGCCACCCTGTACGTGTACTTTGTTCAAAGATTGTTCACATCAATTGTTTTGAAGAAATGTTATAACTCTTTTATGGTTAGTTTTTGACTGTGCCTTGTATATGCACTGACTGGCCAAATTATTATAACCAGTCCATCAGTCTTCGTTGGGCTATCTTCTACCTTCAATACTGCGGCGATTCTTCTTGGCATTGACTCCACGAGATGATAAAAGGTGATGCAAGAAATCTGACACCATGCCTGATGCATAGCACTGTCCACTTGTGAACTATCTGTTTGATGGCTATTTCATCTTCGTATCACAAATGATCAATTGGTGATTGTGGGGGCCACCTAAGCAATCATGTTCTTGGAACCACTTCTGTTCTTGAAACCACATGTGCATTGTCTTGTTGGAGGAAGCCATCTCCATTGGGATACGCAATCAACATGATAGGATGAACTTGATCAACTACGATACTTAGGCATGTAGTGCTACGAATTATAGGGCCAAAATTATGCCAGGAAAACATGCCTCAAACCATAACACTGCCCCCACCAGCTTGAAGGGTTGTAGTTATGCATGTGGGGTCCGTGCTTTCATGCCAAATTCTCACTCTGCCATCTGCATAATGAAATTGAAAACGTGATTCATCGGACCACATAACTTTTTTCCAATGCTCGACTGTCCAATCCTTGTATTCCTGTGCGAATTGTGACGTTTTATCTTGTTAACTGCAGACAGCAAAGGTGCTCGAACATGCCTTCGACTTCCATATCCTATACGATGCAGTGTACGGCGAACAGTGCGTTCAGAGATCATTTGAGAGGATCCCTGATTAAGATCTGCAGTAATTTGATGCACAGTTGCCCTTATCTTGTCTTGTACCAGTCTTGCCGCTCTCCGTTCTGCCCGAACATTGACTAGTCACTAATGGCCACAACTCGCACGTTCAGACCCAATTTTCCGGCTGACAGTCAAGTCTTTAAACACGTTAACAACGGCTGCTCTTGAACATTTAACGAATGCAGCTGTTTTGCTGATTTGCTCCATGGCTCCGAGCACCAACAATCATCCCATGCTTAAAGGCTATTAAATCGCATCGTTTACCCATATCTTCAGAAACAAATCATTTCTACTGTCGTGGTAAACAATCTATTCCCGATTTATAATGGTCTGGCCCTCTAGCAACTTCAGCGCGAAGTCATAACTAATTTGCTTACAAAAATCAGGTGCTCATAATAATATTCCACTCAGAATACATAAAAGATGTAAATTAAATTTTAAAATGATCAAATATTGCTAATTTTCTATGATTGATAAAATCAAGTTTTTTAATTTCAACATTAAAGTTCATCAATAATATAAGGGTTGTACAAATGAAAAAAAAGACGATATGTAGGATCGTAAGTTTTTGTTTTCAACAATTGCAAAATCCCACGTGCAAATTGAACAATAGTTTGCAAGTGTTGCATAACGTGAGAAAGAGGTTTTCGAAGGGACGGTCATCATTGCAAGATGATCAACGACCTGGACCCTAGAAACAAAGTCTGTGCACTGAAAATTCGTCCATTGTTATATGATCATAAGAAGTCATAATTTAGGGCTTATTATTGGTAGAAATACAATTAACAATGCCTTTTTATGATGATGTAACAACGTATGAATTTTCACTACAGAAAAATCTGTGCACAATGGGTGCCGCATCATTTGATATCAGAACAACTTGGAGTTCGAATGGCCATGTCCCTGCAACATCTGACTCGCTATGAACAGGAAGGAGAGAGTTTTCTCGACAGAATCGTTACAGGGGATGAAACTTGGTGCTTTCATTTTCCAGCCCGAAAACAAACGTCAAAGTCGTCAATGGAAGCATTATGGGTCACCACCCCCGAAAAAATCAAAAGCAACCGCAAACAGCACGGGGAAGGTGATGTTGACCGTGTTTTTTGATCGCAAAAGCCCGATTTTATTGGACTTTCTTGAAAAAGGCACCACAGTTAACGCAGCACGATGTGGGGAAAAAATTGAAGGCACTGCGCGTGGCGATCAAATGCAAGCGTTCTGGACTTCTTCTCCACGACAACGCGCGTCCTCACACCTCGAAAGCAACGGTAGAGCTCATCAGAAAGTTCAACTGGAAAGCAATGCAGCATCCACCTTACAGCCCTGACTTTTCCCCAAGTGAGTTTCACGTGTTTGGGCATCTCAAGAAACACCTGAAAGGCCGCAGGTTTCAGTCGGAAGATGAAGTGAAGGAAGAGGTTTTGGAATGGTTCCACACGCAACCGAAAGACTTGTACTGTACTGTACTGTAGTTTGTCAAGTTTTCTGTAAATGGCATTGCATTGGGTTGAAAATCTTGCGTGTTATAAACAAAAAACTTACGAAAACATTTCGACCTTTTTAAAGAAACCTTTATATCTCCATGAATAGACGTGCTATTCTCATACAAATGAACACAGAAAAGTAAAACAAGCCTCTTAAGCATATGCTACAGCTACAATGCATTTCAAGCATTATTTTTACAGGGTGATTCCAAACATTATTTTTTTTTGGTTCACTTCTTTGCTGGTCCCCTGTTTGCCTTCGGGAGAAAACCTTCGCTGAAATATATGAGGTGTAACATCCTTTTTACACCCCTGAAATTTCAGGATAATTCGTCAAGTATTTTTGTAGATATTCGACAGAACGTCTAAAATCGAAAATGTCCGGTCATTAATGGCTATATGTGTAAAATGCAGGGTGGTTGTAACTAAAGTTCCCCACTTCTGCGCGCGCTGCAGACCGCGTTTTTGCACGGAAAGTGATGAAACTTTGTGTGAAGAGAATCCCAACGGAAAATTTACTAGTGCATACGGTTGCCACAGGGGAAAGAGTGGCGCCGTATGTAAAAGCGCGACGCGTCTGTGAACGGCCAATCTGCAGAGATCCCATGCCGTTTCCCATGCCATTGGGAAAGAAAGAACGTGCGCTCCTGGTGAAGCTCTATTACCAGAAGAGCGGCAATAGTGCAACAGCACTACGAGAATATCGGCGTGTGAAAGGATTGCGAGCAGGACCCATGACGGTGAGAGGTTTACGAAAGATGATCCAGAAATTCGAAGAGATATGGGAGTTAGGTGTGCTGCCCGTTCACCAGACCTTAATCCATCTGGCTATGGGGAACCCAGAAACTCGAAGGATGGAGGCGTATGGACCTTGCCTGTACTGAACGCCAGCATCATTCGTCATGTTTCAGCCATTTCATGGGGGGCTGAAACATGACGAATGATGTTGGCGTTCAGTTCAGGCAAGATCCGTGCTACTGTTGAGCACGCTGTCCTGTGCTTCCAGCATATCATCAACGTAGACGGTGTGTATATTGAACAGCCCCTCTAACAGAATTATAACTACCGTATGTTTATGATTTTGAAGCGCCATTTTTATCCCTAGTGGCAACCATATGCACTAATAATTTTTCGTTGGGATAGTCTTTCCCATGCTCTGCATAGCTTATACAGAACTCTCATCACTATCCGTCCAATAACGCGGTCTGAGCCCGCGCAGAAGTGGGGAAGTTGAATTATAAAGAGATGGACCCCTCAACTCTCACTCCCGCAACTTGGATCCCAGTAAGCTAGTCAAAACCAAACTGAAACAGTGATGCAGCACATTCTCATGTAAGCTACATTCCAAATTTCAACTTTTAACAAATGAACCCCACACAGCCTTTTTTTTGCGCGCAAGCACACCGTGGAAGCGATAGCGTTGCGCGGCAATGAAGCTCTCCGGAAGTGCGCAGAGTTCAACAATCATGGCGGAAAGAGGGGAAGTGAACTTGTTAACGGCGATCGCCAAAGAATTGCAGTTCGAGCACTGTTATTAAGCATAAAACCTTAATTTTGCTGTACAATTATTCGTCTCGAAATAATTTATAAGATGAGGTAGGTATCCATGAATACTGTTTTTATTTAAAATTATAAAGCACCGCGATACAAACCCCTCACCAACGCAACGTATTACTCGACGTTGCACATGAAGCCAGACCCGTGTTTGTTTATCGAATTACTTAATAAAATGAAATAATAAATTAAGAAAATGGTTATTAATTACTCTAGACATTTTTTACTGGAAGGCAATTAGCTAATTGTAATAATCTATTTTTAAAAACTATGTTTGTTTAAAAACTTGAGAAGCCATTCAATTGCCGTCTGCTGCTGTCTATTTCATTTGAAGTGGATTCGTGCTTATTGCTGTGAGTAATGGAAGAAAGAAGTTCCGTTAAGCGCATTAATACATCGCCTTAACAATAGAGTCCTTGTATGACTATGTGTGCTCAAATTTTTTCGTTTTCGTGGTTTATTTTGAAAGAAACATAATTTCGCACTCTCTTATTTTGCAAGCATCTATTGTAGCTTCAATTGAGTAACATATTTCAATTTGGTGGAAATCTGTGACATACATGTTCGAGGGATTCCCTTGTAAGTCAAAAAATGTAGAAATTATGAAGAGGACAGACGGGCAGACGGACATGATCAAACCAATATATAGCTCTGTTCTTCCGCTTCTTAATAATAAATTTTGATGATGTAAAGCTATTATTGAAGTTACATTGCTGGGAAATTTATTTTAAAATGAAATTTATTGTGACCCTCGAAAATGATGAAAAATCGAAACGATCGTCGGATCTTTATGTCATACTTTAAGAATTTATTATTGTCATATTTATTGCATTGTTGATGAAGTTCAATGCTAAAATCTCTGGAAAAATCAAGTTTCTTATTTCTTATTAAAAAAAATTAAATTGATGAGTTGTTCCTTTTTAGTCCTATTAAATGCTTGTATTAAATAAATTCTATACAATTCATTTACAAGACCAGCCTCTTGCGGCTACTGCCTCCTTAGTATACTGAATACAATTTAAACAATCGATGGAGCATCTGGCTTTAATTCTCATTTAATTCAGCCGGAAAGTACGCTATTTATAAATCGACATAACGAATTGCTTTTCTTTGCGACTTTGAATATTTAGCAATTATTAAAATATAATCTTAAAGAGAAAAAAAACACTTTCAATATACTTTTGGTATTATCTAACAAAGTGTAATTACATAAGATCTCCATTCAAAACGCATTTAATAGCCCTTAAAAACACTGAAAATATTGTAAATTGATGCCAATTGGCGTG
Organism: Rhysida immarginata; assembly: GCA_023313115.1. NCBI lineage: Eukaryota > Metazoa > Arthropoda > Chilopoda > Scolopendromorpha > Scolopendridae > Rhysida > Rhysida immarginata. Next base: position 1,421,554 of record JAHWFO010012898.1, on the reverse strand, counting down.
TGCAATTCAAACATCGTTCACATACCAAACAAGTACCCGAGAGTAATAAACAGATTCCATAAATAAACAGATGTAGCCTACTTTCGTTTTAATTTTTGGGTTTTGCTTCGTTGAGGGCTGCCGGAAAAAAATTTCTCCTCAAAGAAGAGGCGCGCACTTAACAATGGACGTGTTCAAACTGCTTAAATCGATTAACAGAGAACGTTGACAACGACGATTGATGACGTCATCAGTGGTCGTCAGCCAATTCAATGAAACAATTTTTCAAAGCCGAACTGCAGACACAGATCACGGTATGCATGCTAAAGAAATAAACATGAGTTATTGATTTAACAATTGGATGATGTGACTTACATTGCAAAGTACGGGCGAGCCTGAACACTGTTGATCCCTCTTGCTTAAAGGTATCTTGTATGAATCTAAAATTTTGCATGAAGATCTTCGAACAGCTGGTTATTAACTCTTAGTAAACATTCTTAAAAGCCCCTGTGTAAGGAAAGAAAGAGGGTGCATCTAATTCAATGCTATTTAAAATGAATTTATAACAAAATCATGCACAGAAAATTAACTGGTAACATCTAACTTCTATTCATCAGTCAAACTTACGGTACAAGTATTTCAGATATAATTAGCGCTGTGCTAATGGGACCCTCTTAACCAGTCCAAGAAAGAATGTGTATGTGAACGTAGGCCTCCTAAAGCGTGCAAGAACTAGCAGTTCTCGTAAAATTGCAAGCCAGTACTCAATACTCTTAATTACTTACAAAACAATTTAACATTCGTGATTAATATATCGTCGTTATCAAACCAATATCTGCTATGTGCAAAAAGTAATAATGTTACATAGCAGTTTTTATTTGACAATATTCTAGCTGCTGCACATAGCATATTTTAGAAAGTGGTCATGGTTAGTCGCATAGTGGTTATAAGCACACAGCAGTTCTTTTATATGCGAACTCGTTGCAAGAGTCTATATATTGAAATCTCAAAAAAGTGCACATAGCAGATACTGGTTTAACAACGACGATATACAGTGTGAGTCAAAAGTCTGTTACCCCCTATACAATTTCAAAACGAGTGGAGATACAACAAACCTGTTCCAGGCAACATATAGGAAGTTAGGTAGGGGCTAGTGTCAAATATGATCTTTGATCTCAAATTTTGCACCTTGCAATTTGTAGCTTTGTAACCGTTACAGGTAGAGAAAAATTTCCACTACAACAAAACGCTGATTTAACAACAACAACAAAAAAAAAAGATTAAAAATAAGCGTAGAAATAAACCTACTACAATAAAATGAAATTTCAGTGCTCAAACTAAATTGAGTTTTGTCAATGAATGAAGTGCTTCTTCAGAAAACATAACTATGCACGATATTTCACAGAACCCATCACATGCTGTATAACATCATGATGGATGTTATGTCTGTACAAGCCTGCTCAATTCGTTGTTTCAAATCATGTACTGATGCTGGTATGGTGGCATGCACCTTGTCCTTGATGTATCCCCAAGGGAAAAAAACAAGTGGTGTTAAATTAGACGAATTTGGTGGTCAATGAACAGAATCTGTGAAAACATGTCATCCAGCCGAGGACGACGAGGATTTTTCAGGGGGAAATCCTGAGATCACGCACTTCCTTCGGAAGGGAAGTAAAGCTGTTGGTCCCGTATAGTCGTTTGCCGGCTGCACCTTAAAGAATCCTTGCGAGGCAAAATTTGCGGCCGCTATAGCGCCGTCCTGAAATGACTATAGCAGTTTGAAAGGGTGTCCCAAACAAACCAAACCAACCAAAATGTGGAGCTGCCCTATCATGGAACCACATGCGGTGGTGCTGCACTCAAGGCAAGTTGTCTAAAAGTCTGAGACGAAGCCATCCAAAATCATTTCTGTACACCTTTCTGTAGGGCAACCGTTGCAGAAAACAGATTCCACCAAGATGCCACGCAATGTAGGTTGAACACTGAAATTTTATTTTGTTGCAGTGGGTTTATTTTTACGCTTATTTTTATTCTTTTTTTTTCCTGTTAAAAATCAGCGTTTTGAGCTTTATAACTGTACAATTGGAAAATTTTTCTCTACATGTAACGATTACAAAGTTACAAATTGCAAGGTGCAAAATTCGAGGTCAAAGGTCAAATTTGACACCTCCATTGTTTCGCCCCTACCTAACTTTTATATGTTGCCTGCAAAAGATTTGCTGTATGTCCACTCGTTTTGAAATTATATGGGGGGGGGGGGGTAAGAGGCTTTTGTCTCACCATGTATAAATTAAACAAATTAATACGAGGGTTGGGGCAAAAGTCATGGCAACTATTTTTTTTCTTGAAGATACCAGTCCGGTTGGAAAATGTGACATATACAGACGAAAAGACAAGGTGTTAACTACATGTGTGGACAATGAATGGCACTGAAATATCGTAACACACTAATTTATTACGGTAGTATACAGGGCAATATGGCCTTCACGGTGCAAAGGAATGACAACACAGTACACAAAGTTGACATGACAAACCTGGGCCTAATGCTCGGTTCAAGTTGAGCCGGCAAGACGGCAAAGCGGCAACCGTTGACGCATGCGCACTACGTCCAAGGCCAACTAGAAAAAGGTCAATTCAAGTGCCGCGGCCGGCAAATAAGCCAGGCGGCAAAGTTGAAATTTGTTCAACTTTTGCCGGTTGCCGCTTTTGCCGGTTGCAGGCTCATCCAATCACGTTCGACTACTGGAGCACGTGATCAAAAGAATGATGGCGGATCACAAATTTATAGTGAAATAGAATAAAGAGAATGCACTTTATTTTGTAAATGTGAAATTATAAATTGCTATTGTCCTTCAGCTTTTTACATCGTTAAATAGATATGTTTGGTTAAATTTTAATTAGATAATTCAGTTGGAAATTAGCAAGTTTTAGAACAGAAACGTGATCACGAATTTGGTTTTCGATCGCTTGGATTGAAAATATTGCCGATCGATGTTGGCGACAAACAAATTTAAAAATAATCTTGAAGACTTTATAAATACGAGAAAATATGCACACTGAATGAACAAATATAAATAAAACTAGAGTTTATTTGTATATTCTGTTTTGTTATGTTGTAATTATGCTTTCTCAGCGACATATAACACAGTTGAACTTCTTTATAACGAACTTTGATATAAAAAAAAAATAAACGAAACAATTCGGGATTCTCAACTGTGCCAATTGGCCTTTCAACAGTGATATAACAAATTCCGAATTGTCTCAGATATAGCAAATTTCGGATATTACAAATTTCTATGAAACGTGAACTTCGTCCAGTTTTACTTCAATAACTTAAGATCGACACGACGCCATCATTGTATAATTCCTCTTCCCTTGCCGCATCTCTCGTGCCGGTCCAGTGGGAACAACTCGCGCGGGCGGCAGAGGAGGCAGGAGGAGGGAGGCAGAAAAAGACGCCCTCGCCGCTTTGCCGCCTTGCCGGTCCAATGTGTACGGGGCATAAAGACCCTCAAAGTAGTCCCCTGCTACTGTCACTGGTCCACACGCTGCCAACGCGGAGGCGCTGGATACCATCAGCCTCAGCATTTGCCGCACCATGTGTGAATCGTTCGTCCCGAAAGTTGCTCATCACTGGTTGACACACGTCCTTGCTGAAACTTTCCTACCCACCGTGCTACTGTACGGTATGGTATGGCATTATTCCCAAGGGCTTCCACTAATTCACTGTGACATTCCATCGCATTTCTCCCTCGGAGAACGGCTATTTTGATGTAAGCGCGCTGCTCAGCACGGGTTACTTCCATCTCGCACGACACTCACCAACTGACTGATTTCACAGCCCTCGCTGCGCTACTACCATAGAGCCATCTGTTGTTCTGCATACACACTAAGCCTGCCGAACTTCCACACGACACATACAGGGTGTTTCAAAATTATGTACAATAAATTTAGTGACATATTCTTCAGGTCAAAAGAAGACGAAAATGTTCTATAGCACTTTGTCTGGAAACGATTTGTTTGCGAGTAATCCAATATCATACAGTAGGGAAGCACGGTAGTTAGCGGACGATATTTTAGCAGTTCCAGCGTTTCGACCCAACACTAGGTTGAGTGGTTTGTTCCATTTAAACCTACTTTAGGCTTATTCCATTAGTTGTGAACGGTTGTTCCATTAGTTGTGTACGGTTGTTTCCATTACTGTAGTTTCACTACTGTACATCTACTAGGAATATCAATTTCAGAACGTTTGCGTGCTTTGACATACGCATTACGATTTACGTAAAAAAAAAGTCATGTACACGTACTCCAGTGCAGAATACACTGACATGCACCTAATGTATGGTCTTGCGGACGGAAATGCTGTGGAAGCAAGAAGACTCTACCAAGAACGCTTTCCGAATAGACGTTTGCCAAATAACCGAACATTTGTATCTGTCGACAGACATTTGAGGGAGCGTGGTTCCTTTGGCCGTCAAACAGGACAAGGGCAGCCTGTAGCACATTCTCCGGATGAGGAGGATGTGATAATTGACATCATACATGATGAACCACAGACAAGCACCCGTCGTATTTCTTCCATGGTACACATTCCGCACTCATCTGTTTGGCGCATTCTTCACCGTCAGCTTTTGCATCCATACCACCTGCAACTGGTTCAGGCACTGAACCCAACGGACTATCCACACCGACAACGATTTTGCCAATGGATACAACGTCGTCATGCTGCAGACCCTAGTTGTCTCAGCCAAATACTTTTCACGGACGAAGCAACCTTCACCCGGACAGGAATCGTAAATTCTCACAACCAGCACCATTGGGCAGATGCTAACCCGCATGTTACCAGAGCTCGAGCGCATCAAGAGCGTTTCTCCGTGAACATTTGGTGTGGAATTGTCGGAAATAACTTAATTGGCCCTTATGTGTTGCCGATTGACTGGGCGAACGTATCTTTTGTTTCTGCAGAATGCATTGCCAGAATTACTGGAAGATGTTCCTCTTTTGATAAGATCTAACATGTGGTTCATGCATGATGGCGCTCCAGCACATTTCAGCCATGTTGTGCGAGCACACCTTAATGCTGCATACACGAATCGGTGGATAGATCGAGGTGGACTGGTAGCCTGGCCTGCAAGATCACCCGATCTTAATCCCTTGGACTTTTTTCTGTGGGGTCATGTGAAAACGAACGTCTACAGCACAGAAATTCCTAACATTATGGATCTGCGACAACGAATTGAAAATCCATGACAAACCGTTCGTAATGCTGGCGACGAACTCTTCCATGACATCAGAAGGTCGCTCATGCAACGAGCCGAAGCGTGCGTGCGAGCTGGTGGCGGGCACTTTGAACAATTCATATAATTTGGAGCCACGGGTTTAGTTGGCTGTATCGAATAAATAAATCGTTTCCAGACAAAGTGCTATAGAACATTTTCGTCTTCTTTTGACCTGAAGAATATGTCACTAAATTTATTGTACATAATTTTGAAACACCCTGTATACGTTTGTGTTCCGTTCACATATCTATAAGAAAAAATAGTTGCCATGACTTATGCCCCAACCCTCGTATATGAAACAATTTTTCACTTTATAATATAAACACATTTTTAGAAAACTCGTATTTGAATAAAACATTTTCAATAATTCTCCCTTGGTCCAACAAATGCGACGTATCGCAATAAAAGAAAGTGTGTTCAACGGTCTGTTTTTACATTTTAAAAACAGACACTAGAACACTTTATTTCATTGAGATGCTCGGCTTTTATAGGAGCAAGAGAGAATTATCAGAAATGTTTTATTCAAATTTGTGTTTATAAAACGTAAATAGATATAGTAAATTTGGAGTGTAAATTATGAAAGACTAAAGATTTACGCAATCGACCTTACGCTTTGGTCGAAAAGAAACCCTTTTTGTTTACACTAGTGCAGTGGAACTCCTGAGTTATTGCCTCACCATATGTACAGTATGTCTTATTGGCGACTCCATAATATTTCTTCCTATTATTAGATAATCAATAAAACGAAAAAAGTTTACAATTTTTCCAGTTTAAAAGGTGTTCTAAATTACAAATTTTTATGTAAAATTAAATATGGAAGAAGAGTAATGTTTACTTTAATAAAACCATAATCAATATCAATATCAATTTGGTATTTACAAATGAAAGAAGGATATATTCCATATTCCAACATTTTATTTTCAGCTTTTGAATTCACGAAATGACCGGAAAACTGTGTTTGTGGAAGTACAAATGTTTTAGACCACTTTCTTCTCTTTGCATTTGGGACCATTTTTTCCGGGACGGTTTTCTCCGGAGCATTTTATCCGAGTACCGTTTTTGACGAAGGATATTTCCTATATCCTAGCCTGTTGTTTCCAGCACAAAGGACTGTATAAAGGACTCTTATATCGTCTACAAAGTTTCCGTTCTTAGTTTACATAAAAACTCTTTTTTTTTTTTATTTTTACAGATTGTCAAATATTTTTTGATGAGGCGGGTGTTAAAGTGGAAATTTGGCTAGTAATGAGTCAACAAACACTTACATAGTAAACTATAAAAATTTTTATTAATGACAGCAAAAAAGAAACTAGAACACAAAACGTGTCCCATGGTTTAAAATGGTAGAACTTAAAAAATTATACACTATCAGAAATATATCAATTGAAGTACTCACAGTGTCTCGCACAAGTATTAGTACAAAAAATGAATAAATTACTCAGTGGAGCGGTAATACAGCCGTGGCTTCTCGCGATGTACAGCAGTTAAGCCTAGATGCATGGTTCTACAGATGAAATATTCGGGTATGGAGAAAGCTAGCAGAGATTTACCGTCCGAACGAATTAGGGTACTTGGCCAGGCCTAAACATGGTGAGACTGTAAAAAAACGAGCGACGGGTCAAAATAAACATTGACACGCATGAAACGTGGGGACCAGGTCCGCAAACTCGTAATTGCAATTACGGAGGTACAATCTTAAGGCTGTAGCAAGGAGAAAGAAAATACTAGCAAAGTGAGTGGCCACCATGGTAGCACCAGGAGAAGTGAAGGTGGCAGAAGCATTGGAGAAAAGATGGAGAAATCAATGTTTTAGAACAAATAGAACACTAATTGCGCAATAATTTTATCAACAACTAGCTGAAGTACCCGGCGTTGCTCGGAAAAAAATATAGTTTTTTCACAGAGTGTTCTCGAATAACGTGTACAAATTTGGGGAGTGATAGAGGGATCAAATCGAAGCAACATTTCCCTCTTTCATTTTTTTTCTCTGGGGCATTGTTTTTGATAGACGTAATATGCCACTCAATCTCTGCTTCTGGAACACGTCAAAATCATGGTCAATCATGTAATAAAAAGAACAAAAACACATTGCATACCGTACAATAATGTGACTTGTTTTTTTATGAAACATGCAAATGTGTTACAATAAGTATTTTAATTGACTCCCTCTGGCATGAATGCATACTTAAGTACACGTTCAAAAGTTCCTGGTTCTTCGCGAATCTGGTCCGCAGCTACGGCGATTCTGACTACCAGGTCTTCATCGGATTCCACAGGTATCTCGTATACCAATGTCTTTAAGTGTCCCCTTATAGAATATAAACAACTGTTTCCTGCAGATAGGATTTCAACATTTTTTATCCCAAAAACAACGCCCCAGAGAAAAAAATAAAAGAGGGATATGTTGCTTAGATTTGATCCCTCTATCACTTCCCACCAAGTTTGTACACGTTATTCAAAATATCCTGTATACAGAGTCCGCCAAAAAATGCGTACACACTTAAGCAAAAGAAAAACTTATATAAAAGTTGTAACACTAAATTCATACTGGCATCAAGCGATGAATATAAGTCCTTTTTGATTAAGTGATTATCATAAGCGTTGAGATATTTTTGAATAGGGCGAACAGTTGCTCCTATCCATTTCCTAACAAACTCTTATCAGTAATCTCCTATGTCCAGGTGGCAATTGTGGCAATGTCTTTTATCGGGATCGTCTTCATTCAATACACGTAATAATATTGAAGTGTAAGCTCTCGATTTTGCTGTTACAGAAAAAATTATAGATGATATCTGGTAAAGTGTAAATAAATTCATTTGGCGGACTCTGTAGAAAATAAAAGATACATTGTATTCCCGCGCGAAAGACTTGCATCATTGTTGATGCTGCTTCACGGAACAATCGCAAAAGTCTTCATTAAACAAAGCAAATAACGACGTCACAATTTTTAACGCTGGCAAAAATCCGATTTAGATAACAAATAAAAGATACACTGTATCTCGTGCGAAAGACTTGCAGTCATTGTTGATGCTGCTTCACGGAACAATGGCAAAAATCTAAATTAACAAAGCAAACGTCACAATTTTTTAAGGTTGGCAAAAATCCCATTCAGCTCCAGGTAAATTGAATGTTAAAAATAAACTAAAATGGAAAGGAAGAAAGAAAAAATAAAATCCTTTCTTAGCGAGCACCTAGAAGCCAAGAGAAATATACTTGACAAATTTCAAGTTTGTAGGCTTCATAGTTCTGGAGATTTCGTGATGAATGAATGAATGAATGAATGAGTGAGTCAGTGTATACATTTTTCGCTCTTTCTTTCTATATAATAGTAGAGATTAGACAGTATAACATCTCGCGACCAAGTTAATTAGTTGCGAGGGAAAATCGCCACACGAGACAAGAGTTCGAATCACGCGAGTTCGAAAAAAAGAATTTTTACGACAACAATGGTCCACGCGCCACAACAATGAATTATTACAAATTATCAAATAAAAATAACATTTGGAATAATAAAAAAAATATTATCATCCACCACGAGATTTAATGAAAAGCAATAGTTTCTTCATTAGCCATAAATTGCGATTTCCCGAACATTTTTGAAGATTCTGAAAATGTTACACTTCTTTGTAATAATTGCATTGTTAATCCATCCTTTTGAGTAAATTATCCATAACACTTTTGAGTAATTATCCATAACACTTTTGAGTATATCATCTACTTTTATTCAAGTGTGTGTAAGACATTTTGCTTTGTGTAAAATAGCAGTTCTTTTAAAGAGAAGGAAGGCTTGCTGAAGTTGGATAGTAGAATTACTATGTCGTTCCGGGATTCGAATTATCACGATCTAATTTACTCTCGTTTTAAGGCTACACCCTCGATTACTAAAGGGTAAGGGTAACTAGCATACTCTACAGGTCCCCTCTTTACCTGTTCCAAAGGATGTAATCATTGTTTCAGGGAGTTTGGAGTACCCAAGTGGAGAATGAGTTTGTTGTGTTTTTTTTTTACTTCTTCTTCTTTTTTGATGGAATGTTCCGAGTTGTTTTCACAACTTCTTGTGCTCGTTCATCCCCTCAATTTCGAACTATAGACTTCACTGGACCCTCTTCTCGCTCCTCCAACACCCTCCCCCCTCTTTTTCCTAACTTTTTTCCACACTTGCAGCTCCGGTTTCAAAAGTGGGACCAGTCCAAGCAAGTGGATGGAGGGTTCTTCCCTTTCCTCCATCTCGGCACGATTTATGAGCGCCACCCAAGTGGAGGTCCGAGGGTGAATTCGTCCTCTTGATTAATCAAATCATCTCGGCAGAACGTGTTAATTCTGAATCACTGGCCCACCTGGCCCGTCCGAGGTCCACGAATATAGACGCCGCCATCCAGCGGTGAAATTATGAAATATTCCAATAGATAAAAAGACCAGTTATTTAAATGTTAAAAAAAGGGTGGAGAGGGACAAGATTTTCTTTTTCTGTTTTAAATAGATAATTTTCTCCCTCTTCATAAATAACGTATTAAAAGTAATTTACTTCCAAAATAGTACCCTCCCTCTTTCTTAAAAGTGTTTTAAAACGGGAAATGCGTTTCATTTTCTGCATTGAAACTCATTATGTGGAAATGAATTTTGATATATTTATATTCATCGATACGTAGGTCTAATAGTTAACTCTACTGAATACTGATATAAATCAGTCAGAGAAAAAGGCAATATCCTCTTCGAGTTCAAATGTTAATAAAAGTTAGCTAATAAATTTCTCCCTCTTAATTGCATGCCATGTTCGTACGATGCAAACCAGGTGAATTAAAAGGAAATAGACAAGATTAGAAAAGTGATAAGAGGAATTATAGTATCTGCTCATAATACTTAAGCTTGTATTACTGTTTATCTCTATTAGCTGTGGATATTAGGTACAAATTATCTAATACAAATTAGATATATCTGTAAATGCTTTAGTAGTATTGAATCTAATTTGAATTTTGAAATATCCTAATTTTGATACTATCCCCAAAAACTATTTTCTTAAATTCCCCGATATCTTTTCTTTAATTGCAATTTCTTTAAATAAACTATCGCAAACAGAACAGTTTACATCTGAGGCTTCAATCTCTTTATAACATCCTGTTTATTCAAACGTCTCTAAACGTGAACTTCGAATTGAAGCACGTACAATGAAAAGCCGATGATAACCACGATATCAGGAAGTTTATTGCAAAATGTAATAATTCATTTTGTAATAACAGATAATATTATAATTAGGCTTAATATTAAATTTCTATTAAGATAATTTATGAACCGTTGACAGGCAAGCCAATGTTCTTCAAAAACTATATATTAGCAAAACCTATGAATATTCACTAATGTTTATGTGTTTGTCCTGAAATATTTTCTAGAACCCGAACAGGTAAATGTCATAAACGCATAACTTCCTGAATATGTTATATTTCGACAAAATAAATTTTGAATTGGCTTTGACTTTGTCATTGTGGCCCCAGAACGACATAAATATTTTCAAATCCATTAGTCCTGACTCATTTTATTTATTCGGATTTGTTTTCAGACCTTAATAATGAAACCAGATTGAAATAATAAATTAAAAATATGTAAACATCACAAGCCCCGTGTTAATAATAACCATTTCGTACATTTTTTCATTCTTTAAAAAATATTTTTCAATGTAAATTTCATCATGTAAGATCTATTAGAGTCTTATTTCCATTTATGTTTCCATTTCCAGTGAAAAATATTTATTCGCCTTTTATTCTAGACTTTCCGTGGTAAAAATGGCCCTAATTGTCAATAGTTTAAATGTCATCTTATGACTTACAAAGTGATTTATATATAGCAAGTATTTATTTAGTCGTAAAAGTTTGAACAATGCACAGGAGCTTATAAAGAATAAATTCAAAATCGCCATTATTAGATGAGCTTACAAATGAGTTAAATGAAACGTTAATTAATTATGAAAAATGCTGATTTCTTATACTATTTGTCGAATGCACCATTGCAGTTTAAAGAATGTGGACTCTTAAGAAGAAATTATATTAATTAATGTTCCTTTTTTATTGCAAACCCTGTCTATAAATCATTTGAAAAAATTTAATTTGAAAGTTATATTAAAATTTGTAAGACCTGTTTTGCTCCTAACTTGTCAGTCTTGTTTTCCTCCCATCATTCGATCATTTAAAACATGAAAGCGTTTTACACGGATCTCATATAATGCGCATTTGAATCTATTCAGTGTTATACACTTAAAATATCCAGAGTGTACGCAAAACAATGTCAAATTCGAAACTATAATGACAACTGCCAAACAAAGGATTGTCATACGTTATATAAAGTCGATGACACATGCCAACGATGATACAACCATCTTGAAGGGAGTTCTCTTGTTCTTGTAGATTTTCGTGTGCTGAATCCGAGTCTGCTTTTAGATTTTTTTATGTCATGTGACGTTTCCAAGTTATGCACATAGAGACTGCAATTTTAAATTAATGAATGTGAAGAGAAGCAGCTGCAATGTTAAAATATCTATATTTTTGGGTCCCAAACTCTGAATAATTTAAAAGTATTTTAATGAAAATCAAGAAATTTGTGGATGATAGAAAAAAATGAAGATCAGATACAGATAGCACAAAAAAAAAATTAAGAATCAGTTCTTAACGTTAAAGATGTCTTTAAAAAATTTATTTTATGTTGGCCTGTGTAATCCGAGCAAATTGAGGCCGTTCTCTCATTGTATGTGCTGTTGTTAATATTTATAAGTACAGCACATTCTAAGACCACTTGTGTCAGCTGCTTGATCAGCGAAGAAGTAACCCTGCCGCTCCTTATACTTGCAATGGGACTTCGCATCGGTTGTTGTCACAACTTTGTCAATGAGCGCTTATGGAATTCTGGATAGAAAAGAATGTAACTAAAATAAAAGTTTTTTTTGAGTTTCTTCCATATATTATTATGTTGCGTTTGCATTCTGATGGCGTTCTATCTGATTAAATTTGACAGCAATCGTGCTAGTTAGAGGCCCACAAATTTTTATACAGTACGTTTCTTTACAATGTATAAGTAGAATTGCTTTTCATTGGTGATAATTCTTGTTTATTTTGACAAACAGTCATTTTGAACATATGGATGACAAATCTAGGCCAGTTCGGATTAGTAAGAGATTCAGATTTCAATCTCCAGGAAACGTAATGCCCCAAAAGATTGGCTCATCCGAACACTTCAAAAGGAAATTTTTTTAACAGGAAATTCTTAATCCTGTAATTATTATCAGTACTCGAGATATTTCTTAAGTTTTTTTCCTGCCATTTTAAAGTACCTCCAATAGTTAACTATCACTTTGTTCCATACAGTCAATCTGTCAGTAGCACCTTTGACCAAATTCGTTCAATAATAAGTTATAGTAATTTGATATTAATTTCATGATATTATGTTTAATTACGTATTTTGCGGATAAAATACTTTATGATCTCGAATATGCTAGCAGTTGTCATCCAGAATGAATTGTATAAAATTAGGGAAAATCGTAAAATTCATGATATGAATAAAATAAAATATTATACGAGAATGTCGAAAATGAAATCTAATACTATTAGGCGTGATCGAAGTCAAACCACTTAGCTACCATAAATCCTCTCATGCTCTAACAAGAAGATATAACGCAATTTTCCATTGCAAATAAAAACAAAGAATAAATTCTATAAATTCCGAAATTTACATGTGATTACAGTGACTCCGGGCTCCTGTGGCCTACCATGCGTTTAGTTTTTAGATTTCCTGTTCTTAGTAAAAAATAAAAAAATATTAAATATGCTATTGATGTACGATGAGGTAATAAATGAATAAATTAACATATAATTTTACCTCAACCAATTTAAAATGAACAAAAAAAATAATTTAATGCTAAAAACTTAAAAAATGTGATTGTGCTGATACATTCATTTTCAAAATATTCTTTCTTTTTACAATACTTTCAAGTTCGGTTTCTATTCCGATTTATTCTGCGATTTGGAATTATTGTAATCACTCATAGGTATCCAATAGGCATCCAATTATATATCCAATTATTTTCCAACGTAAATTTTAATCTAGCGAAACCGATTAGAATTTTCTACTGAAGGTTAATAATAATCAAATATAATAATCAAATATTTTTCATCACAATCACAATTTTTAATTTTTTATCATTAAATTATATTTTACGTTCACTATTAATTGGTAGAGGAAGAAATTTTATTTGTTAAAAACATTAAATTCAAAGAGACCACATTAATCGACTGTGGAAACATTTTAATGGTCATTCTGTTGTTGTTTCCTTATTGTGATGATAGATACCTTGAAAGAGTGTGTTATTCTCTTCGTCCGTAAATAGAAAACTTTGACATGGGGCAAAAATTGAGCGGAGCATTATTCGAACAGGTTTTTTTCCCCCCAAGCTTCTGTTTATTGTTGTTTTTTTCATTGCACAGTGAAGTATTCGAATTTGCACGATTTTTTTCAAAGGGAATTATGGCATTGAAAACGTAAACTATGAGCTATCTAAATTGACCTTCGTTTATTATTTTTTTTCATACGTTTAGTGGGAACTCTCCTAATATTCACGAAACAAGTTTGGCACGAGTTTGAACGATGCATTTAAAGGGTTTAAAAGAGACATTAAAAAAAAAACTGGCTGCATTCATAAATAAATCTGAACAGATGTATCTTTTGTAAATTCTAAAGCGAGTTTTCTGGAGGAAAAAAAAATTTAAGCTGGATTTCATGATACTGAAAAAGCAGAAATCTTTTAAACTCGATTAATACTGCTTTGGCAATTTTCAGAAAATAAAATTAAAAATTAAAATTTCATATTGCTTAGAAATTTGTTTCATATGTATCCACTTATTTTTAATTTTCTCGTGAGCCATTAGAAGTACTGTGTATCAACATGTGCCTCAGGCATTGACTGTCTTGTTTTCCTTTTTCATTGCTTGCTTCGTCAACACTCTAATCGATATTAACATTTCGTTACCAATCACACCTAAAGTGTGTGTTCTTTCCCATTTGATAATAATAATAAAAAAGGAAGCCCAACAACAAGCAGAGCCTGGAGTTCATTGTATTTCCCCACCTCCCTTATTAATAATGCCATCAGAGGGAGTCGTTTGCAACGTGACACCGACTGGCCTCACCTTCTCCTCCACCGATGGCGACGATAACAAGTCGTACGTCGTGTTTTAATTGTATACGACACACACACACACACACACACACACACACACACACACACACACACACAC
>JAHWFO010012898.1:1327697-1407011 GCA_023313115.1 Rhysida immarginata | reverse complement strand
CACACACACACACACACACACACACACACACACACACACACACACACGCGCGCGCGCGCACACACGCACACACACACAAAGAAGAAAAAAGAACCTGCTTTTAACGAGCATCATATATACCTTCTCTTTTTTTGTCTTTTTTCCTCCTCTTACTTTTTCAAATCCTCTTTATTTCTCTAATCCTCTACTTTACTTCATTTTATTCGAGGAAAAATTTGGCGGCTCTTTTTTCTCTTACTCTTTCACTTTTTTTTTTTTTTTTGCATATAATATAATTTTTTGCTACTTTCACTTCGTCGCAAGTTATTTGACAGGCGAAGCAGAATGATAAGTGAAGAGGTACAGAGTTAAATACATATATGGTATTCGGGAAGTTTTTTTTCTTCTTCACATCAAGGAAACGACAAAAGAAGTAGGGGGACGAAGAGCAAAATAATGGCGACGCGAATTAATGAAAATGTCTTAATCGTGGTGTTATTATTCGACACATGCTTTGCCGTTCGCTGTAAATGCTGAGATATTTACAAAAAAAAATATCAAAAGAGAGTGAAAGAGAAGGGGGAGGGAAAGAAAGAAAAGAAAGACTCTCCTATTCTTTGGCAGATGTTCATAGACAGAGAGGCTCACTTAAGGAGGTGAGTTAAAATTCTCTGTTCATTTTCCTTTTTTATTTTTTAATTCAATTTATAACTTAATTAATCCTAGTTTTAAACTTCATTTCACATTTTTTGCATATAATATAAAAATTACAAAAAATTTAATATACAGGATAATTATAAAGTCCTTATGCAGTTTTTCGGCTCTACAAGAATAAAAAAAAGCTTCTGTAAAATGTTTCGGAATGGCAATTTATTTAAGTTTTGAATGAGAACAAAAGTATTCACCTATTAAAAAGCTTATAAAAATTTCCTTTCTGTTTTTCAGGTAACTTATCTTTTACCATTTAGTAGAAGAGAAAATGATTTGTCTTCTCTTACCAGAGTTGAACCTTTTGAATACGTTAAAATCTCATTCGCTCAATGGGACGTTTTGTGTGATCAATGGGTAATACTTCTAGTAGTAACAGAATTTCATATGGCCAATGTGTTAATTGCTTTGGCCAATGTGTTAAAGTTGGCTTTCATCTCCTACAGAATATTACTAAAAGCCTCGTCTATCTTCGGTTATCTGATAACATTGCAAAATAATGACTCAAGAACTTGCAAAATCCAGTAGGCCAGTGGGATTGAAAATGAATCTGAAGACAAAAAGAGTTGTGTTCAACAAATTTCCAAAAAACGTTGAATTGAATTGGAAGAAATACAAAGATACATGTATCTCGGGCAAGAAATCACTCTTAATGGAAGTGTTACGAACAAGAATTAAACAAATGAATCAGAATAGGATGAAGCAGCTTCGTAAAAATAGTTTAATCCTAAAAAGTAACATGTTTGAAGAGGAAAGTTTTCAGCAAAGAGTGTAAGACCGCAGAAACATCATCAACCATCTTCTACCAACCATACCTATGGAGCAGTAACATGGACATAAAACAGCAAGGCGAACAAAAAAACTGACTACTTGGATTCGAAAACAAGAGAAAGTCTTCGACATCATAAAGCGGATACGACATCTAAAATGGTAATGGCCGGACACATTGCCAAAGACAGGATAACCGATGGACTACACCCATCCGGTACTGGTACTTACTAAATATTAAAAAAACAACGATGACATGATGGAGAGTCGACATCAGAAACCTATTGAGGTGACAATTGGAAAAGCAAATTCCAGGACAGAACACAATGGAAATATTTGGAGACCTACATCCAGCAGTGTTTTAACAAAAGTTGTAATTGAAGATGATAATATACAAGGCGTTTACTAAACATACGGCATAAATTCAAGAGGTGATTCTTTGGGCTATTTTAAGAATCTTATGTCCTTTGATGATTTTCGGGATGCCGCTTTGTTTCGAAGATACAAGGCGATGAAGGATTTACGACAAAAACAATGCTGATATCTTTTAACGACATTTTGATTACAAAAAAATGTCTGTGTTGCATTCACACTTGTCTTTCTAGAATATATACCACCAGCAACGAGAAATATAATATAGTTTATGCACGATGATGAACCAGCACAATTATGTATGATTGCTCTTGAGTTTTTAAATCCAACATATCAAGACTGACGGATTGGTGGAGGTGGACCTCGCCTGTGGCGTTCTGGATCCTCGCACCTAAATCTCTTGGATTTTTTTGTATGGGGTCATCTGAAGTCGTTAGTTTGCACTACTCTAGTGGAAAATGTAGAAGATTTGAGAAACGGATAGTTGATGGGGGTAATGCATTAAGAAACAACCTTGATGTTTTTGAAAGAGTTCGGCAATCAATGAGAAGATTGGATTTCCTAGCTGGTGGTAGTCATTTTTTTTTTTTTTTTTTTTTAAACTAATGAAAATTAAATTTTTTTTCCGTAGGAAATTTTAAATTTAATTTTATTGTATAATACAATCAGTTTATAATAATTACAATACAATACAATACAATACAATACAATACAATAAAATCAGTTAATACAATAAAATGTAACCACTGAGCCTAAGCTCGTAGGGTTTACACTAAAACTAAAACTAAAAACTAAATCTAAAAGGAGGATTAAAAAATAATAATATAAAATTATGATGGAAAAGGAAAAAAAGAATCAAAATCATTATTTGAAGATACCCATTTTTTTATAACTCTCCGCCAATTTCCTTTAAGGGAAATATTTTTAATATATATAGGAGCAGAATTATAAATTCTTCTAGAAATAAAATAATATTGATGAAGAGAATTTGTATGTACAACAGCTGGAATCGAAATCGCATTAGTCGCAACATATCTAGTTTTATAATGGCTAGTTAAGCTTAAAGGAATATTTTTCTCCATAATTACTTTATCATTACTTTCAATATAATTTTCAACAGTTATTATAGATTAAGAAGCTTTACATGTAATATTAGGTAATAAAAGATTGTTTTTGTCGAAAATTCTTTACAGCCCTATATCTTCGAAACAAAGCGGCATCCCGAAAATCATCAAAGGATAAAGGATTCTTAAAATAACCTAAAGAATCACCCCCTTGAATTATATTTTCAAGCATCAACCGATGCATTATATTGAGGCTTTATTCTGTAAACATACGTAAAGGAATACAACTTTACTAAAATATCATCAATTTTACACAGATTTCTGGATAGGTTCGGTATATTTTCCACAATTTTAAGATATCTGCTATTAAAGAATACCGAGGGTCGTTCAATAAATAATGTAACTGATATTTTTCTTGGGCAAATTTTTTGGAAAAGTAAAATATTTAATGCGCAGCATCCTGTAAACTTCCCGAACTAGCTGTTGTAATTTCGTAGTTGTCCGCTAGTTGGCAAGGAAATAGCTTTCAATATGAATATTTGAATCATGTACGTTACTCAAAATGAGCCATTACATATATCACTGTTCAACAAAAATGCACTTTGGAATTCTTTCCTTGATCGAAATAGCTAAACTAGCCTAATTTTGGGTCGAGAAAAACGAATATGATATCAGATTTTGTTTGTTAGCTCTAGTTTTTCGAATACACTAATTTCAAGTAGAAATACTAAAAATACACTTCGAAATTCTTTCCTTTCTGAAAACAGCTAAACTACCCTATTTTTGGATCGAGAATGTTACATTAGATATTGATTAGTTTAGTTGACATTAGATTCTGATTTTATAGCTTTACTAACCTCAAATAAAAGGACTTATTCACGTGAACGTCTTCTCTTTGCTTGTCACTTGTATTGCTTTTCTGGGTTTTCTCTTGTCACTGCACTGTCCAACAGTAGTCTGCAAGCATAGAAGTGTTCCATTTTCCCTGATACCTTCGTTCCATTTGCGAAATGTCCTGATGGAATCGCTCTCCGTGTTAGTCACTTACAGCACTTTTATCCTTTAACTTGGATGGGCTAAATCTGAGAACCAAGAGCTACCTGAAAGTTTTAAATGTCATTTTCGTTTTTTCCATGGTGAAATGAATCAGAAATAGCTATTTTCAAGTCGGAAAGATTTTCACTGTTGACCAGTGTATTCAGAGGCGCTTAAAATGCTGTGGAGAGATGGTAGTAGATGTTAGTCATTGAGTGAACTGCTTGTCATCAGTGGAAAAAAGCCAGAGATAGACTTGCAGAGTTGTACCGCAAGGACATACAAGTCTGACTTTAGAGATCTAGGTGGGGTAAGACCGTAGATTTTCAAGAAGAGGTTGTAGAATAACAGGTTTAAGTAACCAAACAAAAAAAAAACCCCAAAAACCCGGGATCAATGTGGTGTATTCAAAAGTGCAAGAAGAAAAGTCTTGAATGAGAAGAAAAGTTATTTTTTGTGTTTATTTAAAAGACAGTTTTTTTTTGACGTTCTTATATAATTGGATTGGTTCCTTCCTCATATGTTTCTCAGAGTTGAAACGACGGATCTAAATAGAATTATGAACGCGTTTTCTATGCTTTCATAGCAATAATTCCTTCGAGTGAAGGAGGATGGAGGTGGAGGATAAAAGAAAAACACAAAACCATTCTTTGGGCTGCTGACGACGTTTGTGGATTGCTTTCTTTTGTGATCGGAAGAGCGATTTTCCTAAAGGGGGTAGGAAATAGAACTTGAGTTTGAGGGTTTTCTTTCTTTCTTATTTATTTATTTATATATACGTGTGTCTGTGGTGGCTCCATCCAAAGTGTTTTCTTGCATGTGAAGCGTCCGCTTTTGCCCTCTATCTCTTCCCTTTCTCCAATTCTCGCTTTTTTATTCTTTTTTCCACTCTTAAAGTATTTTTCCCTCCCCTCGTTGTACCGATTTCTGCCGACAGAGGCGCTGACGCATTTTCCGTTTTAATAAACGTCGTTCATCAGGTCGTTTTTCCCTCTCGGGATGTCTGGGCACCGAGCGATAACATCTCTTTGTTAGGTGGGCTCGGAGGAGTCCTTAGAAAAAGCCTCAGATGGCGACACAGGCGCTCGTTATCAGTTGTGCTTTACGACAAGCGCCGTCATTAGCGTAACACCACGGGCCAATGACAACGCCACTTACAAGACGTGTTGGTGGGAATCAATTACCGCCACCTCGACCTCATTAAACGTTAGCATGAGCGACCCACCATATGTCAATAGGAAAAGTGGAGACAATGGCGACGATGACTCCATGGTTCCTTCCCCCCCCCCCCCAACCTTTCAGCTTACGCCAACGACTGAAATACAATTGTCCCTATATTTTCTGTATACAGGATATAGAGCTCAGCTATGTAAAGGAAATTATAAATTTAATTGATTTTGTATAGTCTTTTTAGGCTTTTTTATATAATTGCTCACCGCATAAACTGTCGATAAATAAATTTTTGCTTTATTTTAATTCGAATAAATGTGAAAAATAAATTATTTCAACACCTAACCATTAGAAAAACAGAAAATCGCAGAAGGTATTCGCAAAGAGTCTTCTCATAAATTAGTGTGTGTATTTCAGATGTTCATAATTCTAATATATGGAATTAAGACATTAAAGAATATTGTTTCAGAGTATTTAAAAAAATTCAATTAGACACAGGGATCTGGGAATTAATTTTAAAAAATTTTTCTTTAAATTTAGCAAGGAAACAGTAATTCTTACCATAGTTTGTTGGTGTTCTCGGTATATTTATATGAAAACATGATATCCTGTTTTTTCAAATGTTGATACTTTAAATAAAAAGTTCAAGGTCGCAGGAATGTAGATTTTTTTTTATTATTACCTTAGACTCAGCTCCAAAGGTTTACAGATGTTGGAATTAGAGGAGTTTTTATTTTTTGAATTTAACAATGAAGATAGTAAAATGATTGGCAACAATGTTTATATTATAATTAACATTGTTGAATGTTTTGTTTGTTGAACAAGCGTATGGAGAAATTTGATTATCGATATTTATTTCATCGAAAAATATTATCTACTAGCTGAAGTACCCGGCGTCGCTCGGAAAAAAATATAGTTTATTTCATATTTATGTATACAGGGTGTTCTCGAATAACGTGTACAAAATTGGGGGGGGGGGGTGATAGAGGAATCATATCAACATTTTCCTCTTTCATTTTTTTCTCTGGGGCATTGTTTTTGAGATAAAAAATGTTGGACTTCGCGTAGACGTAATATGCCACTCAATCCCTGCTTTTGGAACACATCAAAATCATGGTCAATCATGTAATAAAAAGAACAAAAACACATTGCATACAGTACAATAATGTAACTTGTATTTTATGAAACATGCAAATGTTTTACAATAAGTGTTCTAATTGACTCTCTCTGGCATGAATGCATGCTTTACAACGTCGCCGCATGGACTGACGTCACATTCAAAAGTTCCTGGGTCTTCGCGAATCTCGTCCGCAGCTACGGCGATTCTGGCTACCAGACTGGTAGTACCAGGTCTTCATCGGATCCCACAGGTATCTCGTATACCAATGTCTTTAAGTGTTCCCACAGAATATAAACAACTGTTTCCTGCAGGTAAGATTTCAACATTTTTTATCTCAAAAACAATGCCCCAGAGAAAGAAATGAATGTTGCTTGCATTGTCTTTTCTATGAATCCGTAACCATACCTCTTGAGTTAATATACAGGGTATCCATAAGAGGTTTGACACATTTTATCTGTGTATTACCGAAAAACTAATAAAGATAAACAGAAACGGATTTCAATATATGAAGCTGTAACTGAAAAAGTTTTATTAAACCAAGTTAGTAGACCCCAACGTGTGGTCCTGGGGTCACACGGAGGATATCCAGCCGATAATCAATTTCTTGCCATGTTCTTTTAAGCATATCGACATCCACCTTATTAATAGGCGTGATTCGGCGTTTCAAATCCGTAATATCCTTAACTTTTGTCTTGAACACCTGGTCCTTCGCGAACCCCCACAAGAAAAAGTCCAGTGATGTAATTTCGGATGATCGAGGGGGCCAAGGGATAAGTCCATCTCTTCTTATCCAACGACATGGAAATTTTTCGTCCAAAGCTTCACGAACAATTGTCCCCCTGTGTGGTGATGCTCCATCCTGTTGGAAGAGAATATCAGATCGTAGTTCATCTAATTGACTTTTGGGCTGTCTCTTTCCATTTAACGGACACTATGCGGGTTTTCAGATCCCCAAATGCGAACATGGTGGCAGTTAACATGTCCGGAAACGTGGTTTCCGGTTACAGTTTCATATATTGAAATCCTTTTCTGTTTATCTTTATTAGTTTTTTGGTAATACACAGATAAAATATGTCAGACCTTTCATGGACACTCTGTATGTTGTGCAGAGTATAGGACAAAATCCCCATTCTTAAAGTGCAATGATAGAAAAAATCCCCAGGTATAAAACTCCAAGTATACGAAACCTACAGAGTAAAAGCATTAAGAGCATAACCGAAAAGAAGGATATTAAATGAAACTCAATTTTTTTTTTATCATTCTTTAAACCATTTTTATAGAATTATCCGAAAATTTACTGGCGATTCTTTTCTTTTATGGGAGGGAGAGATTTTTAAAAAAATGTTTTCTAAGTTTAACTTACTGTGAATTAATTTTTTAAATTCTAGTTAAATGTTCTTATTACGGAAATTATTTGTATATTCCGAATAGGTACAAACCCAATTAATTAATTTTTTTTTCTTGCAGTAAATTAATTTTAGAAAATAACCCCCTCCCAAAATAAGAAGAAAAAAATATTTTCCAAGTCCCATTATAACCTTGAAGTGATAGATCTAGAATCAAAAAATATTTAAAAAAAAATTAAAAAATAGAAAACATTGGAATTCTCATATAATGCAGTATGCTCTTCAAGGCGTAAACAAAAATACAAACAAAAGTAATGCTAATGGAATTGAGACATGGGTAAAATGGTGAACCGATAATTGGCAAAGATACTTCTATGTTCCCTGGTTCAAGCTAGAATTGGGCATTTTGCGATAACTGTGGTCGATAAACATAATCGATCAACAAAAACAATCGATTAATCATCTAAACGATTTAAATCGATTAAGCGAATCACGTTATCTGATCTTTGTCAAGAAACATCAATGCAAATATCAATTGATGTGATTAAATCAGAGACGCTTACTGTAAGCGGCTCTGGTTTAAATTAACCAATCTAATCGATTAATCATGATTACTCGAGTAGCCCTATATTTCAAACGACATTTATCGATATTGATCGACTTGCTTCCATTAATCGTATTAATCGATTAATCACCCAACCCTAGTTCAAGCATGATAACCCACTACATCATGGGAGGCTGTACCAATCAAAACTTCACCTTATGTCTGATTTAATTGAGCAACGAACCAGCTATTTGCTGTCACGTGATCTTATTTTGCAGCTTGCATAGGCGAAGTATTTTTTTTTAAAGATAAACCATAAAATATACATTTGCTGACCTTTGAATTCAGTATTACATTGAAAGTGTAATTTTTACGTCTAGAAGAGTTTAAATTCTATCAACTCAAAAAGTTGAGTGCAGATGAGCGTACCTTTCATGTTTACATGAAGAATGCTAAAAAGTAAACAGATAACATGAGAACTTCTGAATTCTTCTGTCTTTAGAGGTATATAATCAGCATTATTAAAATGATTTTGCCGAAGTTTGAAAATATACAGGGTGATTCAGAATTCATTGTACAAACTTCTAGGGGAGATAGTATGGGTGAGTCTAAACAAAAAATTTCATATGAACGTGGGTCCGAATTTTAATGATAACTGAGGTATCGTATTCAATATCGTAACCCGTGCTCACATGCGAGTACTAACCAGCACGTGTTACGATTTTGACTGCGTAACTCGGAAACTATTCGTTGGAATTCGATCAAATTTTAACGGTACACACAGTTTCATGTACACTGTTTTACCAAAATTCATCATTCTAGATATTACAGAATGTCTAGTTATTAATTTGTTGATCTTGGTGGCGGCATTTTTATTTCTGTTCATATCTAGTTATCGTTCAAATTCGGATCCACGTTCATATGAACTTTTTTGCTTAGAATCACCCACATTATCTCCCTTAGAAGTTTGTACAATGAATTCTGAATCACCTTGTATTTCAAGAACTAAGGAAATTCTTACGTTTTTTCTATCGTTCTATTTCGCCAACGCGGAAGTTCTGACACATTGGAATCGAATCATATAATGTTATAAGGAAAATTAAAATTTCATTGACAGGATTCACATGACCCTATATGGGAACAATGTGCAAAGACCTCGAATATAAAGTATCCAACAGCAATTTTACAATTATAGCTTTGAAGATCAAAGTATAAGGATCGTACAAATGAAAACGAAAATTATTTATTTTATCCAAAGTGTATACAACGAATTTAAAAATACTCTTCAAATGCATTAAGGCATTTATCCCACTGTATAACAAGACGTGTAATTCCATTATGGAAGAAGTCTTTCGGTTGCGTGTGGAACCATTCCAAAATCTCTTCCTTCACCACAAACACGTGAAAGTCACATGGGGATAAGTCAGGGCTGTAAGGTGGATGCTGCATTGCTTCCCAGTTGAACTTTTTGATGAGGTCTACCGTTGCTTTCGAAGTGTGAGGACGCGCGTTGTCGTGGAGAAGAAGCATTCCTTCTGTAAGAAGTCCAGGACGCTTGCATT
This sequence comes from Rhysida immarginata, assembly GCA_023313115.1. Classification (NCBI taxonomy): domain Eukaryota; kingdom Metazoa; phylum Arthropoda; class Chilopoda; order Scolopendromorpha; family Scolopendridae; genus Rhysida; species Rhysida immarginata. The sequence goes on along the minus strand of JAHWFO010012898.1, from coordinate 1,397,343 downwards.
TGATGGCCGCGCGCAGTGCCTTCAATGTTTCCTCATATCGTGCTGCGTTAACTGTGGTGTCTTTTTCAAGAAAGTCCAATAAAATCGGGCTTTTGCGATCAAAAAACACGGTTAACATCACCTTCCCCGTGCTGTTTGCGGTTGCTTTTGATTTTTTCGGGGGTGGTGACCCATAATGCTTCCATTGACGACTTTGACGTTTGCTTTCGGGCTGGAAATGAAAGCACCAAGTTTCATCTCCTGTAAAGATTCAATTTTGGCTTTGGAATCATCCGTGATGGCGCGATTTGCTTGTCCAGGTCGTTGATCATCTTGCAATGATGACCGTCCCTCCGAACATTTCTTGCTCCATGCCCAAACACGAGTGAAAGTTAGGCAGTCATTTCCATAGACGTTCTGCATACGACGATGAATTTCAGAAACTGAAACTCCTTCACATGTCAAAAAACGAATTACTGCCCGAATTAGATTGAAAACAATGAAGATTGGATTGTTGCTCGATCTACTTTGGTCATGTGACTTCTTAGTGCCCCGGCCTGTATTTCTAGTTGGCTTTGAGCCAAGCGCTAATGTCGTCATCTCAATTGTCCTTGTTCAGTCTGCCATTACTGAAAACAGTGCTTAGCAAAGTTTTTTGGTGTGCTTCTTTTAATGATTATATTCTTTTGAAGGGGACATTACAAGCCATTGATTAAGGGCAGTACAATAGATTTTATCAGCATTTGAAATATAAGTTAATCGGTGCCTAAGTTGGGCCCCTAAAGGTTCCAATCCTGGGCCCCTTGTAAAACTAAAAAAAAAATACGTATTATGCACACTGTTCTGTAATGAAAAGTTTTCACAAAACTCTCAAGAAGAACTTTGATGTGTAGCCTCTGAGCTCATGTAGAATGCGGGGGCGGAAAAAGACACATATGTGGCTATTGTCGCACTTGATTTCAGTTTTCAAATGTGTAAGTTTTTAGTATGTTACTACTCTTTACTATTTTTTTGTATCAATAAACTAAAGTTCAACTATTTTAAAAGGTTTTTTTTTTTTTTGGGGGGGGGGGCACATTTGGGGTCTTTTTTTAAAATATAAAAATTTTGTGGTTTACAAAAAATTTTTTTTTTTTCACTTAAAGAAATTGACTAATCATTTTGAGAAGAAAAACATATAGGTTTTAGTAATAAATGGGGTATATATTGTAAATATTTTGATTTCATCTTGTACAAATATGATTTTTCTAAAATTAAAAAACAAAATAGGGGCCCGGGTTTGGATACTTTCCTATATTCTTTGAGTTTTCTTTCTTAAAATCCAAAAATTTCCAGAAATATTAACTCATAAGTCTCTCCGGGGTTTCGGAGTTTGACGTTAAAGTAACCACGACAGATATAGCGGAAACAATTATATTAGCAGATAGAGAATCTCTCAAAATTTGCATTCGTAATAGGCAACATGGGGTATTTATAGTTTTAGCCACTGAAGGCAATCATAACGAAAACATGGATGCGTTTCTTGAAACGTGGCCTCCATAGTCACCTGACCTAACTCCATGTAATTTTTTTTCTTATCAGTTTATGTCAAAGCTCATGTGTTTGTGCTCCCTTTGCACGTGCATTATCTCGGCTGCGAAAGAGGATCACTCATGCAGGCTCTGGGAACTTGTGTGGCAGTCACTTGAAGAAGAATGATGTCGGTCGCGTCACCAAGGATGGATATATGAAACACCTGTAATGTACGTACAAAACTTGGAAAGATATGAGCGTTTTTCATGTCTATCATGGTTATTGTTCTTTCGACTTCCGAAACCACGGAGAGAATTTAGAGTCACATTATATGATTGAAATTATATTTGAATATTTTCAGCCTAAGAAATGGGAAGTCGATTCTAGAGTCAAATCATGTAAATTTGAATTTAGTTTACCTTCTTCAAGGAAACCTATCTCAAGCCTGTGGTAAGAGGCATATCTTAGGTATAGGATCTCAGCATCATCCCGGAGGGAAATCATCACAACATAAATTTTTTTATTTGGAGAATATCTCAAATAAAGTAAAAGATAAACAAAAAAAAACAACAATCTCGTTTACACGTGGGCTTTTCTTTCTTGACTGAGAGCTAGCCACGCTCAACTATTTTGAATGTACGGATTCTTCCTATATTACTAGTACTAAAAGTCAGCCTGTTTGCTAATAAATTAAACGATATATTGATGGCTTGTCTATCACTAAAGTCGCTTGCAACTATTCCTTTAAAAATACAGATTAAACTGAAGATATTCTTCAAACATACAATAATTACAACGGAGAAAAAGGAAGGAAAAAGTTTGCGACCTGGACTTGAAGCAGGAGCTACGCCTTTCCCTGGCGCCGCTCTTACCAACTGAACTATGGCGGGCAATGAACCGCCAAGTTGTTACAAATTGTCCATATACACTTCCCTGAAGTCACTAATTGTCTCAATATCATATAAGTACTTTTGTACATATTGGTGGCTCAGCTGGAACGAGCGGCGCAAGCGAAAGGCGTGGTCTCTGGTTCGAGTCCAGGTCGCGGAATTTTTCCTTCCCTTTTCTCTCTGGGAATTATTTGTACTATAGTCTAATTTAGACCCAGTGTATCCTAAAAATACAACCCTTGGAAAAAAGTATGGAATATTTTTCATTTTCACATTTGCATCTCACTAAAATTACTAATAATAAACAACGAAGCGAAATTGTGTAATTCCTTTTAGCTATACGTTTGCTCAATATATTTACAACGATATTGCTAATCCTATCCGATTTCGCTGGATAGTTACAGAAATAAGCTCTCTCGAACGAGTACGTTTCTGGAAAAAAAATATGGAATAGTCCAAAAGAGTGGGAAAAAAAGTATGGAATAATTACGATTAACCAATGTGCAACGGTATGCAAATGATATGTAAATCATGGTAGGTTAATCAAGTGATATAAGTAAAATATAAAAGACAAATTTGTAGTATTAACTTTATTTTCTGGTACTAAGATGGCTAAGACACGTGAACTCAGTACTGCAGACAAAATATTAATTCTGAAGTGAAAACTGAGGGTCACACTCAACAATCCACTGCGAAAACAATCCAATGCTCCCAAGGAACGGTGTCAAACGTTTTGGCTAGAAAAGATGTGGAAGACCCCGTGCAACATCCAACCGAGATGATAGACAGATGGTGAAAATCGTCAAGAGGCAACGTTTTTCATCATCCAGTGAGATCAACAATGCTTGGAAACAAACGGGTGTCAATGTCACAGATCGAACTGTACCATCTCGATTGAAGGAGAGGGGCTACAGATGGTTCAAGGCGGCCACCAAGCCACAGAGAATAAGCGCTATCGACTGAAATGGGCGAAACAGCTCAAAGAGTGGACAGATTTAGACTGGAAAAAAGTTATGTTCACAGGCGAGTCGCGAGTGTGCCTTGGTTATGGAGACAGCGATGGAAAATCCGTTTTCAGACGACCGGAAGAAAAGTTTCATCCTGACTGTCTCCAATCTTCAACCAAATTCCCCAAGGGTGTTTTGGTATGGGAAAGTATCATTCACAGGAGTGTGGGTAATCTTGCCATCGTTACAAGCACTGTAAATGCGGAAGTTTACATCAGTATTTTGGAAACATTTGCTTTGAAGACGGCTGAAGAACATTACGGCGACGATGACTTCATCTATCAAGATGATAATGCATCTTGTCATCGGTCCCGCAAAGTTCACGAATGGTTTGCAGAAAGAGGAATAGAACATTTACCGTGGCCAGCAAACAACCCAGATGTCAATCCAATCGAAAATGTTTGGGCAATTCTGAAAAAAACTGTTGGAAAGGAGAAACCAACAAATATGGCAGAATTGAAGTCAGCCATTGTAAGATGCTGGAAGAAGATTGACGCTCACACGCGTAAGCGATTGGTGCTATCATTGCCGAAAAGATTACAAGCGGTTTTTAAGGCAAAAGGAGTTCCAACAAATATTAGGACCCATTATTCCATACTCTTTTCCTATGTTTGACAATATTCCATATTTTTTTCCAGACATGTACTCGTTCAAAATAGCATCTCTTTGTAACTAATCAGCCAAATGGGTTATCATAAAAACTATAACTGCAAATACAGTTAGTAATAGTGTAATTAAAAGGAAATTCCGAAATTCAGCTTTGTTGTTTTGTTATTATTAATTTTAGTGAGATACAACTGTGAGAATGAAAAATATTCCATACTTTTTCCGAGGGTTGTAGCTCTTGCCACCTGCCTACATCAGCAAATAATTTATACACAGTACGGACACGAAGCAGTAAAATTAGAGCTCTTGAATCGCTTATTTTTCAAACCTGTGTTAGCGAAAGCTCATGAAGATTGCTGAATCGGAATGCTGAGGTAACGCATACGGAAAGCAATTACTTGGAGGGTCACTTTGTTGATATACTTCGTCCTTCAAACATAATGTGGATAAAAAATGTCTACCTTTCCTTTTATAACGTAAAAGTTGGTTTGATAAATAACTAATTAACGTACATAAAAAATCTAAAGTATTTATATAGATAAATCAATTTTCATAACTAAAGGCTAGGCGTAGTTTCTTATTTTACAACGTATAGCAGAAGTAAAATATGTTTAATTTTGGCAAATGGAAATAACAGGAAATAAAAAATAAATAAAATAAAAAAATAATCTAATAAATGTTAACTCGTTGAACCTCCTTTATAAAGACGGTCTTAAGCCTTTCATCTTTCACATTCTTTAAATCATTTATGAGAACTTCCTCCTGAAGGGAAAATGAATAATGGTGAAAACAGGTCTATAAATAACAGCAAATGAAAGATTTATGATGAATTAATTGGAAGTTAAGATCTCTGTATCCTTCTGGCTTTTGGACTGTGATGGAGGATAGCTAACTATTTATTGAGGCGACGAAAGAATTCGTAACTAAGACGTAAGCATCGTATTAGCATTCCCTTCGGATGATTAAGAGAAACTTGTTTTGACTTCTGTCTCATTATAATGAGTCTCGTTGATTAAAAAAACTTTTTTCAAAGAGGCTTTTAATACGAATTAAAAAAAACAACAACTTTTCCTCGTATTTTTTTATTTTATTCGTAGTATTAATTGCAAGTAGTGTCTAATTGCCTTTATTAATTCATAGATAATAGGAATACATAATTTAAAATATAATTAACAAATATGAATATGACATTAGTAAAGAAAGACAAACTTTCATTTTAATTTATTAATTCTTATAATATTTACAGACTGACAATGTACCTAATTGCTTTGAATATCATATGTACATTGAAGAATATATAATTGTTATAACTTCATCGTAAGATATTTTCCTTTAAGTTGCATTGCAAGTCATTTCTTTTATCGGCTATTTGATATTACGAGGGTTATCCAGAAAGTAATTTTCCAACGGGACATTAAAAAAACACAAAAGAACCCACTACCAAAGGTGCTTGCTGGTATTTAAAGGACATACTTTGCACTACTTTTTTACTTTTCACACAAGATTTTATTGTCACTACTTTTCAGAGGCACTTGTCGTAGCATTGCACCAGGCGTTGTATTCCCTTGTCATATAAAGTACGTGCTAACGGCTTATTTGACCTGCCGTTGTGGAATTGCTGTCCACCAAAGAAGGATTTCAGATGTTTTGATCGATGGAAATCAGTGGTGCAAGATCTGGACGGTGAGGGGAGATAATGGAAATGTCGTAGAGTTGCAGCAGCATAGTGTGGGCGTGAATCAAATTTGACGATGGATATCAGCCAGTATTATATTCTTCGTGTTCATAAGATGAATCACAGAACGAATTTCACACGTTGATTTCTGAAACATAGTAAAGACTAGCTACGAAGCAGACGAACGACATGAAGCTTTGAAAATTGCATCAGTGCGATGGCAACAAATCATCATGTATCCACGCATGCGCACAATCACGACTTCGACGCTGGGGACCAGTGGTATCTAGGTCCTTGCCTCTACCGACTGGGCCACCGCGGACATTGAGACAGCTATCTCCAAGTATCCACTTGTAGAGTCGAGGAGCTAGACACTCATAGTTCGAATCAAGGTCGCAGAATGTTCTCTTTAATTTTTTATCTTAATTTAATTCCTAAATTATATTAGCATATCTCCAATCTTTCACTTTAGTTATTAGGAGCTTTAGCTAAAAGCTACTTACAAGAATGCAAGCTTGGTCTGTACGTTTATCCGACCGGCCGCCGTTTGCAAGATAACTTGAAAACGGATTAACTTTTTCAAAATTTTATTTATTTATTTATTTATTTATTTATTTATTTATTAGTACCTGTATGGCCTGAGGCCGACGAGTTGGGTCCCTGGATGAACCTGGATTAACGACTGCTGTATGATGGTCACAGCACTCGCGGGTGATTAGCCGTGCCTGATGTTGACTTAACTTCACAGAAGTTGTGTTTCATTGAAAGCCCACCAGGCCACGGCCTCCCCCTAGCCGTTAGCCTCAAAATTCTGTTTTCGACAATATGATTATCAATCTCTTAGCTCAGTTGTATTAACTTTTCAGGCTTTTTCGTGGACTCCTTCAAGTCGATTGCACGTGCAAAAACAGTGACCATTAAGACTACCAAGATATGTGAATTTAAAGTCAAAGTTTAGCTGCTCCTAAAAGTACCAGTTTGAGAATTTAAATGAAAGTAAAGTATCACAGAGTTCAGTTGAAATGTTGGCTTTTATTTTTAGCAGACAAACTTTAGGTGTTACAATAAATGTTGGAAATGACGTCATTTTAAGCGAATACAAAAGCGTGTTCGTTTCACCAGACAAACTTTAGTAGGGGTTTTTTTTTTATAAGTCATCAGCGCGTCATTTTTCGGGGATTTTGGCCCTCTCGCTCGCCAGATTTATCACCCCTGATTTCTTCCTATGGGGTTATCTGAAAAATATGGTTTATATGAAAAATCCACATACGATACTGAACTGAAAACGAACATCACAACAACCATTTCTAACATCAATACTGCCATGCTTCGCAGAATCTCACGAAATCTAGTAAAATGAACACACTTTTTTATTCGCGAAAGAGGACGTCATTTTGAACATTTATTGTGACACCTACATTTTGTTGACAAGCTATGAGCGAATATAACGTTTTTAAGTATTGCTTTCACCAATCGATAAATATGGTTCAGCTCACTAACCAGTTCGAGGATGGTTGAAACCGATACAATGTCACGTGCTCTAATGGTACCGTTATGTCATCCCCTAAAATTTTCAAGGCAAAGATATAGCAAGTAGTACATCAAACAACTCGTTACGACGAGCTATGATCGAATATAAAGTAATTAAGTAAGTTTTTGAAAATCGACAAATAAAGTTCGATGATGGTCGAATTGATTCAATGGTGCCTATGCTAGCGATATCATTATGGTGCCATTGGAAATTTTCACTGCCAAGATATGGCATGTAATATTTCAAACAACTTGAAACGACGAACAAGACTAGTTAATAAGTTCGAAGACAGTCGAATTTGATTCAGTGGAATATGTTCTGAGGTTTTCGAACATGATTCAAAAATTTGGAAATATGTTTCAAAGGGTTTATGCGATGGCCAATAATTTGGCTTTTCGGTACTTGTATATGTCATTCTTTAATGGTTTATTTTTTAAGCATTGTTGACATAGACACGAGCACATGTTGATCGCTTTGTCGCAGCTAAAGCTTCTTCTTGGAATGTTTGAAAGATTTTAATCACGATGTTCTTTATTTGTTTGTTTATCAGAGTGCTAAGTTAAGAATATTTATTTAGATTTTTAACACTTTGAACTAAAATTACATCATTTTAATTCTTTCAGAGGGTTGAAGATTTTAAATTTGATGGTTTTTGAATCATTTTAACGAACAAAGTCTTTACTCAATATGACTCGATATCAAGTAATAATAATAAAGTTGCTGACTTTTTTCAATCATTAATAAATTTCTATATACGCCCCATTCGTCGCACAATTGTCATTTGCTGCTGCTTATATGTCTTTCTTAACATTCATTTTTGAGCAATTTTCGTTTTTAATTTTAGTAAATGTTTACTTGCTCTCTAAAACAAAATATGACAATGTAACTTTAATGCTAACCTATTAATATGAGGAAAGAATTATTTATTTTTTTACCATTTATGTTTGTACTAAATTTTTGAAATTCCCTAAAGACTATGGACACTAAATATATCAAAAATATCAAACTCAAACATTGTGGAATAAATTAACTTTTTCCATTGTAACTTATGTGGTAGCCTACATTGTATCAAAACCAATTTTGGCAAATCATGGGATCCATTTTGCAACTTTTCTGAAGAATGCAAACATATTTAGAAAAGTTAAAAAAATTAAGTATGACCAATTTAATTTCCAATCGGAATTTGACACGCTCATTTTTTTTTTTCGTTGAACAGATCATAGAGGCTTTCAAAAAAGTTTAAGAAATTGCCATTTGCGATCTGAAAGGCGAGATTGCGTAATAACTCACACATTTTTATAATTTGTTACTTTTGTGCCAATAGGTTAAATTTAATGGAAAAACTTCTATAATAGACAAAGATGAAAAGAACACAGTGTTTAATGACGCTTTGAAATCAGAATTCAGTTCAGAATTTAAATATTGACTTGAAAAATTTATTGAAATGCTAATGAAATTTTTTAATGTCTAAGTTACGTTTTAGAAAAATGTTAACAAATTAACTCAATCTCCCTAAATTGTTCTTTTTTTCCCTCCCCTTCTTACTATTAAAGATTATTTGCAGCTGATGGGAGCTTCATAAAGTCGTTTCGCCAACTGACACACCATAATTGAGCCCATGATGACAATCAATATGTCCTGAATTGTCACAGAATGATGAAGCAAATCCATTTACAGCTAGCAACTTCCGAGTTGGATCAGTCCACACCCTTTCAATTCATGTTTCATGAAGTCGGATTGTAATTACATCAGAGCCTACCTAGCTCGGAGAGAAATTACCGAACAGGCGATGTATAATTTACACGAAAATTTCTGCATTCATTCTTTGGGGATTTTTTTCCTTCCGAAAAACTTTGTTAATTAACTTTTTGGGATTTTCCTCCTGAATTTTTTCCGTTCCCATTTTTATCATTTCAATGTTTACCTAGCAAAAAGTCTCCATTATCTAAAGGCATATACATATATATGTGTGTTTGTGTGTGTTGAGTTTTTTTTTTTAATGGTAGTGATGGATTGCTTTTGTTTTTTAATTTATTCTCTTGTTTCATTCGGAAAAGTTGGAACGAGAGAAGAGTGAGTGAAAGAGAGAGGGTAAAAAAAGAGAGAAAAAGAGAGAGAGAGAGAGAGAGAGAGAGTACCCCTCTTGGAATCATTAGAGGGAGAAAAGCCTTGCTAATGGCATGATTAAACACAGGGTTTTATTGGAGGATGACTCAGCGGGATATCTAAACACAACAGTCGCGCGCTAATTTAGAGCCTCCAATGGCATGACATCATGCATCGCACGTGACACACTGTCGGGTTCAGTTTGAGAAACGACGATGCTTTCGAGAAAAAAAAGTGTCCGTTGTTCGACCTTTTTTCGGACAGGCGGGCTCAGTCGCATCTTCGAGAGCCCCAAGAAGGTGGCGTTGCAACTGCGGGGGCGCTGGCAGGTGAACAGAGACCACACAGACGCCAGCGACCCCTGCCTGCGAGCCAGCTAATTATTAATGCTGTCAGATGTTGTAAGGATGTGAGGGAGGGTTAGCTAGCTTACAAGCGCTTGTTGGGACATCCACCACCGCAGCCACCACCACCTCTACTTTTCTCTCTCTCTCTCTCTCTCTCTCTCTCTCTCTCTCTCTCTCTCTCACACACACACACACACACACACACACACGCTTTACGACGACTACGAAGACCCCCGTCCTCCTCTTTCCACATTCAGAACCGACACTTCGAAAATTGCCACATCGATGATGAGAGGAAATGATGGACAAGTTTCAGTGTGGAATGCATTTCATATTAAACGGATCTGTTTCAACAAGGGAGTAAGTGAGATCATCAACGAGTATGTCAGAAGCCTTATTTCTTACGCAGTCCTTCCATTGTAGTAGAGATGGCAGCACTATTTTGTTGTGATGCTTTTCATTAATCCTAAGAATCTGAATAACATCTAAATCGATTATGCACTCAGTTTGTTTGATAACTTCATTGGCTGATATTTATTTCAATCTTTACACAGTTCATTATGGAATTAAAATGAAACTTCGTTGAAACAATTATGTGTTATATGTGAAAACGAGCCGAAGCCAGCTGTAATAAATAATTTTCTTTATTGCACTGCAATATAAATCGTGCCTTATTTTGTTTTTATTCGAAAAGGGTTGCCTTTTGAAGAGTAAAGCAGTTTTGAAAGGGTTGCCTTTAGAATATCCCTTTACTCTAAAATGCAAAAACTGCTTCTGTTCCGAAACTTTATCTTGAATTGTATGCAAGTATCAACTGTGAAAGGGTTAAGAACTCAACATCTTATTGACTGAACGTTACACTTTTCTTAACAAGCCTCACATCAGTGTTAGCGCCTGATCAATACGATTGATTTTTTTGTAATTTTTTTTCCTTTTCTATTAATTAAATGCTACCTGCTCTTCGTGAAATTGCATGGCGGTCACGCATCATTCCATTATATATTTGCATAGAGACTATCGTTCTTTTATTTTAGATTAAAGTATATGTCGTAATAAACCGATTAAACGAGAATGGTGTGTGGTTATCGCTTGTAAGCCACAAGAACTGATTTTGGATAAAAGATGATTTAGGTTATTCTGGCAGGTCGTAGATAATAATTTGTCACATCGACCAATCTAATATAAAGATTATATATTTTTATTTATCAACTTTCGCTTTAATCTGGCCAATTTTAAAATTTTGTAATCGAGTTACTTATAAAGGCTTTGCCTTTAAAAAATTTTGAAGACAAATTCTGCAATAAGCATTTGACTCTCCGTTACATGCTATTTAATTCTACAAGGTCTTAAATATCTAATAATTAATTGCTTTTGGTAATTATACGATGAATCAATAATGTGATAAAAATTGAGAACTTTGAAACTTCAACTAGATAATGTAACCAAAAATATCCATAAAAATGACAGGTTTATTATGGTTAATCTACATTTGAGTTAAACTCATTGAGCATTAATTTTGAATTCATAAAGGCCTAAATGTTAGACTAATGAAAAGAAATTTTTACAATTTACAAGCCGAAATAAATAATTTAAAAGTTTTTGGCTTGAAAATTATAACACTACTTAACTGAGAACTATGGAATTTCTTGTGACTGGGCAGTGGTGTTAAAGAAATCCTTTAGCGCCAGTCTCATCGTTGTGAAAATATGTAAACAAGGCAATAACGCTTGAAGAATGCCGAAAAATGTCCAAGACTAACTCGTGCTGCATAAAATTCTTCTAATTTAGATGAAACAGTTCAATTTTTATGAATTTGTTTTTGGTTACATTATCTAGTCAAAGTGTTAAATTTTGTTATTAAATTAATAAACTGCAATACCTGGCGAAAACGCTTATGTTATCGCTTTATGATAGAAGCGAACTGTAAAATTTCAACTGCTTTTTTTCTTAGCCTACGGTCATGACTGCCGGACAAAGTCAATTAAATCTATCTTTTCGCTCTAACTGAAGCAACTGACATAAAAACTAACAACCCTTGCAGGCAACTAATATCGGAACAATAAAGATGTTCCCTTGTTAAAGGGGCCGATAGCAGGTGAGTCTGGGAGGTAGCCGTCTCGGGTTCCTTCAAGGAAAAGCGTCGGAATTCAGGATTAAAAATACCATTAAAAACACACTGAGTAACAAAGCTTATACTTGCTATATGAATTTTACCTCGTTTTCATTGTATGAAATGTGAACATCAAAGCCTAAACGTTATATATGCCAAACATCTTGTATTTTTTATTTTTATTATCCTTGTTCCCAATCATTTGAGTTTTATGTTTGTTTTATTATTCATTATTTCTTCAAGGTAGGAAACAGTTCTTTGATATTCTTTACACTCCATAGATAAGATCTCGTCTATTTGTATCTATTTTGTACAGAACAAATGTAAATAACAAAATGCACGTTATCAAAGAGATTTAGAACCCTTTTCTTACTCGAAAGTATACGTTAGTCATAACCGATTTCTATTCAAAGTGTAAATTACTATGAGCTTCTTTCAAAACACAAAATTATTAAATAGTGCAATGTAACTGTTAGAAGTGACGCCAACTCCTAAATCTCAATAAAAGCATAGAAAAACGCATTTGTTGTTTTTTGTTATAACCTTGCTAATTTTCCATAGAGTTAGATGTTCCTGAGTAGCCATTACAGATATAGTATATATATCTTCTCTCAAACACTTTAGTTGGTTTGGTTTGGTTTGTTTGGTATTAACGTCCTTTTCAACTGCTACGGTTATTTCAGAACGGCGTTATAGGGGCCGCAAATTTTGCATCGCAAGGGTTCTTTAACGTGCAGCCGGCAAACGACTACACGGGACCAACGGCTTTACTTCCCTTCCGAAGGAAGTGCGTGATCTCAGGATTTTCCCCCTGAAAAAATCCTCGTTGTCCTTGATTACGCAACCGCTGAGCCACCGAGGCCGGTCAAACACTTTAGACTTACATTCCAGAATCCTCATAATAATTTGTTTAATTTATATTTGATGGACGTTGCCATTAAACGTAGATTATCTTCAGACTGAATAGATTATTTTGATTCACTGTTTAAAAGGATTTATCACCAAAGCGTTTTCGGTGATTAATTCACTAGTTGGCAATTATTGTAATACTAATATTATACATATGTAAACTTGTTCATTGAGCAATGAAAATTTCAGGAAAATATTTTTTCACCGTAGTGACCCTATTAAGCATTACAAACATAGGTCCGCCATAAATGTTCTTTCTTTTGGCCTTTTTATTGCTATTCAAATCCGCTGAGGCGTGTTTCATCTACTATTTATGTTTTTTGTTTCCCAATTTTAAATCCCTTGGCTTCGGTACATCATTCCTACATTCTACATTATACAGAAGGTTAATTACGATCTATTGTAACCATTTGGAGGAGAAAGTTTACGAAGAAAACCGCGTTCTATTTGGTAACTCTGGTTGTGAATCATTGCCTTGCACCGTATCGATATCAGCAGAATAATGAGGCTGATGTTCCATTCCTATTTGCAGCTTTCCAAAAACCCTCAGTGGTTGTTGGACGGCGTCGAGCAAGGGTTCGTTTCAATAATCCATATCCACAGAAATCCATCGAAGATGCATCTGGTGACTTGACAGGGATATCATGAAAAGGGATAACGTGAATTCCAGTTTCATCTTATAAATTCAATATAAACTGAAAGGTCGAATTAGACGTATAGCTGGGGGCTTTGTCTTGATGCAGCCAAAATTTGCGTTGTTCTCTCCATACAAAGCGGGGATTTCCTTGCGGAAAATTGGACTGAGAACATACTGCTGATAGTAAAAGGAGTTAAGCTTATTGCCCTTCCTGTCCACTTTTCTGATTGTGAGCTTGCCGTTGTACGAGATACTCGTCATCATCATAAATCCTTATACTTCATCCACACTACCTGAACTAGCTTGAAGTAAACTAGTTTAGATGTTATTTGAAAACAGTTTTAGATTAAACTAGTTTGGAGTTCGAACGAGTTAAAAACATGTGCTCAATGCCTCATGGTGTTGAAACCAGCAAACAAACATTCATTTCCCGAGCGTGAGCGATTTCGAAATTTCATCACTAGGTGTCCTTCTTTCTCTATAAACAAGCAGAAAGCCAGCTATTTTTTATTGTATTATATGTGCTTTTGTAACCATGATAAATTCAAAAATAAACAAGAAAATAAGCATCCCGAGGAAGGTATATGAAAGTAGCGGAAGCCCTGAGTTCATCTATTTTTTTATTCCTTCATCTGCACTTTTAAACCCCCCCCCCATTTTTTAAAATAAAAAATTGATTTTCTTGAACCTTGTATTTAGAAAATATAAAAAAACCCTATCTTCTTTCCTTTCTCATCATTTTCGAACGAATGATATATGACACTCCATATGTTGCCATAGTTCTAAAGACCAAGTGATTGCCACCCCCATAACTCCGACCCTATTGGGACAATTTGCCCAAACTTTAAAGTAATGTTGATCTTGCTTAGAGGAACTGGCATACCGAATTTCATTCTTTTATATGAACAAATATGCGTAGACCTTTTGGTCCCCTCTAATTTCCACCCCCGAAACTTCGACCCCAGTGGGCCAATCAAAACCAAACTAAATAGTGAAGGTGCACATGCCCATAGTAAGCTACATTGCAAATTTCAACCTTCTACCTCAAGAAATGCGGAAATTATGAAGGGGACAGACGGACATCGTGAAAACAATAAGTAGCTCCATTCTTCCGCTACTTAATAAAAAAATATTATGTAAAATGTTTTTAATAAAGTACTACTGTGTCAAAAAATGCTATACAGCTGAATAAAGTTAAAATCTTTCGACGTTTTCATGGTTCCCATCAGATGGCAATTTAAAATTCATATATAAAAAAATAAATTAATAAAAAAAAATACAGCTATGAAAATATTTTTAAAATAAATTATTTACTGTGTAAAAAAAATGCTACACGTGAAAAAGGACATCTGGCGGCAGATTGGGGAAATCGCTCTCGCACGCATTTTAGCATTGAAACGGAGCAGCATGCTCAGGGGAGGCCTTGTTAATCTCGAAGGCCTCGACTAGCACGAGAGAGAGGCAAGGCCACAAGGCAAGGCGATCCAAAAAAAAAGAGCATCGCATCAGCGCACGGAACTCTGGGATCCCACAATTCCACGCACGAAGCTAGTTAAACTGTCTCAAGAAGGTTTGGGAAACTCGCATAATCTGAGACAGTTTCTAACGCCTGAAACCGGTTTCGCTTAAACCAGTTGTGTACGCACTTGAAAATCGGAACTAGTTCGGCTCTGTAAACTAGTTTGGAAATGCTAGTACGGATGAGGTATTAGACTAAGTTCGCACTGCGAAACTAGTTACAAATAGAACTGGTTTCTTTTCTGGTTTCAGGTGAACCAGTTCTAATTGAACACTAGTTTTATCATCCTCCTATTCGCACTGGAAATCCTGTTTAGAGGTGGAAATCCAGTTCCAGACACAACAAATAGAACGTGCCCTGGAATGATTAATGCTTCTTCATCGTTATTTAAAGATGGCGCTGTTTGTTTTCCAAATTTAGTTTCGCCATCTTTCCACTTTTCTTGATTTGTTTGAGATTGAGAACACTGTTGTTCGGTAGCCATTGTGTATTTTTAATCCGTGATCGTATCGCTATTCGTGAAGACTTATGGGGAAACTACCCAGAAGTCTTTGCATGAACAAGCACTCTCCAGCCCCAGATCCAGTTTGAGAAACGGGGATTGGAAACCCCAGATCCAGAGCCGAAAGAACTAGTTCTTCTTACATCCAGTTTTGTTCGCACTTCACTGATAAAACTAGTACCTCTGATAGAACTAGTTTCTTTTGGCTAGTGCGCACAGTCACTTTCGATATGACTTCTCTAGACGTGGACAGTAGACAATCGCCGCGGGTTTTGTTGCAATCGTTGAAGTAGACGTAGGCTTCACCCAAAGTGACAAAGTACTTCCATCGTTCCGCTGCGAGGTAACCCTTATCCGACAGCTGATCTTCCTTTCTGCGACATGTCTTGGCAGCTGCTTATGAACACGACTGTTTTGACGCTTTTCCAGTTGCAAATCTTTATTATTTTATTTACGATAGCCTGTAACGTTCCTATAATGTTTGCGATCCCTCATTGGGTTGCTGGACATGTTGCTTGGCCTTTCGAATGAGCTGTGGTGCTCGGCTTGCGGGAACTCGAGGAATTTCCTGCTTCTGGCCAGTTGGAATTAACCCTTCCCGGGATTTTCTTTTTCCATTTAGTATTGCCGATATGCCTTTCTTCGAAACAGAGAAATTTCGTGTTTTACATGCGCTAATATCAAAGTATAAGTATAGGAGAACATGTGAGTTCGTCAAGGAAACAGTTTTGCATTGTTGTTGCACGTTTAAGCATTACTGCTCGCACACCGCGAGAAGTCCGCTGAGTTGCTTAATGTGCTCGTATAACGTCGCTGTAGTTGTAGATCAGTCTATAATTAAGAAGGGAGGAAAAGCGCTAAAATCAAGTAGCGCAAAAATGAGTTCTGGCCGTGTTTCCAAACAAATGAAAATGTCTACATGAAAACACAATCAGGCAGATACCTGAGAAATATGAAAAAAATAAGAGAAGAAAATCGTCCTATTGTTTACGTCGATGAAACATGGATCGACTCAAATTTGGCTGTTTGTCCCCCAACACTGAACAGATTCATCTGCAACTGCAGCGACACCATACGAGTACATTAAGCAACTCAGCGGTCTTCTCGTGGCGCGCCGACAGTATTGACGCTGGCTTGAAGCACATGCCGGAACTTAAAAGTCCCCTGACCATTGTTGTCTGAGCAACAATTTTTATCAAACTATAAAAAGGAGCCCATGTGAGTTCATCACACGAAACAATTTGAACGTCCGAGATTTGCAACAATATGAATTGAATTTGAAATTAATTACCGCGTAAACTGCGCGCAGATAAAATCTTGTAGGAGAATAAGTGTAATTAGCGTCAAAAAGGGCACTAATATACCCTTCTAAGTAAAGTCCGATTTTTGGAGACATTTTTTCTTGACATTTACTGCTTTCAAATGAAACACAATAAAGCGGATGCAATACCGGTAGCTTCATTTAACGCGCTTTCTGCCACGAGCTCGTGACAAGCAGCATTCACGCAATAAATCGTTGACAAAGAAGGTAATCAACCTTCTGTATCCTTATTGCTTTGACCATAGTAGGTAGAGCAACAATGTTACCTTCATGATCTCCATGTTACGAGGGGCGTTCAAATTTGACCTGGATTTTATTTTTGTAAATTTCATTGTTGTAAAAATCTAAACTTTCATTGTTGGGATGGCAACTACCGCCTATCATGCACAATACCAACTGATATGAACCGCATCAAGATATCCAAAAGCTGCTCAAGCTTTTGCGGATACTGTTGTTACAAGATATCCAAACGGACTTCATTGAAGCCACCAAGCAGCTCAATTGGCAGAGCAGGTCCCGACTCGAAAGAGCGGTAAGAGATCTTTGGTAAGAGCGGTGCCACGATAGGCATGGTCCCTGGTTCGAATCCAGGCCGCGGAATTTTTCCTTTCCTTTTCGATTTGTTATTGTGATAGGCTTTCGATTTGTCTGTCCAATCTGTATCTCGGGAGAGCGTTAACATTACGTTGGCTAGTTATAAACAATCCTCTCCACAAATCATCAACTTCGCTAGCATTGATGATCAAATTAACAACAATTGTATACAACAATTAACAATGATAACAATAAACAAAAATACAGGCAATCGTTACGTCATGATTGCACTGTATAAATATTAAACTTAATTATTAAATAATTTACGAATAAATGAAAGATTAGTAAAGCTAAAGATTGAAACATAAGACGCCGTTGGGGAAACTTGCAGAGCTGTAGGTAGTCAGGAAGTGGGCGAAATATTGATTGCAAAATTTGCGCGCAAACACAAAAACAAGTGAAGCTCAATAAAAATGTGTAAAACAAAATATAAATGCGTTCTTTTAAAATCTTTTCATTGACTGATAATTTAGAGTTGGGTAAATCAGAATGCCAGAAACTGAGGATACACTGACAGTAAAGAAATAAAAATAAAAAGATTTTTCCTTATACTGTACAGGGTGTTGCAGACAACTACAGGGCACGATTGCAAGGGCCGGCTCGGTCGATTGGTAGAATGGAGGGAGATGAAGGTGGCATGCAGCAGCCAGCAGTTTCCACAGTCGGGGAGGGGGGAGGTGAACGTCAAAACTGTCATGTTTTTGATAAAATTACCCAATTATCATTGGTGTCGAGCCGGCCCCTGCATTCGAGCGGGTAGGTTTCCCGTTATACTGCCCTGTAGTTATCTGTAACACCCTGTTTCCATTTTTATTTTTATACTTTAGAGTTTATTTTATTTTGTTTTATTTTTTGTTTTATTTTCTTTGAGCGCGTCGACTTCTAAGTCTTTCGTGCCTTTTCATATAATTTAATCGTTACTGACTCCGGGAATGATTTTGTAAAATAAATAAATAAATAAATAAATAGACATTCGTGCCCACGAACCTCAGCTCTTTAAAAATCTGTAATTACTTATCAAATATATGAATATTCACAAAAATGATAACTACCTTGTTTGATATATTACAGTATTTCGAATAGCCTGTTGTATAGGAAATTTTTTTTAGTTCCTTTTGAAATAATTTTCTTCTGTGCCTGTAAATGTTATCCGTACGATTAAAACGTTGTTATGTTAAAATAAATTTAGGCATATGAAGTTAAATTACAAAGAATAAAATGAAATCTTTAAAAATTTGATGCGAAATGACCATCAGTAAAATATAAGACCGGGAAAATAAAAACAAACTAATTAAATATAAAAATCAAATTATATTAAATTTTTCATTTCCCTTAAATTATATTAAGAATTTTTTACCTAATAAAACTGGACTTCCGAACACGTCTAGGGGAAAAGCAAATAACATTGCAGGTGCTTTCGCAATATTGTATAATGCTGTGAATCATAAGTATATCTATATGGTTTCACAGTTGCATATACGATTGCGAGAACACCTGCAATGTTTCTTGTATGTAAATACGTAATAAAAAAAAAGCTAATTACGTAAAAAAAAAAAAATTGGATGAATTTCATTAAATTTCAGGATTACTATAAAACAGTTTCATTTAATACGACCAAAACGGATGAGAATGCCTTAAAATTATTTAACACGTGTAAAAAAAGGCAAAGTATAAATAAGTCTTGTGTGATTACGTTTAAAATTTCTTGAAAGTATCTCCACCTATCTCAAAACGGTTAAAATTCCGCCAAAATAATGGACCATTTCGAAGTATAATTTTGCCACAGTAAAACAGCTGCATCGTAATTTTCGTGGCAATAAATCAGTGGGAGCTCAACGATACTTATAATAATGCGTTCAACTTATTATTTATAAATTATCTGTTTTGTTATATAAAGCTTCTTAAAATACTCCTTGGTTTTCCACATTTTAGTCGTTTCGTATTGTGTATTAATTTCTTCAGTTTATTAGCCTTATATCTAAATCATGCAAAAACTAAATAGTGTTCAGAAATTTAGGATGGACATCTCCGCAAACGCCGAGTGCGATTTTTCTATTCCTTAACACGAGAAGACGATGTTTAGTGACTCTTGCAGGCGTGTTTTGAAATGCAGCAACACAGAAAGTTCCTCTTTCCGTTGATGTAACTTACATGTACGTTCGATTAAAATTCGAATTCATTATAGATATCAAAACGTTTACAGACATTTGTAAAGCTGCTAACTTTGCCTTCTAGCAGAACTGCTCGACTCTCATCGAAAGCAATTTATTTCTCTTCAACGAAAAGCAGCGTCTAAAACGCAGCATAGACAATATAACAAGGAGACCTAATGACATGGTACCAAGCGATTGGTACGACTTTTAGTATAGCAATAGGTCTTAATAAGATGCAACAGAGTAAAAGAAGAATATAAACTATTGAAATTAACCATTTCGTCGAAGAGTGTGGCGTAGCATCACCGTAGAAGAATGCGTGGCGTAGTAGCTGTGTCCCAGACTCGTGACGTCGAAGACTTGGGTTCGAACCTCGGCTACAATAAAATGCAATTATATTACATAAAATAAATTTACATGATACGAATTTATTTTTTTTATATTCACGCTATCTATAGTTTATATTTATCTATCTCCAGAGGTATAACGGCCATGCATATTATATCAAAGCCGAAAAACAAATTTAACTTAAAATCAAAAAAAAAAAATACAATATGCTTTAAAAATTTTCACCTTCAAAAATGAAATCTTTGCAACAACCGGAGTGTGAAATTAGTTCACTTCATAGTGAAAAATCAAAATTGCTGTGAGAAAGATGCATCTGTACATTTCGAGCAATAGCTTCTCGAAAATGATCTTGTACCAGAAGAGTCAACTGCGACAATTTCCTACGAGGCAATGCAAATAGGCGAGAAGATATTATACATCGCTGAAATGTTGGGCAATAAGATGTTTGTGGAAACTGATAAATTAATTTTACAAGAACTTGACGAAGAATATCATCAGTTTTACGAGGGAGAAGAGGAACGAGACGAACGAAGCGAATCTTTATGTTCATCACCTGACAATTGTGAGGAAAAGAAGCCGAAATTGACATATAAAATCTAAATCAACCAATCACCGCCCAACGTAAAATTTAAAAACTCTACAAAGAAAAGGATGTTTACGGTGTATTTGGTCCTAAAATGAAGGTAGCTATCGACGAATATTGTAAAATATATAACAATGTAGTAGTAATAAGTTCGAAGTCTGGAAAATTAACAACCTTTCTGTTACTATATACAGGAAAAGATTTCTCCTATTAATAGATTCGTGGGGCGATCAGACAAATCCTGCAATGTAAGATGAACTTTTATTGGATGATGATGGTGTAGGAACATGTACTATTTAAGGTCGAAATATACACCTTTATGTCAACCACGTGAGGTATATTTTTACAAACAAGTGAAAAGCTTCATCAGGCGCTTACAGAACGGTTCTTTTTTTATTAGAACAACTCGTGAAGATTTTTTTGTCGGTGAAATAGCATCTCGTGAAGATTGCATCGACAAAAAAATTCTCTTATTCTTTGTCCTGCTTTCGTCTTTCTGCGCGAGAAAAAATTCTCTTATCTTTGTAGGCGATGACTCAATCCAAATAAAAAAAATAGGAGTTTTCTGTCGGACAGAAAGACGCAAGCACTAAGTGATGTTTTTACGCATGTGGAATCCCACGCTTAACAATGTATGAAGTTTCAATGCACAGGCCTTATCTCTCGGTGGTCACGGGCTGAGACGCTGGCTCTGTGCCACGCACTCTTCGACGAAATGGTTAATATCAATAACTTATATCGGCCTCCTAGTGACACCCAAACAATGGAACAGGCCGAAGCGATGTATAAAATGGATGCATTGGATCGTAAGTTGCAGTCAGCAGCAGAAGTGGACTGAATATGGGTAAATCCAAGGATTTGACCGCCTTTGAACGAGGCATGATCGTTGGAGCTCCACGGGCGCAGTTGAGCATTTCGCAAACCGCGAACCTCCTCGGGTTTTCCCGTGCAACGGTGTCAAGGGTATTCCGTGAATGGCAGTTATTCCAAAAAACAACCTCCAACAAGCACAACTCCGAACGAAACAGGGCCGTGGAAGAACGAGGCCAACGGCGACTGGCACGAATCATCCACAGCAACAGGACGGGAACAGCCCAACAAATTGCAGCGCAGTTCATTGAAGGAGCATCCCAAACCATTTTGGACCCATCCTGTCAGCAGACAACCGTACAGGCGAATGGAGGAGGAGTTCTGGTCTGGGGTGTCTTCTCTTGGGACACACTGGGCCTCTGATATCCGTAGACACATCCCTGAATGCGACACACTGCACTACATGATCAAAGGAGTTGGGACATCTGTTGCTCTACCGTAAAGCCGCAAAAAACTACCATGTGTAGGACCACCCCGAGCTGCTATCACTGCCTCCACCCTACATGGCATACTGTCCACAAGTTTACGGTATGTGTCCACAGGTATTGACCTCCATTCCTCGAGGAGTGTCGTGGTCAGTTCCTGGACAGATGTAGGGCGAACCATCCTGGATCTCACACGTCGTTCCAATTCGTCCCAAAGATGTTCGATGGGGTTGAGATCAGGAATCTGGGCGGGCCAATCCAGTTCTTCAACCCGCATCTCGTCACCGAAGTGTTCCCACAGCGCTAGAAGTGCCCCGTTATCCAGAATGGTCCTGTAGCCATCAGCATTGAGGTTTCCGTTCACCTTGATGAGCGGGCCCAGTCCAGTCCAGTCCAATCCAGTCCAATCCAGTCCAGGAGAAACACCCTAGGTGTTCACAGGGGTGTCCCTACTCCTTTGATCATGTAGTGTACCTGAATATTGTTGCCGATCAGGTGCACCCGTTCATGATGACTGTGTTCCCTGATGGGCCTGACGGTTTCAGCAGGACAATGCTCCCTGTCACCGTGCTCGAATGGTCTTGGAGTGGTTCGAGGAATATGGCATGGACTTCCACCTGTTTCAGTGGCCAGCTCGGTCGCCCGATCTCAACCCGATCGAGCATTTATGGGATAAAGTGGAGAGACTCTCTGACGCCTCCCCACATTACCATCCAACCTGCACCAATTATGGGACGCTGTGATGTCAGCCTGGGCTGCTATTCTTCTGCAACGATTTCAACACCTTGTTGAATCCATGCCAGCACGTATTCAGGCAGTTCTCGCCGCTGAAGGAGGCGAAACGCTATTAGCGGGGTGTCTCTAATAAATTGGTCGTTCAGTGTATTTGCAAAACGCTCAAGTAGCGCATCTTCTCCTTTTATCCTGTTGCAACTTTTATTAAGACCTATTACTAAACTAAAAATCGTGCAAATCGGTTGGTACCACGTCGTAAGGTCTCCTTGTAAAAATTTAGATTGTCATTTGACAGGTTAAGCTTAATGAAAATATCAGGTTATAGCCTTGCCTTTTTCCTCATTTACATTATAAACACAATGAAGAGTTCTGTCGAAACGCGTCGGTCGTAATAAATAAGATTGCATTGCTTTATCAAGGCCTCGTCATTCCAATTTTCTTATTATCTATACTTGATTATGTCCCTGATACTTATGAAATAGAAAATTCACAAAACCCCTCTATCCAAAATGGAATATAAACGTTTAATTTTTAATTATTTGAACATAATAGCAGAGCTCATAGAAAAGATCAAGGGGGGGGGGGTATCCTTTCTGCAATCTCAGAAACTTTTCTTATTTATTTAATATTTTTAATCAAGGTGCTTTTGTTTAAGAATGTCATAGGTTAGTTGAATTTTTGTCAATTCCTCTTCTACCAACTGAGAACTATTAACAGTACTCCTTGATGAAGCTATGGGCCACCATAAAGATGACGCCGTATAATGCTCAAGAAGAGGGTGGTGCCCATCTCCAGGTCAATGCGCTTGCCCATTCAGCACAGGAAGTCATGAAACTTGCAGGCGTGTTAAGTTACGAAATTTTGTTGTATCCGTCCTTTTCCCAAACCTGGCATCAAGCGTTTACTTCCTATCCCCTAGAAACAACTACATGAATGGCTCTTCCAAGACGATAATGACGTCATTTTAGAGCCAGAACGCCTTTTCAACAGCCAAAGTGAGACTTTCCAACAATTCATCAGTCATGTGGAAAAATTATGTCAAAATATCTGGTGCATATGTAGAGGGCTGATAGTGTCCCTACCTTTCTTCCTTTGTACTAGAATTACTAGAATCAAAACAATTTTAGTTATTGACGTGATATGCCATTCGATATCCTTTAAAGTCAGTTTGGAAACTTAAGTAGAATCGTTGATTGGGTTAACACTAGAAACACCGGACAATACTCCATCCCTATAAGTAATGCAGCAGTAATTTTGACTGTTTTATATAAATAATAATAAAATAATAAATATTAACAAAAAATAATTACTACCTCGACTGTGAGATACAAACAGCTAAGTAGCGTTACATTTTTATTCGTTTTGCCTTAATATACAGTCAGTGTGACCGCAGTATAGTTAGATCTAACTATACAGTGGTGTGGCGTCGTCATGTTTGAGCACTGCGGAGTCATACAGTTTTGTTTCAGATTATTTTCCGGAATTAGGGATTTTTCTTCGAATCCTGTTTATGGTTCCTACAAGGCTGATTTTTCATTTTTCTATTTCTTGGCCAACTTCATATTGGTAAAAAAAATTATCTGTGTTAACGTTCCTTCCAATGTTGAAGTAACCGTTAGGTTAGCATGATGGTGCTATCTGGTACTTTCATTAGCTGGGCTATTATCATCATTTCCTAGATATGGGAATGCGTTACACTTATATTTTGACCGAATATCTGCTAACATCCAAAATTTTAGGCTAAATTTATCTGGATTATTCGCGCTAAATAGAGTAAGTCTACATCTTGCTTTTATTGGGAATAGTTGCTCATCTGCCATTAGCACAGCAAACATTTTTCTACAAACTTGTTCCAAACATTTGATGCAAGGGCAAATTTGTCCGTTTGCAGTCTTGCGGGTCGATTTTGTTTTTCCTCAAAGCGCAAATAACGTCTAATTTCTTCAAACCTGTATTCGCTCATAGAATTGGCAAAAATGGTGGTCCCATGTTTTTGACCAAAGAAGATCGTAGTCATAGAACTCAGTCCATAAACATCACGGGCATATAGCATTGCAATGAATGCATTGAGCTCATCTAGCGAAACAGTCCAGTACTATACGCCTGCCCTAGTCGCCTCAGCCTCCGTGCAGATCATTTTGTAAATGAGCATTGCCTCATCGAGGAACAGACGCCACGTACTAATAAGATTGCCTTCTGTAATGTTGCGAAACAAGGAAAAATTTTAAACAAGCACTGGAACATTCTGAAACATCCCAGAATAGCGTCATCTCAAACTGTAGTTGAGTAACTGTACGAAGCTAGCAAAAATTTTTAAACTAGCAGTAATTAAAATAATACAGGCTATATATGCGGGTTATAATGTAGCAGTCAAATTGACTGGCCGCGATGGTTTCAAGTGTAGCTATCTACAGGGTGGGCCAAAAGTTACAGGTAGAGAGAAAAATTGAGCCATACAACTGTGCAATTGGAAAATTTTCTCTACTTGTAACGGTTGCAAAGTTACAAGGTTCAAGGTGCAGAATTCGAGGTCAAAAGTCAAATTTGACACCACCAAATTTCCTATATGTTGCCTGCATAATTTGTTGTATCTCCACTCGTTTTGAAATTGTATGGGTGGTAACAGACTTTTGGCCCACCCTGTATATGTCAAAAACGTGATATTCAAATTGTACCTGATTTAGTATAGAGAGAATAGCATTTAACATTCCTAAAAGGGCAGGCCTATAATTTATAAATTATAAAAAAGGTCCAAGATTAGAGCATTATAAAACTTTGACCTCGAATTTCAGTGTATTCTTGGTATGTTGGTAACCGCGGTATTTATTAACTGTCATTTTTATTCCTCTAAGATAACAATGAGTCGTTCTATTCTACCAACTCTAGTTTGTTGGCCGAGAGCGCTGAGGCGCAGGTCTTATTGCTCTCGCAACCAGCAAGTCACGGGTTCGAATCCCGCTTGAGGCATGGATGTTTGTGATTGTCCTTTATTATAAAAAGAAAACCCCGTGTTGGGCTTCGGCCTGTTGGGGGACAACCCGCGGGTTGTTTAGATTCATAAAAAAAAAAAAAAAATTAATTATGACTAGCTGATATGCCCGGCGTTGCTCGGGCTGTCTGTTTGTTGAAATTTTGCAATATCTGAATTTGAATATAAAAAAAGAACACAAAAAATTCTGAATAAAGTATATATTGACCTTAGAAAAACGAAAAGAATTCTTTATGCTCGTTATGATTGAAAGAAGAAGTCTCAAATATCAGGAATAAGTAAAGTAATTGAAATGTTCAAATCGACCTCCTACTACGTACTTATAAACGACTTATCAGAGCTAAAAAATTTATTTACAAAAATTATTCGTCTAAATGAGAGGATTCCGTACATGACGAATTTATTGACTCTGGGTGGCAGGTAGTTCTCATTTATTGGCCTACCACTCACTAAGAGTGAAGGCCTAGGTGTTCGTTTCAGATGCTCAAATTCTTTTTTTCTGCTGAAATCGACTAAAATCTCATGATTCGAAAAGATATGTTAAAATTTTGAAAAAAGAAATTCGGTCTGTACGTATTTGTGCAGCTAACGTCTCTGAAACGGCAAATATAAATTACCCGTACTTAGAGGATT
Organism: Rhysida immarginata; assembly: GCA_023313115.1. Taxonomy (NCBI): domain Eukaryota; kingdom Metazoa; phylum Arthropoda; class Chilopoda; order Scolopendromorpha; family Scolopendridae; genus Rhysida; species Rhysida immarginata. Next base: position 1,371,362 of record JAHWFO010012898.1, on the reverse strand, counting down.
GCGCCTTAACGTATTTTTTATCCAATTGGGTAAGCCTTTTTTAAATTTATTTATTCAGTGGAATCCAATACGTCCATCGAGGGCCTGTATGGCTAGAGGCCGACAAGTTGGGTCCCTGGATGAATCTGGATTGACGACTGCTGTATGATGGTCGCAGCAGCCGGGGGTGAAGATTGTAAGGCACTGATGGTCGCTCATCCAGTGACTAGCCGTGTCTGATGTTGCTTAACTTCACAGAAGTTGTGGGTTCAGTGGAAGCCCACCAGGCCACGGCCTCCCCCGTTCAAACCTAAAAATTAAAAAATGGCTGTAGCGTTCAAACCAGCGAACCGAACTGAATAAACTTGACATGTACGGACTCCTCTCATTAAGGCGAATTTTTTTTATAAATAAATTTTTTGGCTCTGATAAGTCGTTTTTAAGTACGTAGTAGGAAGCCGATTTCATCATTTCAATTACTTTATTTATTCCTGATATTTGAGACGTCTTCTTTCAATCATAACGAGTATTTTAAAGAATTCTTTTCGTTTTTCCAAAGTCAATATATCTTGTTAACTTGTTGACTTGTTTTTTCCTTTTCTTCCGTTTTAGAAAAAAACAATATCTCTTAAAAGCTTATCCAATTGACATAAAAAACGTCAAGGCACAAATTAAGAAACCCCTTTATCAGTGTATTAATTTCATTTGGTTTCGGAGGAGTTAGCTGCACAAAATTGATCATATGCGTAAAAACATACAGTTTTTTTTTTTTTTTTTTGTAGAATTTCAACATATCTTCTCGAATCATGAGATTTTAAGTGGATTTCAGTGAAAAAAATAATTTTGGGATAACGAAAACATAGGCTACTGTTCCTAGTTAGTGGTCGGCCAAAAAAATAAAAAAAACAAAGTAGGCCATGAGAGAATTATTTAAATTTTTTGAGATAATATCTTCTAGGAAAAACTTGGAGTGACATTTAAAATGTAAAATAAGATTATAAGAGAAACAGTATCGCAACACATAGATGAGGAATAATTATTATATACAAAAACTGGAATATAATAAATGAATAAGTGTAAAAAGAAGAGGGGTGACCGGATGATTACTAGTTTTTTCCTTATTTTTCTTTCGATTCACAATTTCTAAATAGAGCACCTGATTTTTCTTACTAACTCATTATTCGTGAATTCGCCACAAAGTAATAAGTTATTCACTTAACGTAGGCTATCGGGTGAGAATGTATTATCTATAGGTTGTTTATTACCTTTTCTTCTCCCCTTGGATGCCTTCACTGGCTATATAATATTCAAATACGGGTTTAATATATGTAAACAAACTGTACTGAGGTAATATAATCTTAATTATTTCCTCTTTTCTTTCTATCTTTTTTTTTTTTTTTAGTTCTGCCGTATTCGTTTATTCCGTTTTCTCATCTGTTTCCGGAAATTTATTGAAAAAAATTTTCCGCCCTCTTTAATTTTTTTCTTTAGTAAATATGTTTTATTTCTTTTTTTAGAGATTTAACTCGGTTTTCCATTGTTGTTTCATGACTCTAAGTATACGCTTGATTTGTTGTTCTACACAAAGACCAGGCGATGCACTTCGTCTTTTTCTATCTCGGCCAACATCAACGGCTCATGCGCAATGGGAAGACACGAAGCCGCTGCCTCTAATTCTCAGCCATAAAACGGACGAGCGATTTACAGCGCATTTGCTGCTGCATTAGCCCCGCTCCACCGTCGCGTTCTCTCTTCTTCTTCAGCTTCCTTTGGTCTTTCTCTCTTCCTCTCTCTCTCTCTTTCCTCCCGCACACTTTCTCGTTAGCTTACCTTATCACCGAGAAGATTGAAAGTCAAATTGTGAGGAAAAACGAAATCCCGAAAACGGCGCTGGAACTGGTCCTCCTTTTGACACGGCCAGATTATTTATGTGGTGCTTTTATTTCGCTAAAGCTAGGCGCGTGGATGCCGGCAGTTCGCGCCAGATTATGGCGTGTCAGTGGAGCGTGTGCAACCCGGGATGAGTTCCTTAAAGGCTTCTCCTAAGCGCAAATATGAGAAATCTGTCGCTTTATCGCGCTCGGATAATGCGCACACAAGATAAAAGGAGCAGACTTCCGTTTTCTGGCGACGCGAAAACCCACGATGAATTTTAATTGCATTCAATCCACACTCACATACATACACACACCTAAGCACCCACGCGTGATTCTTTTCTTTTTTTTTTCCATCCCTCCCTCTTCACCCCCGGTGTACTCGTTTCAAAGATGCGCGGTTTAATAACTGTCGCGAGACACAAGGGGGTTCCCGCAGGAAGGGCTGGTGAAGCGCCTCTTATAGCGGGTAACGCGCGCTCTTTCCCAGAAGGTAATGGAGAGGAAAGCTTCAAGAACACTATTTCTTGTTGTTCATTAACCCGAGAAACTGAATTTAGATTTCTTGCGCATGCTCCCTGGGCCGCGTAAACAATGATGAAGGCATAGAAGGAGAGCGAGCGAGAGAGAGAGAGAGCGAGCTTTAGATCGGGTGTGCGCCACAGCGAATTCATTACCCTGTGAAATTGGATCACCTTCGTCGGCATATTTCATTGACCTTCTCCTCGTGATTTTATTGATTCCGTAAATTGCGCGTGCTGAGACGGCTTCAGACAACAATGGGGCACGAGACCCCTCTCTCGGCGCGCGCTGCAATTAAAGCTCCCGCTTCAGCCAGAAAGATCCCCTGCCGCTCGGAATGCCAGGAATGCAATTTTGCCCGAATTGAGTCTACATTGATTCGCTGTGTAATTGAACGTCCAATAATGTGTGAAGATAATGAGTAACAGGTTATTTTTGACGGGTCGCGACGAAATTGGGGCCCCGATGCGCCTCTGCCCGGCGGAAGACCACTTCATTCGCCCCGATGGAGCGTCGTCAGCCCCGGGCCCCCTTACACAATTGAACGCAACCAACCAAGCTCCCCTCCCTGTTTTTAAGAGACACATAAACCCTCCTCCCACAAAAAAATTTCGAAAACTTTTCAGGCATTTTAATTATTGCTGATTTCCCTCCCTCCTTTCCATTGTTCTCCGAAAATTTTTTTGCCTATTTCCGAATGAGTTTGAAATTTTTAATATGAATAAAATAAAAATGACTTAAAAAATTATAAGTTATGCCATCTTCTCCAAGCCATTACATTACTATGTAAAAGTATCCATTTAAAGCCACCAACGTGCTTTTAAAAAGTAAGTGGTGAAAACAGACGATTATAAGAATCCCAATCCATACTGAATCCCAACCCAGATTCAGTATTTCAAAAGCATTTGAGCTTTTGCTAACAAAGTGTTTAAGATTTATTGATGAAAATTTAATTCAAGTATTTTACCATTGACTAATTTTATAAAGAATTGATTATAGGGTTTTTTATATCTGTTAATTAATAAATTAAAGCCTAGTCAAATTAAAAAGTTTGTTTTTCCCCCGCAGCAAAATTCGTGCATTGCTTTATATGAGAAAACGATTTTAATTTTTTTTGTAATGAGTCTTCATCGTTTACAGAAAATTTAGGCAGTTAACAATGAACGATTTTAATCTTGCACGATTCTTTAAAGGACGTGCACGACTACGCACTTAGCTGATAACGTTAAACCTATATGGTGGCAAAATTGAACACGTTTTGGGAAGGTTACATGTGCGCCATTTCCGACACAGGTTCGGTTATCCCCAAATAATTGGAAAATGCAAAGAGAGTGTCTAATCGTAGGTAAAGCTACCATCAGTAATGTTTTTAGAGGAATAAACTGCTTCCATCTCAGGACAGAAGTCGCAGTGAAAAACGAACCAGAAACAGAATCCAGCCTACCCGAATACAGCCAACAGGAAGAGATTTTGAGCTATGGCGTCCTTAGGTAACCTGCCTACACACGCTACATAGCCAAGGAGCTGAAAATGTCTCAAATAAATGTCCTAGTTTCGATTCGTTATAAGTTTCCTAGATGTTCAAATCAAAACATAAGATGTTAAAGATGGGAAGTTCCGTTAGTAGATTTTCTTGTTGGTTATGTCCAGTCAGCTAGCTCATTGTGGCAAGTTTTGTCTGTTCAGTGCCTCATCATTCGATAAAACCTGAAACTGGTCTATCTGCATAAGGATCATTCTCTGACAGAACGGGCATCCGCGAACGCTTCATCAACGCCAGAAAGCTTTACGAACGGTACCTTGCACGGGACAGATGTCAATGAGTGATCACTAGGGACCGGATTTTTAAGTGCCGGACTGATGTTATATTTTCCTTTAAAAACGCTCTGAAAACAATTTATATGTTGATTTGGGAGTCAAGGATATCAAAAACATCGACTTATTCGCACCTTTTTGCACCTATTTTGAATTCACGCACCTGTTCCCACCTTTTCACCTACTTTGCGCTTTTTTCTACGATTACTTCAAATATTTCCCCTTTAAAAGAACTGGTTTAATCCACTTAGGGAAGGGGGAGATATCTCCTTGGTTTTTAATCTCACCGGAGTCATTTTCAGTTTTTAAGAACATTCTTGCGCCAAATAGAGAAAATTTTACGTTTGAAAACTTAGAAATGTGTAGTATTACTAAGTACAATTCTTTTATGTCCTAATTTAGGAATAAATTAGCTTATGAACCTGAAATACAATGTAGTTATTTTCTCTTTTTCTACATAAACTCTGCACCTTTACGTGCACCTTTTTTAGCATTAGTTTGCACATTTGCACCCACCTTTTTCAGCACCTAACATCCGGCCCCTAGTGATCATCCTGCATAAATTTGGTGTACCTCAATGACTATTTATTACCGTCACATAGCCGGCAAACTACTAGCTACTTTTATCAAACAATGTAAGGAGAAGATTTCCAGAGAGCTTACGGTTGCAGCTGCATATTGTGCTCGTGATAAGCTCAAGAGAAGCACAAGGTGGTCAACAGAATGTAACGGACCCAAATTTACCATCAATAAATTTATAAAATCGAGGCTTTACAATAAATCATAGCTGATGGATGTAGAAGAAAAGAAGGATGAGACACAAAAACCCTGAAAAAAAAGCAAAATGGGACTCAGAGTGGTAAGACCCTGAAAACAACTGAAGTTACGGATAGAGATTCAATTCTCTTACCCTCTATGACATTAACCTTAACAAAGATATTATTCCTTCATTACCATTGCCCCATTCCTCTCTCATTCTAATTATTCCCTAACCCTATAACGGGCATTGCTACAGTTCGTTCTTTGTCATTTCCTTTCTACAGTTCTCCTTTTCCGTGCCTTTCTTTCCCCTCTCTACAATTTTCTCCCCCCCCCCCCCTCTATATTTCTTGTCACGTTTTTCCACATTGTCTTCTTCCTTAGTGTTCAGTTCTCACTAATATTTTTACTTCTTTTTTGTTGTTCATTTCTAAAATATTTTCTAATATATGTTCTTATTTTTTTTTCTTTATAACTATTTTTACTATTTTTTTTAAATTATTTTTAATCACTTTTTCATTTCTATTTTTATTTCTCTTGTCATTCATTATGTCATCATTAATGCACTTTTTCTCATTGCCCCATCATCGTCTCCCATTGGCCCTCGTTCTTATCCTATTCCAGCATCTCTTCCCTTAAATTTCTAGCCTTCCCAGTGTCTTCCTATTTACAACACCCCCCCCCCCCTCCTCCTATTGGTCCATATATAAAACGTCTTATAACGCCTTTCTTATTATTACTACAGTGAAACTTCCCTAATGCGACCACTCATGGGAACATTGTAAACTGGTTGCATGAGAGAGGTGGTCTCTTAAGGGAAGTAGCAAGTATCCCAATAAAACTTTATTGTATACAATACGTATTTGTACTATTCTTGTACAGTACTCTAGGTAACAATGTCATGGTGTATTGGCACCGTTTTGGCAGTTACTCCAGTTTCGGTTTCATAATATCTAATAACGCAGGCTGCAGCAAAGGAAAGGAAAAATAAATATATCATATAGGTGACCTGGAATTAGTGGTCTCTGGTCAGATCTTAGATGCGGTCGGATTAGGGAAATCTGCTTATAATAGCGCCTATTGAATCTGTGTAGGGCTAAATGCCTGGATATTAGAGATGCTCGTCTATAGAAGGTTGTCGCTTAGGGAAGTCTCACTATTCGAAACGTTAGCTGTTCCCAACTGTCCAATTTTAATACATAATAACGGAAAGCATATCTGACTAGTTACGTCTTTATTTCCGGCTTTATCAAGGAATGCAAGAGAGGAGATTTAAAACTCATTATATACACTCACATGCCAAAAGTCATGGGATAGCAGTGGACTATTTTTCAAGTGACAGTAGCATCATGTGCAGACAATATGAATATGCAAATCAGTGTCAGTAGGTTTAGTTACACAGGTGAGTAAGGGGTGAGGTATTCAGTGTGACAATGGCTACACGATGAGAGCTATCCGAATTCGAACGTAGCCAAGTATGTGGAGCACAACGTATGGGTCATTCAGTATTGGAGGTGGCTCAAGAATTCAACATCAAACGGTCCATATTTCAACAGTCTACTGAGAGTACCAACTTGACGGCATTACCTCCCACCATGGACAACGCAGTGGTCCACCATACCTTCTCAATGAACGGGACCAATGGCGTCTGAGTAAGATGGTCACCGCTAACAGGCAGCTGACACTACCCCAGATAACATCAGATTTTAACCAGGGTGATACTAAAGCTGTATCGATGCGAACTGTGCAACGAAATATGGTGTCCATAGGATATATAAGCAGAAAACCAACGAGGGTGCCCTTGCTAACAACAAGACATCGTCAGCAACATCTCTCCTGGGCCCATGAACACATCGACTAGACACTTGACAACTGGAAACGTGTGACCTGGTCTGATGAGTCTCGATTCCAGCTGATACGAGCTGATGGTAGGGCTCGAGTGAGGCGCAGACCCCATGAGGCCATGGGCCCAAGTTGCCAAGCATGCACTGTGCAAGCCGGTGGTGGCTCCGTAATGGGCAATTGTGGGAAGCTCTCCAGTCGGAATGGTTGGCAATGTCTTCAGATGTCTTCCACCGACTTGTGGAATCAATGCCACGCCGCACTGTAGCATTTCGCCGGATTAGAGGAGGTCCCACACGTTTTTAAGTGCTATCCCATGACTTTTGGCATGTGAGTTTACAGATTGCATGTAAATATAAAAAAAAGTAACCTAACATAACCTAAAGCAGAATCTCTTTATCTGCATTCGTGTGCGAATTATTGAGTTTTAAATTTTCTCCTAACTTTTGCCCTGTATTTGGACACTGTAAGTTTTCCAGAAAAATTGTTTTATTATTTTATTTAATAGCAGGTAGGCTCTTCTTTTGCTTGCGTTACAGCGGCAACACATCAAGGCATACTTTCCAAAGTTATCTTTAAGTCTTGGCAGAAATGACTCTCCATTCGTCTTGCAAGGCCATTAGAAGAGATTGCTGCGAAGACGGGCGTGGTTTGCGTTTTTATAACTGTCGTTCCAGTTCGTCACACAAGTGCTCGATAGGATTGATATCGGGGCTCTGAGCAGGCCAGTCAAGAAAATTCACCTCATTTTCACGAAACCAGTCCTGCACATGCTTTGTGTTCTCTGAAGCAATCAACCGTCACTTCCATAGTATTGCTTCTGTGTAGGCAGGGCCAAATTATTCAGAACGTCGAGGTACACGTCATCGTTTATGGTATCAGATACAAGAAGCAATGGGCCGACTCCTAACCACGAAAATAACCCCACACGATGATGGACCTCCACCGAATTTCACCTTTGGAACAACATAGTCTGGAAGAAAATGTTTTTGGATTGCCGCTAGACCCAAACACTTCCATCGGACTGGAAGAGCGAATACCATGACTCATCACTCCAAAGAACAGTTTTCCATTCTTCAACGGTCCAAACGACGCCTCGCAATAACATTTGTAATCATCAGCTTGTGTAACCGATCCTGTGCAACTCTCTGCGGATGCTTTTGTTAGTAAGGACGCTCCCAGATGCATTTCCAACCTCTTCAGAGATCGAATCCGCAGAGAAAGAGCGATACTTCTTGACATGTCGTAACAGACATCTTCTCTCACGTTCTGTCGGTTTCTGCGGTCGTCCGGGTCGTTCTTTTACTGTTTTTGCACCGTCTTGTTTCAATCTATTGATATCATATGCTACAGTCGATTTTAGGATGCTCAGTTTGGATGCAATGTCTCGTACACAAAGATTACATAAATGGCATGCATTCTATGACGAGTCCCACGTTGGAACTCGGTAAGTTCGGAATCCCGCGGCAGAGCTCCACAAGAGTTAATGGATAGTTAACAAAACATAACCAGCTTTTTATTATACCCATGTACTTCCCAGCATACCGTTTGGCAAATTCATTATTTGCATATTTTCTGGGGTATCCAAATACTTTTGTCTATCTTGTATATCTGTGAGGTCATTTTCATGATATTCAAATTCTGCTGAAGGTTACTGTTATAAAAATTAATTCCTAAGAAACTGTGAGAAGCATAAACCAGTCTTCAAGCAAAATGTGCTTAAATAAGCAAGCCATAAAAAGTCGTAAAGTCTAGCTGACTCTCATCGGAACTATATATTTTACCATTACCATTAGCTTGATAGATGCGAGGACTAGAAGATAGGGGTTGGACAAAAATATGGAAACACCAGGTAGAAGAACAAAATCTTTACTTAATATACTGTTGTATCACCTTTGTCATCCAAGACCGACCGAATTCTTCTGAAAATTGAAAGCACGGGATAGTGGGGAATAGACTCTAACATAGACTCTAAGCACTCTCTAAAAAATTGTTCCAGTTATTGCAGAGATGCTGGAGACGGAAACTCCAGTTATTACTGGTCGTAAGCTTAGAATGGTGGTTGGGAACAGTGTGAAGCTCGATTCATCGGACCAAATTATAGTCTTCCATTGATCTAAAGTCCATACATCTAAAATTTATGGGTGTTGGCATCACTATTTGCTCTTATGAGAATCGGAAAGTAACCGGAAGATGTGTTTCATAAATGAATTTCAATCATTCAGAGTGAAGCAAATTATATTTTGGAAACTTTATTTATTGCCTCATTTTGCAACACAATCGCCAGATTTGTTTATATAGTGGTCCCAGCATGTAACCAGTTTCTGTAAACCCATGTCAAAAAAATCGTTTGACTGACGGCGAAATCCATCTTCGGAAGTCATTTTCACTTAAAGTCGTCCGCTTTTTCATTGGTTGCCTTGCCTTTAGCCTGTTCTTCATTTAGCTAATTTTGGGAGTCTGGTAATATAGCCCGAAAAGAGCGACGTGTTTTAGGACTTTTTCCATTTAGCGATTTTCAGGCGTTATCCTGCCTTCGGTCTGATCTGATTAGTCGAATCTCTGATTGGAAAATATGGCGTCCGAAGAAGTTGATCCGTAAACTATATTGTCGCCATGGAAAAGACGAAATCAACCACTCCGATCACGTTCACACTTTGAATTTATTACTGTATCATTTCTACTTAGTAAATAAACGATTTACCAAAATTTTAAAACCTATTTATTAATAAATTCACGAGGGAAAGGTCACGAAAACCCGTGTAGGAGAACATCATGTATGGCAATCATGATTTTCCATTTGAATTGGCTAAGACCACTATCCAGAATGCATAACGAAATAGGTTAGATTGTTATATATAGATAGATTGTTATATATAGATAGATTGTTATATATAGATAGATTGTTAGATATGAAACGACGCTTGGAAATCAAATCTCTTCAGATCTTGAAAAGTGGCCTGAAAGACGCGTGCATGTCAAAATCTCTAATTGGAAAACGAGCACAATTTCAGAAAATCGCAGAAATTACAAAGACGCTGAAAAGTCGCTTAAAAGACGCTAAATGGAAAACAGATTTTTAGGGTAGAAATCCCAAAGTACCGCCAATTACCCACACATCAACCTTATCATTACCTTATCATGTCATTACCTTATCAACATTTTTTGCAGCTTTGAGTTTTCTTCTTATTGGTGATGTAGTGTTTCTATATCATGCCTTTTGTGTTTGGATTCTGTAGGTAATGAGAAATTCTGCAACACCTCCCTTATAGCCCCGACCAAGCACCAAATGACTACATTCTGTCGGCTCACTAAAGAAGTTGCTTAATGATCAGCCTTAACAGACTGATCATGAAGTAAAAACGATTGTCCGAAGATGGCTTCACAATCATCCGAACGAATTCTACAGAAACAGGTTATATTTGGATCGCTACATAAACAAATGTGGCGATTAAGTTAAAAAAGGAAGCATAAATAGAGTTTCCAAAATACAATTTCGTTTGCTCTGAATGTCTGAAATTAATGTTCAATACGCAAATTCGGTTTCTTTCCTATTCTCCCTTGTATATATCATTATGGTTTGGCAATTGCAGCTCGACCGTGAATATTTTGCTTGTTGAGCTCCCTCAGATTTTGTGGACACGGGCTTTTGAAGACTAAGATTGAGATCTGCAGTCTTTTTGCAACAGTTGTCATCAATTTTATGATGTTAGATCATCACAATCCTTCTCCGTTTCCACTTGAAATGTTCTCTGCGTAGCCTTCGATAGGGCGTAACTGGTCTAACAAGCACAGCTTCCTTATTTTACCTATCCTTTGCCTCTGTAGATAGCAAAACCACTGGCAATTTTTAATAGCTGTCACCTAGTGATGTGTGAATATGTATCAGTCAGTTGTTTTAAATTTTTTTAATCTATTTCATGACAAAAACACTCTGTCAGGTACATTGCTCCCTATTTTGCAATTCTATTTACCTTGATATCGGCTCGATAGCAATGCAGAGAAGTCTATTTTTGAAACAAAGGGTGATTCTCCAATCAGTTTACCTGAAGTAGTATTGGCATACCCTTTTAAGTTTTTGCATTACACTTAAAAATTTTGTACTTTAATGAAAGTATGATTTGAAAAATTAAATAGAGGGTTTTATAATTGCAAACATTTCTTTTAATGGAAAGTGCCTAATGGGTTCATTGCGTCCGAAGAAGTGACTTATCAGGCGACCTTTTTACCCGTTGTAACCTCACAACACCCAAATATATAAAAGGCGCCAGCTAAGCGGATAAGAGCGGTTTGTCCTCTTTAAAATTCAATAAGCTCTGATATAACTAAGTACTATAAGCAACGCACGCACTGTGAATAAAAAAAAATTTGAAGGTTCCCATTTGTTGCAAGGTGTCTAATCACCTAGCAAAAGCAAAAGATGTTACATCATTTCGCTTTCATTTCGAAAGGTGTCGTCAATTTTGCATCTCCAAATGATGTATTGTTTCTAGATTTATTTTTCCAACCCCTATATGATTTCTTGATTATACAATATCAGATGCAAGGATAGAGCATACGTGTATGGTCCTTAAACTCACCATGATGGAAAAACTTTGGCATGTGCAGCGAATGAGTAGTTCCACCCAGGATCACACACTTCTCCCAGCGATGACCAGAGCCGTATTTACGCAAAGGCCAAAGGAGCTCAGGCCATAGGCGGCCAAAATTTTGGGGACGGTTAAATTTTGAGCCGATGGACGAGATTTCATCGGGTCCATGGGCGCAAAAAATGGAAATCCGGCCCTGGTGATGACTCATCTGCCTGGAGTCCTTTGAAATTCCTATGTTTGGTCCTGTAGAACTGTTCCACCTTTAAAACATCTTGGGAACTATATGATATACTCAGCGTTCTTCTGTTTTGACAAGGTGGTCGAAAAAGTCGCGTTGGATTAGTCGCGCCAAAATGTTAGCAGATATGGTTTGAGCAAATGAGGCACCCATCTTGCGAAATGCGAACTCTGCATGCAAATCGTTAAAAACAGTATTGTGACTATTGCGGACTTTCCGCAGGATCTCTTTCACTGTGAACCTTCACTCTTCGAGGACAAGGGCCTCATCTTGCTGGACGATTTGCGGCCCTCACAGACTGATCTAGTCATTTTGGAAACGTCGTCGCATCTATATAATGGATACAAACTGTTTAATTCTGATGGATTCGTGGGCGTTGTTTCCCTTCAAATGCTCTTGCTGCAAAGACAGGAAACACACGAGGGGTTAAATTGGTTTGGCAAACTCTGCAAGAATGAAGTTATACTCTACCATTTTGTTTTACTGCTGCACCTAGACTTTCATGCTGATCCTAGATTCTTCATGATCGACCCTCGTGTGTTTTCATGATTTTTTTAAATGTAACTTGATGATTAAAATGCAGCCTTGTAAAATTCTTTCCATATTGCTTTATGACGTTCTTCATTCAACTCCACTGCAATAGGTCTACTTCATTCGCATTTTTTGTTTTGCATTTTACAGCAACGTTCGAATATTGCGAATTTACCTTTCCTAATGTTGTTTTCTTAGAAGATGATACGCTGTCTTATCCTTCCTGCTAAATTAGCAAGTTCAACAGTCTTCATAAAATAAGCTTCTGCCAAATCACCCTTCAAATCCATTGAAGTCAGCTCTAGGGGATACGGCAATAATAACGGTACACGCATTTAGGCTTTGTCTCGGTAAAATAGCTCAGACGCCTTTCTGCCATTGTCACGAATGAAAGATGCCATGATTTTGTTCAAACGCAATATATTCTATACATTTTAGCATTTTTATTTTATTTTACGGCTTTTATTCTGACATTCAATCTTTCACATTTTTTGTAAGAACTTTCTTTGATCGTTTAAAGTAAAATCTCTTGAATGGCTTATCTCTTTTAAGATTGATTTCGCTTTCATATAATATTCATTCACAATTACGCTTTTGTTATTTGATTAATTTCGCAGAAATCATCTTTCGGGTTGGTTTTATTTAATTTATCGCTTTTAAAACTGTCCTGTTCATGTTAAAACTTATTACATTTATCGTCTTTCGTAAAGCCGATGATTTAAAATGTTTCATACGATTATCTCAATTAATGGGGTTGATTATGTGCAAAGTTTATCTCACTGCCAATGCATGGATAATAAATAATGGCTGAATTTGAACAATTCGAAGCCATTTGTTTGATATTTTACACAAAGCAATCGAAAAAGATTGCCTTCAGGAAAAATAGACTTTAGATTAGACTTTAACTAAAACAGCCCTGTATGTAGATAAAGCTCTCTTTAACGCGAATATATGGACTTTTAAAAGAACATGATAAACACGGGGTTTTTTGAAAAAGTGGTTAGATTTTTTAAACCTTTATAAATGAAGAATTTTCTGAAGTTTATTTAAGTATCTTGTTTTGATATAGCTACTTTTAAAAAAATCTAGCGGTTTACACTATACTAATATTTTTATTATAATAAGCGCATAAGACAAAATACTTATGCCCGTGTTGAAGTTTGGTGTTGAAATTTATATAACTGTATAAATTAGATCAGTTGAGAATGCGTGTACATCAAGCATCGTTACTGTATTCACGAAGTCGTCAATTATTTCGAAATTTTTGATTTTGACTTCAGATTCGGATAGAATATCAAAACCTAAGTAAAGACAGTAGACACACAGTTAAACATAATCGTTTTGGCCGGATCGAAGTACATGTGCCCTTTTATAACTTTTACTTACTTTTGATATCCTATCCGAATCTGAAGTCAAAATCAAAAAATTCGAAAAAAATTGACAAGAAAACGACCGACTTTATAAATCCAGTAAAGTTCTTTTTAACATCGTTGAAAATCAACATTAAAAAAAATTATTATTGTGGGTTACAATAAATGGAGCTGACCGAATAAGTATAGGTAAAAATGATGAAGAGATAGAAGAGAAGAGAGAGAGATTGAGGGAGAAGACTTGCGGCATAGAGAATGTTTTAAAAAAAATTTTCGGTTCAAAGGGTGAAAGAATGCGGGTATTTTCCTGGATCGTTGGATAACCGTAATTACGAGAAATATCAAGTTTCTTTTCAATTTTCCGGCAGTGGCCCTCATTTTCTCTCTCTCTTTGTTCTTTCTTTCCTTCTTTCTTTCTCTTCTCTCTCTCTCTCTCTCTCTCTCTCTCTCTCTCCTCTCGATCTATGTTGCGTTCGTGGTTTTCGCTTGTAGATTAAATTTGTTCTTTTGCTCTGTTCACTCCTTGCAGCGGAACGCTCGGTATGCTGGCCGTGGATGAGAAGGCAAGCAGCGGCGCATGATCTTCCAGCCGACGAGGAGGGGGTTTTTCGGAGGGTTGGGAGGGGAGGTGGGGTCCGTGAGAAGGGGGTAGTGAAGAGCAACTGACCATGCGCCGTGAGCGCCGCCTGGGGTGCCGCCTCGACAAGAACCGCCACTGTTCGGGGGAGAGCGGAATTTAATCAATGCGCTGACATCGTACGCGCCAATGACGCCATGTGCATCGCAAAGCCGGTCATGTGACAAAATTGACAAAGATATCCCGACCTCATTACCCCAGCTTTTCCTTCTTTCTCTTTCCTCTGGCGAACGGTAGAAAGTCCTCGCATTCCCTGGGAGAAGGAGGACGGCTCGCTCCCCCTTTGTTATGCAAAAGTGAGCGAGGGAGAGAGAGAGAGAGAGAGAGAGGGCCAGTCCCCGTTTATACGACATCTAACACGAGTAATGCGTGTTGTCAGTCAAAATTTTTTAATTATATTTCACGATCCAGAGGAGAGAGAGAGAGAATGTGCGTCTGTTGTTGCCAAGGATCGGCCTGCGTCATTTTCCTATAAAACATCCATTTTTTTTAATCTTTGATTTTTTTTATTGTTGTTTTTATTGATTGAGGAGGAGAATGTGTCGACATGAAATATTTCTATTTAAAACTTATTCATGCCTAAAAGACAATGTGGTTCCGAAAGATACAACAATCTTCTGTAACATGCAACATACAAAAAGTACATATTTGAAAAAGCAATTATATTTTACAAGTCATATCCGTACGGAGTATTTATATCCCGACATGTATTCCGGCACCATGTATTTTTAAGAAGAAATTGTATTCAGGCAGAATGACTACTTAAGAAAGGAATTGGCGTCATGAATATATTAGAAATTTCTCCAAAGCAGAAGAATTAATATTGAATTAAACATAATAAAATTTTAAGGAAAAACAATCAGCAGGATGTTGACAGAGATACACAAATAATTTCGCAGTTCCGTAACTCCGACTCCAAGAATAAATAAACCCTGTCCCCTGTCTATTCTTTACTAAAAGAATATAAAATAAAATAAAATAAAATAAAATAAATTGTCTTTATTATTTACGAAGTATCCCCATTCGGCAAAATTATTAAGTAATTTTTATGCTTGTAGGAAAATTTATTTCATTTTCATTATTATATGTTTTAGCATTCCATATATATAAGAATCAATTAAGACATTTATCGTCCATTGACTTAGACAGAAGATTAAAAGCATGTTCCTTGTGATTTGCAAATCGGTCAAGGGTGCAATTTATAATTTGATTGCGAATATTGAAAGCAATGGAGTTCCAAGTCGATATGATGTTATACGGAAAAAATGTTTCAAGAAAATTAGAAATTCTCATGGTTGGATAAATTTTCAATTTTTGAAGTTTCCCACGTTCTCCGAGTGTCCACCAGCCAGTCTCTAACATAATGCATCGGATGCTGATGATTAGTTAATGCACGAAGAGTTCTTTGAGCCTAGCATAGACACTTATAATATTATACAGGGTCTTTATAATTAAAGTTCCATTTTGACATGGCCATAAAAAAAACTACTGGACCAAAAGCTATAATACTTGGTAATATTATATAAGAGGGCATGGGAAGTTCATACCCGCCAAAAAAAAAATTAGTTCAAAAGGTCACCACCAGCATGGAATGGCGCTCTATGCAGTATTCGTATACGAAATTAGACATGAAGACACATTCAACATGCTTTCAGTAAATGGTGGAGGCCACATTCAACATGTAACTAATTTTAGTAACGATTAAAGACTTATTAACCTGTGTCTTCGTGTCTAATTTCGTATACGAATATTGCATAGAGCGCCATTCCATGCTAGTGGTGACCTTTTGAACTAATTTTTTTTTTTGGTTGGTATGAACTTTCCATGCCCTCTTGTATAATATTACCAAGTATTATAGCTTTTGGTCCAGTAGTTTTTTTTAATGGCCATGTCAAAATGGAACTTTAATTATAAAGAGCCTGTATGTTGGAATTTCATTCATGTTACATGCATCAGTAATCGAGGCAAATCTTGAAAGATTTAATGCTACTCTTATTACATCATTATATGCCGTTTGGATTCTCCTAATTTGGATTTTGGGAACAGCAGAACAGATCACAATTCCATATTCAATTTTTGGCATAAGGACACTTTTTAATACTTGTATTGATTATTTCGCGTTTAGTCAGAAATTTCTTCAGTCGTCCAAATAAAAACTTTAATTTTGCTAGATCAATCAATAATAACTGGGTATTTTCAGTAAATGTCAACCTATTGTCAAAGATTATGCCCAGCACTTTACATGTGTAGATAGTATTATGCTTAACTTTGTCAATTAATTAAGCATAATATATTAGTTTTGTCGTGGTTAAAAATCAGTATACCAATTACTTGGCAAATAAATAATCTGAGATTGAATCTGAGATTGCACCTTAGACCCAACTTCCGGCGGAAAAGTCTTAATTAAAAATTTGTCATCGAAATGAATATATCGTAGAATTTAGAGGTAGATGATATATTGGTGCAGAAGCTGCAGCAAAAAATACAGTAGCAGTAGGGAACCCTGTGACAGTCCTCTAGTAGACGGGGATTCCGTGTCATTTCGTTTCGAGCCTATATAATTCGTTCTTTGATTAAAGTAACTATAAACTAGCTCTAGGATTTCATAGTCAACATCCTTGCAGCTGCTGAAGGAACTTTGTTCTCTGAATAGTGTTAATTGCCTTAGCGATGACAGTATTGACAAGGTAACAAAAAGGCCTTTATCATTCAATATGGCAACAGTTAAAAAACAAATCGGGTTTTAGGTCGCCCACCCATCTGATTGGTCGTCATAACAGTCCAAAGGTGCCTAGTCAAATTTGCAAATAAGAATTTTTCAGTAATCTTTGATATAATGAACAATAAGCATAATGGTCTGTAATTAGTGATATCATGTATGGAATCCTTCTTAAACACTGGCACAATGGCGAAGTTGCATGAAAATTTTAAATTATTGTTTTCTATAGTATTCGTTATCAATATCAAGGAATAGTAATTCGTTTGAGAAAAAAATTTATAGTTATTTTTTAAAAAAATGTTAAAGTTGACACCACAAGAAAACGGTACGTCATAGCCTGTGAATAATATGATGTCACTTGCCTGCTCCAAACTATCATCGACAATGGTTAAAGCTTACAGGCAACAATGCTTAATCATCAGATCGAGCTTCACGTACACATAAAATCATTGCGTTTGATGGAAAGTGACGTCAGATATCGTTTTCGTTGGGAGGCGTGGTTTCACGTTTTTAGCGCTAATTTTAATAAATTTAAAAACGATTTCGTATTCAGCATAACACAATTTAAGAAACAGTGCTTTAATTTGTAAAAAAACTTCCATGCAACTTCCCCATTAAGATTGTTTTGAAATCGGAAGGAAAGCACTTTGTTGTGCAGTAAATTCTGAAGCAAGAAATTGCCATATCTGCCCCACTTCTTCAGTACAATAATATACCGTCACGGCTGAATCTTTTATCATTAAATCCTCTTATGGTGCTGTCGATGACACATATCGAACAGTCAATATTACATATTTGCTGGTTGCATTTAGCCATAGCAGGAAGAATCATTTTAACATCACTTTGGTCATTAGAGTTATCCACCTATTTTAGTTATTGTAGGCTTCGACCGATAGGAAACTTCTGTTTATTTGTTGTACAATCACGAACAGATCACCATATATCAAATGTACCAGTACTCGGTTTACGTAGATATGTACCTCATTGCAGTGCGAATATGTGATTTAAAGTCCTTGTTGATTTTTATCCACAACTTTTAGTTGTAATTGGAAGGATCGCTTCGATAATTAGAATTAGTTTGCAAGTCTTGAAATACATGCAATCGTTGTTTACCATTATAATCTAAAAAATCTTAACTGTATCATAGGTCTTCAATTGTTTCCTGAATGCTTACTGTAAAGAATATTTTATTTTTTAAATTTATTTTTATAGAACTTTCTTATTTGCTTAGTTGTAAAACAGCAAAATAATATGAATGAAAATTTTAATTCTTAGATTTAAAAAAACAACAAAAAAATAAAACAGAATGAAATTTTATTACTTGCAATATTCTCCTTTCATTTTTGAAAATTTTAAATGAGACTATTGTGAAATGGGAATCAGCCAAAAATTTCCAAAGGCTTTTCTATCGATGTCTATTGTTGAGATTTCTTTTACATTTTCTGGAGGGAAATGATTTTTCTTATTACTCATATTAATCTTTCTATTTTTATTTCCTGTTTCAAAATCCATTTCTCCGATTAGTCTCGCTTCCGGGTCGAGTCCTATTCTCCCCCCCCCCCCCCCCATTCCTTTATTATTCAATGCATTTCCAGTTAAATCAATTCACAAACGAAAGATTTTTGCCGAAGATGACTTCATAAGGTTTTAAATCACACAGTTTTATTATTCCATAGTTTTATGTTATAATATTGAATATGGAAATTTCTCTACTTCAATATATCAAGTTATTTCGTAGCCGACGTTCAAAATTGAGCTTTCACATAAATTACACAGGTCTATAAAAATTTTTTTTTGTTTAGTGCCTGGAATGTTAGAACTAATTTTGATTATATTTGATGTGTTAATTCCGAATATGAAAACAGTTTCTCTCTATCAGCTATAGTTTTTGAGATACAGCGCCACTAACTTAATGCGCTTTTACTATTTGTTATGGTATAGAGGTGCGACGTTGATATAATAGGTCTGGGAAAAAGTTCGTGGCGTTTTTTCCCGATAGATGGCCACGAATTTTACTAAAAAAACGCCATGATTATCAGCGCCATAATTATCCACGTTTTTCTTAATTTAGAAATTATTGCAAAATTTGGCAACTCTGTATTAGCCTACTGCTAGTTTGAATGTGTGTAAAATTTGTACGGAACACTTAACTGCAGAAATGGACTAATGGACAAAGGAGAAGTCTGAAATTTGGTGTGCCGATGGTTTGGAGGGAACCCAAAAAGCCCATTGATGACTGTTATTTCTGTATTGTGAATATTGCTGGCATCAATATCTCGAAAACCATACCTGAGAGAACAAATATGAAGTTATTTTTGAATTCTACACCCTAAAATTACCTAAGAACACTTGAAAAATCACCGGCACCAAAATGTGTGTTGACCTGTGTTATTTTTGCTATATTTCAAGAAGTGTAGTAAACATATTGTGAAATAAAAATGCTTGCAAAATTGAAAAAAAAATGGAGCATCACGTACTGTCGTTTTTTCGTAGAAACTGAATCCAGAATTCTCATCCACTGCAACTTAGAGGCAATCGTCAAATTTCACGTATTGAAGTGCTCATTCACCCAATCTCCAGTTTTCGGTTAATTAAATTTCCAGCAAAATTGAGGCGAACGAAAGCGCTTTCTAAATTTAATCTCATCTGGAAATATAATTTTTAAAGCATTGGTGAGACGAACAATTAAGGGATTGTGTTGTCGGAAATGTATCTGCCGAGTTGCTCCGACCGAGTTACAAGATCTGTTAACAACATTCTAAATATCTGTTAATTAGAGAAGTGATTTGAAGCGGGTTAATCGATCTCCACTCTATTCCAATTTTCATTATATTCATTAAAGTGGAGGGTCCGCTCTATCGTTTCGACAGACTTGATTTTATTAACTAATCTTGTCGGGGGACAATCGGAGGTGATGTGACAAGAGGAGACAGTTGTCTATCAGGGCAGTGTGATCCGATCCGCCCACGTGTCACGGCAAACGTCATGGAACCTCGAATGGAAACGACTCCGACAGTAGTCCATCAATTAGTTTCCTCTGGTCGCTCGAGACAGTTTCAATTAGTCACCAGAAGTGAATGGTGGTGGTCTACACGTTACGATTCTATACCAATCAGTGTGACCATTGCGTCTTGTTGATCTTAATGTCGATCAAACAGCTTTGATAGGACGTTAACAAGTTCAAAATATTGTGCAACTAATTAATGGCATTCGAGTCCTAGCATTTGAGTTAAACATTTTTACAGATCATAGTGTGGTTCTGCTCGATTTATTGTTACAATTATTAAATATCATTCACGACGATGATCATTCATTGCCAAAAGGAATAATTACTTTTACGCGCTCGTAAATCCTTCTTTTATAGTGGCATTTCTCCCGAAACTCTTCGCTAAAAATTTCGTTTACTACTTATTTATGACCTCATTAACGTTCTTGATTATTTGCGGTTTTTCACGATTCAAGCCTTTTTAACTCACTTTAAGAAATATCTGTTGTTTTCCTGTATAATTGCGTTATAATAAAACAGATTGCTTACTTCTTTATTCTATAGACTAAACAAAAAGATAGCACTTTGAAGATGCAACCATGTTTCTTTGCAAAATTCTCCGTTTCTGAGGTTTTCATGTAATACGGGATTACCAAGGCAAAATTCCTTTGAATAAAATACTCATGGTTTCTGGAAATTTAGATGGATGAATAAATTCAAAACCCTAACATTGATTATTTTAAACAATGATTTCGCACAAAAAAGGCAATGTTATTGGGTGTCGCAAGGTCGTCGAGTGACTCATCCCTGGGGTGCGATCACCAACGCCGGTAAAGCGCCTCCCCACACTAAAAAATCCAATAAATCCCTACGACCCAAGCGAATGCCGCGTCGCTTTTGGGGAAGAAATTTTATTCACTCTTGTTGAAATATTTCCCTTTATTTTCATTATTTTATTTTACTTTAGTCCTATTGTTTTTTTCTTTTAATTCTTCTATCCATATTCGCCGTTGTGTGGAACACGTGTAAGAATGTGGACGATTTCATTTTAAGAGCACATACCGCCACAAAGTCCAAGGTGAAGACTAACATTCTTTGGTGCGAGTTGTTTTATTGCTAGGCTTTCTCAACCACAGGAATTTCTGAGTGGAATTTTTAATATACTTTATTTTCTCAGTCTTTCTTATGTTTTATGTTTTCATTTTTTATATACATTTCAAATGTTTGTATTGTTTGAATAATGAAAACATATCTGTTATTTTAATAAATGTTTTCGGGATCCATAATGGTTTTTAATTATTTGGCATTAATATTTTTTTTCAAGGTTTTTTGAAAGTCTCGCCAAGTAACAGATTTTTTCTTTATAAGGTTTAGAATTTCAAGATCAAACAAAAGATTAACATGTAGAGAAAACTAACAAAAAATATTCAAACCAAGCACTATTATTGCGAGTGAATTCCCATTCTTGAAAGAGAATCAAACATTTTTAAGTGTTTTGGAGAGGCTGATCCACGAAAGATCCGAGATTGAATGCGAAATCTATGAAGTCATATAATCGAAATCTATGAAGTTCTCGCTTTGAATCTTGAAGGCATGAAGTTTGCATATTTCGGTTAGGTTAAGTAAGGTTAAGTTTATAATGTTACTGAAACCAATTTGAGTTAAATAACTTCTTGGAGTTGTCTTATATAGTGATACAGGGGCTATTTTTCAAACACTAGTTAAGCCTAGGCACTAGCTTCTGTATCCCATAGACATAGAATTCTGCCACCTGCTCCTGGAACAACATCAAGCTTGATATCTTCATCGTCGTGGAAGCGTTGTCCATTAAGCATTAAGATGTTAAGAAACATGTGTAGAAGTTCATCAGAGACCAAAGACTGACTGCCGCTCCTGTGTTCGTCATGAACATTGGTCTTGCCTCCAGAGAATTCACGACTCTATGTCGTTACATGTTGTCAGTCATAATGTTTACATAAACGGGAGCAAGTGCTTTGTGAATATCCACTGGGCGCTTACCTCGTGCTTGGAATAAACATATGACGGAGCACACCGTATTTGACGGGATTCTGGATCGGCACAGCCATTGTATACAGGGTGTATCAGGTTCGATGGTCATAAAGTACTTAGCGTGATCCTTTGCATGATTACAAACATAAAGTTCCTTATCGAAAATGTCGAAAACTCAAAATTTAAATTGCGTCGTTACGTCATTTATGAACTTTCCGTACCAGCATTAAATTCAAAGGGGCGATACAATTAAATTGGCGGCATTTGTTGAGATTAAATGACGTTTACGACAGGTTTTCAGCAAACTTCGCGTGATGTTTAGACCCTTAACAATTGAGTTTTGAACATTTTGCATAAGTAACTTTAAGTTTGTAATCATGCAAAGGATCACGCTAGGTACTTTATGACCATCGAACCTGATACACCCTGTATACATGCTACTCAAACTAAACTCCAGGTTCTAGACTTCTATTCTTTTATATTGGATTTTGTTACTTTACTTACTTATAATGACTATTTATAAGTTTGAAAAATTTTCATTGAAATTCCTTGTTTTTTCTGTTTTCATTGGTGTGATATTAGCGCTCGAGAGAACCGCTCGAATCCGCAACAAAAAAACTGGAACCACTATTTCAATAGGATATGCTGCTAGTGGACAGGCTGTAGTTATCCTTGTAGGCTATGATTTGACATTCTCTCCTCCATCAGTTGCGTCGCTGCATATCAATGAGGAAGTGGAAGGCTAACAGTTACCTACAGGGGTTGTAACCTTACTTTCCGGACAGGCTTCATATTTATAAATCTTTGTATAGTTTTTAAGAAGACCTGTCAATTGTCTTGACATTGTATTTACTTAAAGTCTTTGTATAGTACATGGTGAGTCATATAAAACTAGCACTTTTCTTTCTTTATTTATTTCAACAAGAATGATGCTAACCTGAATTTGTAATATCTCAAGTATACAATATATTTGGGAGATTACGTGTCTCTCCAGGAAATGTTGAAAATGTCTTCGCTCCTGCTCTAGGCACAACTGAACACGTCGTTGCACGTTATTCTAGCCAGTCGTTGAAGAACTATATTGTCAATACCATTGATCTCTTTTGTTATAGTCTGCTTCAAATGATCCATGTCCGGGGGCGTGTGCCGTAAACCGTAGTCCGGGCGTGTGTGCGACAAAATTAGGTGTCGATAAATTCGGAGAGTTTGATGTCCGCAGCTTCTTGGAAATTATTCTGTCAGAAAGGAAACTTTCGATCAGCTCTAGGGATTTGTTTGATGTAGCCTCTGGCAACTGGCTCCGTTTTGTTGAAAATTGAAATTTTCCACAAACTCCATGAAATGTGGTCATTTCAAAAATTTTCTAATGTTGTGGTCTCACAGATTGCACACCAAACTCCGACTTTCACTGGGTGCAAAGGTTCCTCGTGAATGGCATGCGGATTCTCGGTGCCCAAAAGCCATTGGGTGAATTTCTATACGAATTAATAATGAAAGAAATGCGTTAGATGTATATGAATCCCCCTGTATTGTTACACTTATACGCGAAATTACGAGTTAAATAATATTGAAACGTGAAATAAAAATTACATTATACAGAATGTTCCAAGTTGATGTATATGTTACGGTTAAAGTAAAAAATCCGGTTATTATTAATAATAACCGGCTATTATTAATACTAACCAGGTCTTTTGGTAAATGTGATAAATAATGCCTATTATTCACATTTACCGGTAAATATTAATAATTACCAATGAAGTTTGATCAATGTGATTAATTAAGCATAATTTATTGAAACCCCAACTCTAAGGTAATTTTTATGTCATGCAATAGGAAATACAGTGGTCGCCATTTAATATGGCTACCTCGGGACCATGCTTAAGTGGCCACATTAACCGGTGGCTGTTTTAAGCGAGGTTACCAAAAGTACTTATTTTTTTTAACCCAACAAGTCAAGCATGTGTTTGTATTTACATATAGACAAGTTTGTTTGCTTAAATACTCATTTATACACGTACAGTATCTTGTCAAAATAGTTAATTATAATATTGTCTACTGTTTGTTTGAAAACCTTGGCTACATTAGTGAAGTTGTGTGGGGTAGAAGCCGTAAGATTTCTATGTGGGATAGGTCATCAGTTGTCAATTAGAAGACCAATTTTTTGTCTTCGCTTCTAAGATGCTTGTTCCATTGAGCTAGCCAATTAATCCAGATATCTGATAACATCCATGCATTGGTAAACAATTCGTAAAGATTTGGGAGAGTGTTTACATTTTTGAAGCAGCGTGAAGATTTTGACTTTCCAATGATGAGTTTTTCTGTCCCCCCAAGTTGCAACAAACAAGGGCATCAGCAGCCTCTCCATGAAGTTTCTTACAGATTAGCCCATTGCTTTTATTTCACGATGAAACTATCTTTCAATTGCTTTAAAGCCCGTGTGGACTAATTAATGACTTTGCAATTTCATCAGCCTTTTGAGATAAGAGAGGACCATTCACTGAAGAATTTCAGTTTCTAACATATTGAAACCGACTTAAAAGACCTTCAACTTGAACATCTTTTCAATTTAGCTTACGCTTCCTGTTGTCCCTTCACTTGCAGCTTTCATGTAATTGGCCAATCAGTACAATCTGCAATTTTGGGCAGCAGTGCCCATTGGCTTAGAGGGAAATGAAATGTGGATATTATAAGCGGAATGTTGATTTATCCAGAGTATGATGAGATGAAAAAGTAGAATTCCTGAACTACTTTGGAAAAAAGTGGCCATATTAAGCGGTTTACTTCTTTTGACAAGGTTCACAAAGATTCAAATATATCATTACCATTTTGATTGTAATGTTCTTATTTTTTGCTTTAACCTCTCTCATCATTCTGCTTCACTCTACATGGCCTACACAGCACGCAGAACAATCAAAACTGCCGAACACGTGATCGTCTCGAAAAATGCGAGCGCCTACATCCAAAATAAACAGTCAACTGATAGTGTCTAGCTGATGCCAGCAGATGAAAACAAACTTGCGCGCTCGCAATAACGCGGGAAAATATACCCGTGCGTAATGGAAATCTCAAGCTAAACGCTTTGAAAATCATTACATTGACCAAACTTCAGTGGTAATTATTAATAACAACCGGTGAATGTGATAAATTCCCATAAATTATTCACTTTAACCGGTTTATTTGGTTAGTATTAATAATAGCCGGTTATTATTAATAATAACCGATTAATCACATTGACCGTAACATATACACTCTTTGAAACGTTATAACTCAGCAACGAAATGAGAGAGAAATATAAGGTTTGTTGTATTTTATTCCTGAAATTTCCTTAAGCCCGTACATGTTCAAAATGTCTACCTTCTGTCAGAGTACACTCCCAACACCGACATCGAACAGAGCGACATACCGACTGGATTGTAGCTAATGGAATACCATTGATGGAATGTTCAATCTGATCTCTTAATTCCGTCAGTGTATGTGGGTTTGTGGCGTACACCGTGTTCTTTAAAGCTCCGCAAAAGTAGAATTCGACAGGGGTTAAATCGGGAGATCGTGGCGGGAACTCCGTAGCACCGACCTTTCAACACATCTTTCACCGTTTTGTTATTGTTACCCTTGTTGGCGGTGGTGTACCAAATTCAACCCTCTAACGTCGTTGAACTTCAACAACATTCTCCACTTTCCAATAACACTTCAGTATCCACTTACGTTCATCGAATGCAAGTCTCACCGCTATTTTGATTTAAAACAAATGAACAACAATGAACGTATTGCTATACTTTTCCAGCGCCGTCTGGATCATACACAACAAACCTTATATTTCTAACTCATTTCGTTGGTGAGCTATAACTTTACAAAGAGTGTATACATACATCAATTTGGGACACTCTGTATATAGGCCTACCCTCTAAACAATCCGTTATATTGATTATTAATACACTTCTATTTTATCTAATTAATTTTAATTATTCTTTATTCATCCAGCGTTCTATTATAAGGTTTTCATTTTTTCTAAATATTCGAAGTTCCCAGGGAATAATTATTACTCTAGCATGAAAAAATATATAAGAATAACTTATATCAACTGGTAAAGATCTTTAAAGTATTCCATTCCTGAATGCCATTGAAACCAAAATATCTCACTTACAAAATATTTCAACATTTTGTAAATAAAATCAGGTCTATAATAATGGCCATAAAGAATATTTCATGAAGATAATATATAAACTTATACTATGTGTCGTTTTCCGACCCTTAAAGTGCCATATATTGGAAATAATTTTGCTTTTCGATAAGCTTATGTTTGGGCTAGCAGCTGTTAAATTTTCAACAAATTAGAGGAAGTTTCAAACGTTATTGACATTTCGAGTGACTATATTGGTGAATATTGTCACGTAAACACAATAGAGCAAAGAGTAAACATTAAATTCTGTTTTAAACTTGTGAAAACGGCACAGAACACGTGAAAATTAAAGGGAAATTTATGGCGATAATTGTATATCCCGTACACAAGTATTTGAGCGGTTTGAGTGCTTCAAAGACGGCTGAGAGTATTTAAACGACGATGAATGGTCAGGTTGAAATTAACGAACAGTGACGAACTCGTGCAGAAAGTACGCGAACTCATCGCTATCGATTCAAACGCGACATTACAAATGATGGCAAAGGAATGTGGCGTCCGTAAAGATCTGATTCGCGAAGTTTTAACTTAAAATTTGGCGTCCGTTAAAAGTTAGGCAAACGGAAGATGGGTGCTTGACTTATTCCGTACTCGTTAACCAACCTTAAAGAAAGAACTCGTGTGCAATCTACAAGCACATCATTAAAAGCAAAAACCTCTTTGATTCGATAAAACTAGTGATGAAACGTTGTGTTTTCAGTATGAAATATCAGCTAAGCTTAGCGTGACCGAATACACTGCGCTTTGAAAACTCGCGAGTCAAGATCATGCTCTTTTGTTTTTTATGATTCCAAAGGTAATGTTCATCAGGAATTTCTCCAGAAGGACAAACTGTTATTAGGAAAATCTATTGGAGAAGGGTTGTGCGAATAAGATCCAAATACAAATAGCTGGCAGCTTGTCTCTCATGCATGACAATGCATTGGCACACAATGAGCATTCATAAGCATTCATATTTTTAGCACCGAAATAATTCTTTCGTTTGCGAAACTATCGTTGAAAAAGACGTGATACGATGATTTTGAAGCAATCGCTGTGACAAGGATACTCGAGATGATTCCGAAATAAGAGCTCCAAAAATATTTCCTTCATCTCATTACTTGATCTTCCCAATGTTGCATTGGCCAGAAAGAATATATCGAATAAAAAATAGATTCACACGAATACAACCACTATTTCATTTTTTATAGTATCAATTCGGTTATTATCAGGACACTGTGTGTAGCCTATTAATAATCAAAATCGCACTGCCACTTTATAAATCATTTTCAGCTTAATATGAATCGAGTATATGTAGCACCTCCTAAAAAGAAAGCCAACCAACTGAAACGTCATACATTGTTACATCATCATATTTCGACCATTGTTAACCGTATTTCTACGAATAATAAGCGTTAAATTTGGTCGACTTATGATGATGTAACAATGTATGACGTTTCAGTTGTTTGGCTTTCTTTCTAGAAGGTGTTGGTATATGAGGTGCTTGCCATGCTTTTAATGTTGCGTCAATGTTGTGCTTATTCAATAAAAATTAACAAAATAACAATAAAAATTATGCAATAAACATACGCAATATCTATAGTACTTCTGTAACGCCTGTGATTATTATAATACTTGTATATACATTTAGGTAGCTAAAAATAAAGATAGTTTATTAATTTGACTTATGTTATACTTCTTATTATGAATTAAAAAAAATAAATAAAATTAACAAAATATAAATTCACCAATGTTGATCGTTGAATGGTTGATGGGAATAATGTGTGTAGTCTTGGAGAAAAGGTGAGAGTAGGTAGATATCTTGAAGAAATTGTTGATGTTGATGGTTCTAATAGTTAAAAGACTGATGATGGTTGTACAACTAGAACCAAGAATATCAACAACATTGATGTGGAAGAGAGATATTTCTAAATTGGGACTGAGTGAACAATTATTAAAAAAGAATATTTAAGCTTAATACATTCAGCATAATAAATTTGAAAATATTTTTATATTTAGGATGGTTTAATACATTTTAAGAGAAAAATTTACATGGGTATTATTTTCAAAAGGAATTCAAATTATTTATAATCATGTATGGAATCTTTTGAGGTTCATAGAACATTTCTCATTATTTTGAATATTTCTAGCTTTGTTTTTCTTTATTTAGCTGGCTGTCTTATACGGAGACATAGCATATATTTAAGGCATGTAAGAGAGCATTTCAATTTTATGCAGATTTGGGAATTGCAATTATTCCGTATCTAAATATACAGTATAGGAGATAACACGGCAGAGATAAGAAGAGAGCTTTTCAATTTCTTTCGTGTTTTCTTTACTTTTTTTCGTTCATTTTCTCTTGCCCTCTTTTGTCGTTCAATTAAAGCGATTTCGCCCTCTTTTGGTTGGTGGCTCCGTCTTCGTCGCTCATTATCGGCGATGATGATATCGTTGCGCGAGGAATCATAATTACAAGGCCTTTGTTTCTCACCAATAAACCACCAAGTATCAATTCTGCTCGGCTCGCAGTTTACCTCGGAAATTCCAAACCGTCGGCGGCAGGAGGTTCCGCCAGAGTCACGAGCAAGCAACGTGGAGCGCGAGCGTTCAATCTATGCAATAATAGGTTTAATTAAGCGATTGCGCGTGGGTGTGGGAGGCAATGGGGCGCGGCGGCGTCTTTCTGCGAGGCGCCCCTTCCAACGGCCTAAGCTCCGTTTAATTACCGTGCACTTTACGGAAAATGCGATTAAGATTATTATTTGAATTCTTCAGCGGAAGAGAAGGGAAGGGAAGGTGGAGAAACATGAGAACAAGAAGAAGAAGGGAAAGAGGTAAACGGGGAACGAACCTGACGACGAGCAAAGAGAAAACGGCGATTCAGAAAGATAGAGTTATTCCTAAAGAAATCTTGTAGGCATGAAAGCGTTCAATTTAAAGTTAAAATTTTTCCTCGAGCTGTAAGTTAAAAGTTTCGAAATATGCGAAACAAATGAGAATGAAGCTTAATCTCAAAGTTAATTAATTTTAACGGCTGAAAAAAATCATTAACTTTTTATCAAGGTCTTTTCGCAAACTTTAAAAATTGATTTCCCATATTATATTTGCATATGATGAATGCAAAACAAAATTTCATAACTGTGTATAACGGAATCTAGATATAGCGGAACCTAACGAAAATTTTTCCTTGTCCCATGAATTTGCTAACAAAATTTCATGTAACCAAACATATAACGGAACCTGTCTAATGCCGAAAGTAGGAAAGGAATACAATAATTTAACCGAAAATAACGTATAAAAAAAAAAGAGTGTGAGGGAATTTAGTCTGAATTCTTTATGCCCGGAGCCATTTTGCCATCGGGTTACCAATCTGCTGTTAGCCATTGAGTGAGTTTATAAAATGATTCATATTCATAAATCATACAGTACGCAGTATTTCATATTTTATAGATATAATATAATGACTTCCATGATTTATACGGGAAAGTAGAAAGCAATAGATCCCAGAGAAAGAGATAATTTAAGTGTAAAGGCAAAATCAAAAATAAAGGCTAAATAGCTGAATTCTCTGAATGGCTTAAGGAAACTAAAGCTCAGAAAAACAGGATATGAAGAAATTAACGAAACAGTACAGTCTCGGTTATCCGGATCCGGGCCCCTTAATAACCGAACTTTTATCCAGATGACTCGTGAGAAATGTGATGACCTCGTAAAGAAAAGATGCGAATGTGGTCGTTTTTCTTTTTCTCACGATATGGTATCCTCAGAGTAGGGAGAAACAGCTACATACCTAGAGTAGTTAGGTGATGGAATCATGCTTACTGAAGTCATCCTAAGGTACGTACGGTATTATATTTCTGCTTTATTTTACTCTTAGGAGTCTACTAGAATGTAACATTATGACAACTAGTGCTTGTATACCGAAGAGAAAACGTGTGGTTTAAAGCATAAACGAAAAACTAAATTACTATATACGTATGTTATTTGATTATCATTAGCACATACGATGTCTGTTCAAAAAATAATCGAACTTTTTCAATTAGGCGGCAACGGATCGTCGTAGCGACGAGCGGTTGGCAGCACTGCAATTGTCATATCCTGCTGCCTAATGGACTATTTACAAGTTTTTAAATGCTGCTTAGTTTTCGAGTGATTGCCATTTGAGTGCAACGTGTTTCAATGTCCATGGCGATTTTGCAATGTCCGATTTGCGAGAGCAACGATGCAACATGAAACTGGGGAAAACATTCACGGAAACGCAAAAAGAGACCCTGTTGTGGCAAGACAACTCATGGCTCCTTCATTAAGACAATGCGCCTCAACCTTGTTAATTCGCCAGTTTTGTGCCAAAAATCAGATGACTGTCCTTCCCTAGCCTCGCTATTGGGAGCAAATGTGTGAATAGAGGAAGGGAGTACTTTGAAGGGGACAAAGACCAATAAGCTGTATATTAAATTAAAAAATTAAAAAAAATAGCAAGAAAGGATCCAGAATTAGCAATATGGTAGCGTTTTATTCGTAAAGTCTACGCGTTTCGAGGGAAATCTCATCTACAAAGATAGTTGTTTCAGAATCCTGAAGATGAGATTTCCCTCGAAACGCGTACACTTTACGAATAAAATAATACCATATTGCTAATTCTGGACCCTTTCTTACTAGTAATTCTACAGCAATATCGACAAATATGCAACCTCTAAAAAAAAAAAAAAAAAAAAAAAGTTCGGTTATTTTTTGAACAGACCTCGTACTGTGTGTATTTACTTTATTTATGTTCATGGACTGCAATAAAAATAGAGTTTTTCTTACAAATGAGGAGCACTTGCGCAAAACGCAACATGCCACACACATAAAGTTTTAGGTAAAAAGCATACGTTTCCGATTCGCTTGTATGGCTTAGTTAAAATGATTCGTAACTTGTTATTGGATAAAATTAGGTATAGATTAGTGTATTTCCATTAAGTCACAAATCACATGACCATAATAGTATGGAAAACAATTTTTAAGTTTTCGTGGTTGTAGTAGCTAGGCAAAGCAAAGCATGCAATGAGGGGACTAATAAAAAACCTGCAACACATGGCCGTAATTACTTTCAAAATCTTTTTAATAACACCCTGCCATAATATTATAAATACATACAATCATGTCAGTAGTGCTTTCAAACCCGAAATTGGTATTCATATTCTTCTGCGCCAATGCAAGCTTCCTCTCCTGTAGTTTTTCTGGTCATGTTTCGAATAGTAACTATTGGCGATGTTGTTCAAATTATTGGTATACCATTCTAATTTCTCCACCTTTTGCCATTCTGAACCGTAGGCATTTTCCAAAAGCATGGCGACGTCCTTAGCTTTCTCTGGTGAGACTTGTAATTCTAGAGGCTTTTCTGCAATGACAAGCTTGTCCAGTTTGCGACCTCTTTTTTGTCCAAAAGAGAGCATTTTCCCCACAATTTTGTAAAAAAATTTCGCCTCGAACTTCAATGAACCTGTTTCTTGCCTTTCGTTATGATGATTCCCTTCATGTTTGAAATGGCTGCAAGGGTAATGTCGCTGCACTGGAAGTTCTTTCCATTGTGGTTGTAAAGCTGATGAAAGTTTTGTAAATTAGGATCACAATCAGTGCACCTGAAAATTATTTCATGCGTTAATCTGATTATCTGCTGGTAGGCTTAACAATATGTCCAGAGAGGCAGCCGCATCAGGTGGCACCGTAAGGGAGCGGCATATTCATAAGTGGAGCGACATTCGGCGGCATTTGTATAGACTTGTATCATACTGAGAAAATCTACTACACGTCCCTGAATACTACACGTCCCTAAAAGTTTTTGAACTTACCTTCTTGACTTGGCAATGCTCTTTTTTGAATGCTTCCTGGTCTTCTTTCGTAGCTTGCCCACAGTTGAATCTTCCATATTCACATCAGTTATTAAATATTTAAAAAATCGACTTATTTGATAATAGCTGTAACGTCAATAACTTTTAGTGTTTTATCGAAAGCATTAAAAATATCATAATCCGGATGTATAATAAGTCGCGTGATATAATCACAGAAATTTCATTGGTCGACAAGACATATTTACTTTGCGCTAGTATGGATGGAGGACATGATGCATTTTGAAGCGGTCATTATTTTTAAATACACGTGTTTACTATTAATTTTGAAGCGTTTTACTACAAGGCACAATGGAAAATGAGGTGAATATGATTCCCTAACAGAATATCAGAGAATTTTAAAAATTTCCCAAAGTGGACATGTTGCATTTTGCGTAAGTGCTCCTCAAACAAAGTTTATATACAAGAAATAACTGTAAAAACACTCGTGTATCCGGAAATTTCGATTACCTGGATTTATCTAACGATAAATATTTATAATCCAGATAATCTAGACTGTACTGTAGCTGAAAAGTTATCTTAAAAATAGATGCATATAGACGACTGTTGCAATGTATTTTCAAAATCAGTAAAAACAATTTTGAATATTCTGACCTTTTTTTTTTTTTTTGGGCGTGCTGAGGTAGAGCCTGAAAATGATTCCGGTCCCCAAGTTTCCGTTATACACACGTTTTAGTAGTTTAATATGAATTTGAATAATTTTCAAATTTGAATTTCTTCAACTTTTTCCGGAGTTTTATGTAGCTACCTGTAGAAAAAAATTGTATGTAACATTTTTCATTTAACACAAAATCTAAGGAAGAATGGATTATCTTTATACAAATAGAATTTTCAATTGTTTCTCTTTATATAATAAGAAGCAATTCTTTATACGGGAATTTATTGAAAAGCTGCAAATGAAGAAATAATGCTTGGAAAATAATGTCCAAAATTTCTCATTCTCATCTCTTTATATTTTTTTTCATCAAGAGTTCAAGTAAACACAATGACAAACTTAAAACGTTCCATTCATAAAATTTGGACTGAAGCATTCGCCTAATACTGCCGCGGATTCGAGAATTTGAATTCAGTTACATCAATTTGCTAATTAAACGTAACAGTGACCATCAAATCCTAGCAATGGTGATGGAAGTTTTTCTTAATACATTCCCTTTTCCGATGTTCTTCAGACAAATGAAAACTTGAGAACATCAAATAGCAACTTATAATTGACTAAGGCTATGCTTTGAGCAGAAGATTGCTAATCATTTGCAGTGTTTTACAATTTCCTGTCAGATTGGCTATCAAAGTGCTTGAAATAAATCTTTGTTGCGCCTTTTTTCATGTACGAGTTGTTTCTACGATCACGTACTTTTATTAATAATAAGTTGTTTCTACGATCACGCTAACCGTACGAGGGGCGGTCATAAAGTCATTACAATCATCCGGAAGACTGAGAGATGGGGTGACGGTGCATGGTGGTAGCATTAGTCCTTCTCTACATATGCACCTCCCAGGGCCACACATTTTCCTCAAAGATGCACGATTTTCTGGATGCTTTTTTTATAGAAGTCCTTATTTTGGCTGTTGAGGAACGCCTCCACCTCGAAGACAACCTCGTCGTCGTCTTGGAAATGCCTAACATGAAGCGGGTTCTTCAGGCGAGGGAAGAGGAAGAAGTCGCTTAGGGCCAGGTCGGGTGAATACGGCGGATGGGGCAGTATTTCGGACCCTAGTGCATGGTCTCATGTGCGAAATGTGTTAGAGCGTTGTCGTGCAGAAGTCTGACCCCCTTTGGACACCTTGCCTCGCCGCTTTGACTTTGATTTTGCTGACGTTGACCTTTCCCATGATCTGTTCCATGGTGATACGGCGGGCTGAGAGAATTATCGTCTCTACTTGGCTCGTAATTTGTGTCTCGTCACAGATGAAGGAGCGTCCACTCTGACATTCGTCTTCCACGCTTGTCTGACTGTACTGGAAATGTCAACGCCAGATGGGGCGACTGTCTTCTACGATGGGGCATTGTCACCATAAATGGCCACTAACTCCTCATGGATTTGTTTAGCTTTGTTCCACTTCAAATGCAGAACCTTATCACGGCTCGCTCTTCCAATTTTCTGACGGGCTGTGCCATGTTGTTTTCGACGCTCTGGCGGCGTTTAGCGATATTGCACCAAATGCCGCTTTGTATCCTTAGCACTCGAGAGATGTCACTTCCCAGTGGCATCACAATTTTCAAAAGCAATCGTTCTTTCATTTGATTGTAAGGACTTTGTAATCCCCCCCCCCCCTCGTATAGTAATTTGTAACTTAACTACTATCATGGGCGTGGCCAAGAGGGGGTAGGGACGGGGCAGCTTATTTACAGGTTGTCTATAATTAAACTGATAAAACTCAGAACTATCTGTTGCTCGATCTCCAACTGGAGTGGCACCAAATCTGGTAGGGGGACTAATAACGAAATGAGATGGAGAAAAGGATTCCGCAAAAAAAAAATTAAAAAAATTGTCGTTCTAAACGTCGCCGATAGGAGAAAAGGCGGCTCTGTTGTAGTCTATGCAGCCGAGAATTCGCCTAAAACACAGGTTAAAATCTATAATGCAAATTCTCCACTACGTAAATGGCAACAGCGCCCTTTATTCGGGCTATAATGACATGGAGAAAACTCCGAAAGATTCCAAGAACCAGCATAGCTCAACATGCGCTTTACGTTACTTCAGCGTGCATTACTTGTAAAGAAAATATGGTGAATAAAACGTGATATTTTATTTCAATTTTTATTCATTTGTCTATTCGTTGTAACTTTTTTTACATGGCACAGAGCCACCTTTTCTCCTATCAGCGACGGTTGTAGCTACAATTTTTTTTCCTCGAAATCCTTATTACCTTAAAACTTAAAAATACCTTAAAATTTATTAATGAAATTTTCACTAAATTTCTCATCTTACGAAAATTACTCAAATTCGTGAACGCTTCCTTCACACATACTCTTTTACTACACTACCCTCATAAAATTGTACGCCAAACAAATACACAATGCCTGCCTGCACCCATTAGTAGTTCCGTTATTTTATTTTAGCTATGCCCTCATTTCACGAATCATTTTATGACTCTTTAAGTGGACCAAAAAGAACGAAAATCAGATGGAGTCAACTAGGAACTAAAACTCAATCCGACTTGTCGATTGCTTTCTGGGTCTATAGGCTTTTGCTTGAGAACCGTGCATTTTCATGTTAGAGCAATTTTTTGCGAGATATTCGTGAGGCGCCGATCTTCACGAATAATGACATCAAACTTAATTGGTTCAACAAATCTGGCTAGTGGCTGTGGCAGATTCTATCCGGTAGTCCGTAGATATTACACGATACTTTTTGTTAATTTCATGCTTGGTGTACTATATACAAGGTGTCTCACTTAAAGTGAACCAATAGCTAACTTCAAAATACAAACCTGACAGAGTGCTTTCAATAGAAGAATTATTGTACTTTTATGTGAGGGGGGTTTTATGTCTATTACATTTCTGAAAAAAACGACGCCATTTTCGAATCTGGAAGTCAACCTTGAAATGGAAACCCCTATTTTTAAAGGTATTTTCAGATTGTACAGGGTGTTGCAGTAACTACAGGGCAGTATAACGGGAAGCCTACCCGCTCGATTGCAGGGGCCGGCTCGACATCAAAAGATATTTGGGTAGTTTTATCAAAAACTTGACAGTTTTGATGTTCACCCCCCTCCTCCCCGACTGTGGAAACTGCTGGCTGCTGCAGGCCACCTTCATCTCCCTCCATTCTGCCAATCGACCGAGAGGCACTGAAATTGTGGTGTGTTTGGATTTAAAAAAAAGACTAAAAACAGAAATTGTTCATCAATGGGGGACTTCATGAGGCAGTTCCGATAGCTTCTCACAGATGGCGCATTTGTACTAACCACCTAAGTTCTCTTTACTAATCAGTTATTTATGTGCAGCAACACTTTATTATCGCATGACATCGACAATTTATATTTATTAAGTAGCGGAAGAATGGAGCTACTTAATGTTTTCACGATGTCCGTCTGTCTGTCCATCCATCTCCTTCAGAATTTCCATATTTTTTGAGGTAGAAGGTTGAAATTCGGAATGTAGCTTACTATGGGCATGTGCACCTTCACTATTTAGTTTGGTTTTGATTGACCCACTGGGGTCGGAGATTCGGGGGCGGAAATTAGAGAGAACCAAAAGGTCTACGCGTATTTATGCTTATAAAGGAATGAAATTCGGTATGCAGGTACCTCTAAGCAAGATCAACATTACTGTAAAGTTACACTTTCCCGATAGGGTCGGAGTTATGGGGGTGGCAATCACTTGGTCTTTAGAGCTATGGCAACATATGGAGTGTCATATATCATTCGATCGAAAATGATGAGAAAGGAAAGAAGATAGGATTCTTTTATATTTTCTAAATACAAGGTTCGAGAAAATCAATCTTTGATTTTAAAAAATGAGGGGTTAAAAAGTGCAGATGAAGGAATAAAAAAATAGATGAACTCAGGGCTTCCGCTACTTTCCTATACCTTCCTCGGGAGGCTTAATTTCTTGTTTGTAATTATAGGGATTTAAATGGAGAAAATTTGCATTTGAAAAAAGTTTTAAATGCAAAACTGCAAAAGAAAAATGAACGCCAGTATTTGACTATGAGCGCTTGTACAAGTGCGCCATCTACCACTGCGCCGTTTTCTATTGATGAACAATTTCTGTTTTTTGCCTTTTCTTTAAATCCAAACTTATCTCACTTTCAGTGCCTCTATCTCCTAAACGGTTTGATCAAGTGAAAAAAAAACACCGAGAATAGAACATTTCTCAAATGTTGTGTACAATCTGAAAATACCATTAAAAATAGGGGTTTCCATTGCACATTTCAAAGTTGACTTCCATAATTGAAAATGGTGTCGGTTTTTTTGGAAATGGAATACACATAAAAACCTATCATATAAAAGTACAATACTGCTTCTGTCAGAAAGTAATCTGTCAGAGTTGTATTTTAAAAGTATTTGTATTTTACAGGGTATCTACAAAAGAATGTCTTTACTTGAGTTTACTGTAATGAAAAATTAAACATTTTCTTAAACTCATGAATATTACTAATGTCTGATGTCTCGAACAACATCTATATGACATTCAGACTCCTACATTCGTTAGCATTGTCAGTCATTGCCGTTCTAACTGCTTCGAGTTATAACTCGTCCAAGTTTTCCGACAAGGATGACCTATGACGGTTTTTTCCACATACCCCCATAGAAAAAAGTCGCATACCCATGAAGTTATGTCTGGGGATAGGTTTCCTTCAGAATCGATGAACATCTCACTGTGCTAAAAGTTGTCCTCTCATAGCTACTGTCTCTGATGCGGCCAATCATTCAGCTCAGTCTTTAAATTTTCCGAAGCTTCAATTCTTTAGCGAGCGACCAACGATGTTTCCATTGATTGCACTAACTTCCATACAAGCGTTTGTTAATGTTCATCACACTTTCTTAGTTTGTAACCAAAAATTCAAATACAGCTCTTTATTTGCCTTGCGAATTGCTCACAGACGAGCAATATTAACAGATTTATCAGAATGCAACACACATCAATTTAAAATTTGAAGCATGCTTCATTATTGTGCTAGAAAAAATATGGGGCATTATTTTCTAAGCCATTATCGTATTTGGCTTTTAGCATGTTATTAATTACATTTTTAAGCAAAAGAAATAGATATAGCTTCTTGATTTTTCTCTAAAATAACGCCGTAAATGACTTATCGTAACTTTTGAAAAAAATTATCCCCATTCTAGAGTTTGTTTACTCTGAAATTAAAAAATATTATAATCCTCTTTAACATATTACAATAACAACATTTAAGATTAGTTCAAGATATAAAAGGGCTCATCCGTTGCAATGAATCCTTTATATATTTTTCTGTGAATAAAATTATATCATTTTCAGATATTGTCTTTTGATTTATATTTAAGATTATATTTAAATTTAATTTAAATTTAATTATTGTATTATTCACTAAGTCTTAGCCTAGGAAATAACATTTTAAATCATAATCATTCTCTACCTTTAAGAAAGATATAAAAGATTTATAATTGTTATGTATGATCAAAGGAAGACCTTGAGATGGCTCTCAGGATAAACCAAAAATAGTGAGAAGAAAATTTAAAAAAACAATGTTAACCAAAATTGCCGAATTATATCGGATATCATATCAATCTTTTTCATAATTGTTTCATATTGTTATAATCAGAGTGTTGCTGAAATAGGATAAATGAAATTTTGATATTCAGTAAAGTTACCATCTTTATTCATAAAATATTTTACTTGAACCCCGAATAATTTATATGCCTCTATAATCAATTAAAACCAACCACCATTTACGAATTTTCTTCCCTACTTAAAAACTCCATCATGTTAATTTAATTTTGCAGCTGTAAATACTTACTAATGTGTTTATTTACCTTCAAATTAAATGGATTAATTTTGGCTGCCTTTATTCAGTCCGAAAAAGTATTTCCTCGTCGGCTCCTATTAACGAAAAGGGAAAAAAAACGCATCTCATAAACGCCGACCAAAAAGAAATTTTGTTGAGTTGCCAAAACATATCTCATTAATTCCGCTTAAAATATTGAGATCTTTTTTTTCTCTATCACATCTATAAATAAATAAATAAATAAATAAAGACGTAAAATTGTTTGAAGGATAATTTCCTATAAGCTTAGAGACTATATAACCTGAACATCAGATAAAATCTTAATTGCCAGTCTTTTAATGTGTTTTCATTCAGTGAAATAGCTAGCCCGTAAAAATGTCCCGCAAGAACCACTGGCAAATCGCTTATTAGCCTACTTGTGTAAGTGCTATTCAATCACACATTTCATTCAGTAGATAAAAAATACTATAATTTAATGGATGTAACTTTAATTTGAGCTCGATTTCTATTTTTATTTAATATGTTGTTTCTTCAAAACATTTTATGTTAAGACAAAAAAAAGTAAATTGTTCT
Organism: Rhysida immarginata; assembly: GCA_023313115.1. Taxonomy (NCBI): domain Eukaryota; kingdom Metazoa; phylum Arthropoda; class Chilopoda; order Scolopendromorpha; family Scolopendridae; genus Rhysida; species Rhysida immarginata. The sequence goes on along the minus strand of JAHWFO010012898.1, from coordinate 1,332,440 downwards.
GATTTAATGAAAATTTGAAGTATGCAAGTCGAAGAAAAAGCACTTAAACTTCTTTTTTTAATAAGTGCCGCTGGAATCAACAGAAAATATTTAAAAAATATAACTAGACATCGTTTGTTGAATAGAGATACGCGAAAGATCATAAAAAGATTCCCACAAAGTTGCCTTCAGCTTGCCTTGTATTAAATAGCCATTCAGCGCTTGCAAACACTTCAGGTGAAAGATTCGGCTTTCTTCCCTATATTTATGACATCAGAACTATTCCAATAAGGGCAAGTGAAGAGTACTCACAAATTACTATGTAACCATCAAAGCCTTCGGGAACAAAGGTCCAAGAGCGGAAGAAGTAAATAAGGTGCTTGAAATTTATAGACTGTGACAGAGAATGGAGCCAATAAGGTGGGGCAAGTATTCAAAGTGGCCATTTGCCAAATAAGTCGAGGACTTTTCATTATAGGCGGAGATATTTCTTTACAAGAACGGTAGCCATTCGTTTCGCGAATAGCTCTGGCCGTCTGGTGACGTAAATTGGTTCCACGAAAGAAAAAAAAAACAGGACCCCCGAATGGCATGGGTTCTTTTATTCACGGGTGCTGATGCGATGAGAACGGATGCTCCAATGGTCTCCTCGACTGCCTCGTGGGGTGCAAATGCCCATTCGTCACCGGGCTAAACGCGTTGAGTAGCGCCTATCACCTGCAGCCAGTGGTAACGACTATTCCCAGGAGAAGGGGAGTTCCGCGTGTAGACAGATCCCCAAGAAATGAGTGGCAAAATAGAAATAGGAAAACACGACGATGGCCCAAAAGTGTTCAGGAAGAGAGTACCGGGAAGGGGGGGAGGGGGAATTGAGAGTCATAACGAAAGGAAGGAAGGAATGGGACGAGCAGACATCTGCGAAACGGTCAAAGCCAACAGGCAAGAAAAGAGACTTCTAATAGAGCAGCTGATATATAAGATGAGGGCGTAATGGCATCCAGCGCATTCCTCACTTGACACCCGATGTAATTTAAAGTACGATTCCGAACGCAGGGACCATCATTAAAAGGCAACACAGTAAATTAAGGAAAAACTAAGGGCCACAGTTCCAATAAATGTCATCGTATATGAAACATGGAAGTGTGTCTGCCATTTGGATTAAAGGAAATTGGAAGGACACTCATGTAACTGTAAAGAAATTAAATTAATCGAAAAAAATGTTTCTCCACAAAAAATAAATAGACATTAAAATTACGAGACACTTGGATAAAATTCATTTTAAAATTATATTTTGGAATTCGTTTATTTTTCGTCACATTCATTTCGTCCCAGTATCATCTCACCCAAATTGTTACTTTTAATTTTAAAATGTTGCTTTGAAACCGGAATCTGTTGTAATATTTCATAAGGACCGATATGAAATTGTCGACAAAATACTGACAAAATATATGATTAAATCTTTGATGCGCAAAAAACGTCATTTGTCAGCTGACTCTTTGAGTTCAGAGTTCCGGGAGTCAAGTGGAACACAAATTTGTACTAAAACATTCAGAACCGAAGATCACGACATGGGGATTTCATGTAGAACTGCCGTAAGCAAGCCCCTGATGAAATGAATGCGATAAGTTAAATGTAATAAAAACTGTTGTGACCAAGTGGTTAGGACGAATATTTAGGGGCTCCTTAACAAAATATACTTATCTTGCATAATTCTTAATTGTGAAGCTCAGTAATTGCCTTCGTAAAATAAGAAAAATTCTTAAAATCTGTTCTCGATTATACTTGCGCGAATTATTCCTACAGTATTGGTTAACGTACGTTTGCATAAAATTATTGTTTCCTATTAATATACAAATTTTATTTCATTAATTAGCAGAGTTCGTTTTTGATAGTCAATGTTGGTGGGAAAATTAGGATGAGAAAAAAATGCGAAAAAAATTACAAAGACTGAATTAAGTACCCCTGAATTAAAACAAAATTTCATAGAATATATAACTATGTCGGTGCTCATTCTTTCCATCATTAGCAAGGATAATCGGGAATATACTCTAATTCGTATGACGAAATTTGGTTAAATTTTTGTCTGAAGAAATTCTTTTCTATGGAAGAACTAAGTAGTAGATGTCAAGCATGCGAGTTACCATTAACTATCTTGATGTGCCATAAATAGTTAAGCATAAGGGACATTCTTAAGAAAAAGTAAGTAATAAGAATAATCATTAATATATGAAATTCGATAGTTTTTTTCAAACGAAATTTTTTATTCCTCAAAAATTTAATGCAGACATAACTATCCAACATCGGCCACTGAAAGATATTCATATTTAGAATTAAATTATATCCATAACAGAGGGGTGCACACCTTTCTGGTTTTAAAATAATAATAATTGGAAAATGGTCTTTGGAGGATTTTTTCACGCCATTACCTCCGATATTGATGAATTTAGAATACACATAAAAAACATTCAAATTTAGAATAATTGAATTTCTTAGCTGGAAAATAATAAGTTATGAAACCGCCAAATAGGTTTTAACTTTTGCTTCATTACCAAAATAATGTATATTAAACGAAATTTTTAATGAAGTTGTTCTGTTGTGGACACGTTACTTCAAATGTGGTGGGTTTCTTCCACGAAAAACCTGTAATTAAATGATGCTACAAAGTGCAATTTAAAAACTTTTCCCTCCATGTAATTGAAGGCTTCAAAAAAGGTATGAAAGAGGAAAATTTAATGCCGTTTCTCATTTTGTTGCATTTAATCTGTCTCCTGCGATTCGAAAACGAAGAGCCACAGTTGCAAAACCGAAAAAGCTACCAATGGTGAGTGTCTGGCATGCAATGGGGACCCTCACGTAATCACTGGACGCCTATTAAGGGAAATGGAAGACGAATTGGAGGTAAGTGTGCGAATATACACACATTCTATACTGTTTTGAAGGCAATTTTTTTTTTTTTTTTCTCTCCCTCTTCCCCACCTTCCAACCTTAGCGTGGGTCAATTACGTCAGCGACAAAGAGGGCGTGGTCTGCGCATGCGTCACCGAGCGTGGGTCCGTTTTGGAACTCGAGTCCCAAGATAATTGAAGAGGGCTGTCCATTAGGCCTTGTCGGAAAACTGAACAAATCCCATCATCCATTTGGGAGAAAATGTTTCTGAAAAGAAGTAACGTCATCACATAAAAGAGCTTGTAACGGGTGGAAAAATTGAAGAAAATATTACAACAACTCATTTATTTCCAGCGTTACATATTTATGAAGTGCGGTTTTAAAATAAAATAGACATATATAATTCTGAAAAGTTTAATTTTTTCCTATATTTTTGCCTTTAAATTTTAATGCTGAATAATCCGTAACGCAATTTATAATAGCAATATGCGCAAGGAGTAGGGTAGGTAGGGCAAAAAGTAATTAATTAAGACGACTATATTTAAATAAGAACATTCTTAAATAATTTATGGTAAATTCTAGGATAACTCTTAGAATAAAATTTAATTTTCTTTTCCGAATGATTAAATTTATGTAATTTGAAGATAAATAATAATCGTGGAAGAACGAGAACTTGTTTAATTTAGGAATCTGAGCTATTTTTTTTTACTATAAATGATTTAGACAAAATATATTTCCAAGGGAAGTGAAAACGAAAGTATAGAAATATGTGCTCCGAAGATGATGAATAAAAATTCAGCTTGGAGCGGATGTTGCTTGATATTAGGGCCCCATACAAAGTTTTTTATTGCACTACAGATATTTTTTAAAGTCTGAGATAGCGGCAAAGTGAATAAGCAAATGTTGTATTTAAAACTGTAACTGTGACTGGCTAAGACCGACAAGGTAAAATCTTCTGATTTGTGTTATCGCTTAATTCTCGTATTTTATACGTACTTAAAATCTGTAGAAAATGTGCTATTCAAATTATTCCAAGAATTACACTATCTGTTTTACATTCAAACATTTTACACTTAAACTGTTTTTAGTTTTGTTAATGCGTGGAAACAATGACCAATGGAAACATTTCCCTTCTCTTATGCAGTCTCTTATAAAATTTCAAATATTTCTACCAAATGCTATTAGAATAATGAGTTTACAAAAGACTTTGCCTCTATCGAAACTGGATGATTTGCCATATCATTTATATAAAATCAGCGACGGTGGACGTTGTCACAACAAAGAAAAAACCTACCAATGAGTTACCTAACAATGGGTTATTTCCCGATTATACAAACGGGTGGGCTCGCTTCTAGTCATTTATATAAAATCAGCGACGGTGGACCAATGACGTATATTAAAGATAGATTCCGAATCCTATTGTTAACAGCGGCAAAAAGTGAAGCAAATTGAGCCATGACAGTTCTGGGCAGGAGTGAGCCGTGGAGTAATTAGCTGTCTGGCTGCTTTGTTTTTGAAGATTTTGGGCCCGAGTAATAATTAATTTAAAACTATTCCTCAAAGTTGTTATGCGTACAACTGTACAAACAGACGCGAAAAAGGATCAGGAATCATTTTTCACAACATAAATCAAAAATACGTTACTAAAATGAAAATACATAACTGAAAGACGATCGAAACGAAATTGAAATTGAAACCATGATCGAAAAATTGTTTATAAAATATAATAAAATACTTCAAATACAAAATAAACGAAAAGATAAACTTATCACTCCGTGATCGGCATGTGAAAGAATTATTAATCAGCTACTCTCATGTTTAGCCATGTGTTTTGCATCATCTTCACTCACGGCCATGACAGTTCTGGGCATGGAGCTT
>JAHWFO010012898.1:1278991-1326355 GCA_023313115.1 Rhysida immarginata | reverse complement strand
TTGCATGTTTCTTCTCGGGTGTGAATGCACTTTCTCCCCCACCCTGCACCCAGGCTGAAAACGCGGGAATGAAAAGGGCTGTGAACGTTAGCCGATCGGAGGGCAGTGCACGCGGACTGACTACAGTAGTCCCTGTAATCGTCAATTTAGTCCCCTGGATCAACTATTAGTAAAATTTAAAAGTTGATCAAATTAAAAGGCCCCCTTTTTTCCCGGCTTTAAATTTATTACTGTTTTACTTCTAGTTAATAAGTAAGTGATTCACCTTCTTTTAGAACTTATTTATAAGAAAATCAAGCGAGGTAACGAGAGGTAAAAGTCCAGAGTAGCTTCCCCTAATTTTCTCGGCAACATCGATCAGCTCCGTTGCATTTAGGCTCTGAATTTCATATTGTAACATATCTTATTAATAAGTAAATGATTTATCATATTATAGAAATTGTATTTTAAGAAATTTATGCGGAAAATATTCACGAAAGTCCCGTGACAGTGTACGTAAACGCGACGGGGCTATGTTTCCTTCTACGAAACATCGTCTACCGTCTCCTCCTGCGTAGTCAAATATTTTTGCGAAGGAAATTGTCTGAAAAATTACGTTCCTTTCTCTTGAATCGACGATATCTATTCCTTCACTAGCGCACGTTTCTGTACCACTCACGGCAGCCATAGTAGAGCGACCGTGGCGCCCTCTATATTTCCTTTCACTCGCGAATACCCTGTCTCAGCTTCAGTCGAGAGTGACGTTATGGACATAGTGCACAACATTGTACCCTTCCGCCGTTAGACTAGTACCATAGCCTTATACTACGTTAGATCGTCCTATAATCGTGTGGCTTCTCAAAAGTAAAATAGTCGAATGGTATATGTCAGATATAATTTTTTAATTAACGTTTAAGATATTTTAACCCTATTCGTGGAAAATCGGATCATCTTTCATTTCTGACACATCTCTTTCACGTTCCTAATGTAGGAACCAGGCGCCGCCATTTTACAATCAAATAATCTCGACTACAGACTGACTTCATTTAATATTCTTTTTTAATTTCGTCAAAGGGCTTTTCTATCCACCGATTTTTTTATTATATCGAGGAGGAAAATATGAAATATAACTGCAGAAAGAATTTTGAACATTTTATACAGAAAAATTATTCGAACTATATGTTCGTGCGGACGAACTGTAACCGCTTCACTCGTGACGTCACTCTCAACTAAAGCTGAGACAGGGTATAGTTTTTATATATAGCTTGATGATATATTGGATGACAATATTAAAAAACTATCCCGAAAATGTAAATAGCACCCATTAAGATCAGAATGGAGAAGGTAATGGAACTTAACTTGCATTTTTCACCTTGACAAAATAAAACAAAACAGAAAAAAACATGAGGAGTAATAAAAATAAACAATTTCAAACCGCTTGTCTTCAGGAGAGTCCGAAATTCTTAAGATAAAATTTGAACATTCATGAATAGATTTCTTTTTTAAATTTACAGATAAGCTTCGATTTAATCAAACCACGGCATAATATTTTGAAAGCACAATTTGTTGAAGCAGGCTATTGCCATGTAAGTTGAAAGTCATGCCAACCCCGATTATTTAAAAATATCTCTGAAACAAATAAAACAAGGAAGTTTCTCTACATCCAAATTTCAATGAGAAACTGAAATGAATAGAATATGCATGAAATTACTGAGAAAATGGAATAAATTGCAATCTGAGCATGTCTTGAGTCTATTTCATTTTCATCATATAAGAATTTTTTTTAATCGATTAGCTCCTAGTTCTTATGAAAGGTTGTGTTTTCAAGTATAACTAGTTGTAACAATTAATTTAATTTATTTGCCTCATCATAAAAAAAAAATGTGAATAACTTACAAAACTTTTTCTTGAACATTTCTATCACACAAAAAAATTGTGTCGTCATGAAACAATAAAAGTTCTTAGTTACACAGTCCAAAACAATAAGCTGTTCTTCTGATTGGTTTCAAGGCAGATGTCACCAATAAAATTTAGTCCTCCTCGATGAAGCCTAAAACAAAAAGCCCTGGGAACAATTCTTGATGTTCTTTAAGCGTGGGTAATTTTATATATGCACAATGCTCCAGAAAAATGTCCAAAATTAATATACTGTATTGATAGTACTAATGGTATAATGCCAAAAACGGTGGACAAACGGTAGTAACAATCAAAATAAAAACAGAAACCACAATTTCATATAAAGGTTGCTTCTAAAGGTAGGTAGTTACCAAACGTTGCACACAGTTAGGGGACATCAAAACAAACAGTTTTTATCATAGCAGGGAGGGGGGGGGGGGTCGGAACCCACTGTCCGGCTATGGGGAGGAGAGCGATCACACTGGTAAATTATGATAATTACAAAAAGATGTGCATGCATTAACAATTCCTGATAAAAGGGACATCCATACAACATTAATTGTGTCAACATATGGCCATCATCAGTACATTCTGCCAGTTCTTCTCAGTCGAAAGCGAAGAAGTCCGTGAAATGCTAGGAATCTATGGCAAACTGCGGGGGTCAATGTTGCAACAGTAGCACATTACATCACTTCTCTTCCCCATAGATCGGCCTCGGTGGCTCAGTGGTTGCGTGATCGCCTCTGATGCCCGAGTACGCGGGTTCGATCCTAGCCGAGGATGACGAGGATTTTTCAGGGGAAAATCCTGAGATCACGCACTTCCTTCGGAAAGGAAGTTAAGCCGTTGGTTTCGTGTAGTCGTTTGCCTGCTGCACGTTAAAGAACCCTTGCGAGGCAAAATTTGCGGCCCCTATAACGCCGTCTTGAATGACCATGGCAGTTGAAAAGGACGTTAATACCAAACAAACCAAACCAATCTTCCCCATAGCCGGACAATGGTAGGGTTCCGATCCCTCATGCTTTGGTATAGACTGTTTGTTTTGTAAGGTTTGGTTCGAAATTATACCTTTAGAAACACCCAGTATATGAAGGGTTCGAAGCTGAAGTGGATCATGTCCGTGCACCCTAATCTAGATATTGGAATTTAAAACTGTTTGTTGTTAATTGATTCAAGTAATATTTTTTAAAATGTTTTGGTGCCACAAAATTTAAATACTTGTATAGTCATTAGAATTTTACCTCAATTAAACTTGAATTTTTTATGGACTTAGTTCACTTTAGCTCTGATCACCTCTGAGGTAGTTGATGAATTTTAAAACAATTTTTTACAGAATAACATCTCACAGATAACTACTAATATTGGCGATCATCCTCAAATACATTGGCGATACTTGAAAAACATCAAGATTTGTCGCACGGTTTTTTGTCAGGATTCATCGAGGAGAATTACACCACATTGCCATTAATGACCGGACAACAAATTGATACTGGTGTCCGATCCAAAAATAAAAGTTTGGAGAAAGCCCCTTATCGTTTTGTTAATTTTTGAGAGCAACTGAAATTCAACTCATTCTATCGGCGATATCTTTCTCAATTTTCACGATATTTGTGGGCTTTTTATAAGAGTAGCTCTATACATTTGGCTAATAAATTATGCAAAAAACAATTTGGTAACGCATGCGCATGCGCAGTTAAACATTATTTAGTAAAAATACTCATATTTCATCAAATATTTAATATTTTTCTATTCTGATTGCAGGGTGTTGTCTATACTGTAGTTTGTCAAGTTTTCTGTAAATGGCATTGCATTGGGTTGAAAATCTTGCGTGTTATAAACAAAAACCTTACGAAAACATTTCGACCAAATTTAAAGAAACCTTTATATCTCCATGAATATACGTGCTATTCTCATACAAAAAAACACAGAAAAGTAAAACAAGCCTCTTAAGCATATGCTACAGCTACAATGCATTTCAAGCATTATTTTTTACAGGGTGATTCCAAACATTATTTTTTTGGTTCACTTCTTTGCTGGTCCCCTATTTGCCTTCGAGAGAAAACCTTCGCTGAAATATATGAGGTGTAACATCCTTTTTACACCCCTGAAATTTCAGGATAATTCGTCAAGTATTTTTCTAAATATTCGACAAAACGTCTAAAATCGAAAGTGTCCGGTCATTAATGGCAATATGGTATATATTTTATTGATATCTGTCTTAAAATCAACCAGAAGAACGACTCTCGTTTTGGACTGTTTAACTATAAACTTTTATTTTTTCATGACGACATAATTTAATGGGTATAGAAATTTACAAAAAATAATTTTAAGTTATTCAAGTTTTTAATGTTGAGGTAAATAAATTAAATTAATTGTTACAACTATAGTCAGAGGCATGAGAGTTGACCACTTCGTAGGGGAGAAAATGAGGATTTAACCATGCTAAAATAAGGAATTGATAGGTATTGGTCTTCTTCACCTGGCTCCACTCCCAAGTTGGAAGGTTAAAAAATTAATTTAGGCCAGTAGAGGTAGTAGAACCTCTTGAATAATGCTTTTTTTTATTCGACAGAGTGGCTAACTCTCATGCCTCTGACTATAGTTTTATTTTATTTCACTTAAACAAAAATTGTTTTGCTCATAGATTTATCTACCACTTTCTCAGTCCATACGCCTTAAAAAACTTGTATGGATGCGATGCGGACAGATGACCAATCAATGCATAAATACCCTGTATACATTTTCTGAAGTTTGCCTTGTTTACGATGGAATTATGTTCAAAGTTCAAAGCTGCCACTAGATAAACCTGTCAAATTTTCATAAAAGCAATCATTGATCTAATGAGATTTCTGTACTGCTGCAAAGATACAAAGAAATAAATGTTTGATGAAAAACAAACGCGTCAGCCGTTTATTGAATACTTATGGAATTGCTTAACTGTTTGCCAATAATTATTTGCATGTAATAAGATTTTATTTCTCCTATATATTTCCATTCTTAATGTTAGTCTTTTTCAGAAGATGGCATTTACGATGCATAATATCTTACTTGGATTATGAATCTGCAGACATTTATCTCACAAAATAATACAGGATGGATACAAAAATGAGCCCCCCCCCTTTTATTTTCGTAACCGAAGCAGATATGTCAATTCTGATGAATCCAATGAATAGGAAGTTGTGGGTGACCTATCCCATGCTGCATTTTTCATCATCAAATATGCAAATTAGGACTCATTCAAATCCTATCTTAAAAAGCATAACAGATACACGAAAAATTCCAATTGAAGACTTGTTCATCATGGAATTCCGAACAAAACAAAAAACAAATTTCCAAAATCCGATGAACGGATCTCCAACAATCACATGCTGAATTTATCAGTTACCTGCCTATGCACTTCACAAAGACATTTGAATTCAACAACCATGCTCGCCAATGTAATGGCATCAGTTGAGTTCCGTGCCCAATTATTTAAGTCAAATAATTGAGATTGTTGATATTGTAATTAAAATGCCATTTCTTGAATAGACACATATTTAATATAAGCATAAATCCACACGAAAAAGAAAAACATATAAAAGATATTATTTTATCTTTTTTTTTTTTTTTTTTTTTTTAAAGAAATGCTGGCTTATTCAACTTTTCTATTGGCGAAAAGCCAACCACGACAGCGTTTATAATATTAAACCAATGAAAAACGCAATGCCACTAGATGCAATTATCAGGAACGCAAATACACAGAAAGGATTTAGTAAAACGTAAATCAGTATACTCAAGGCATGCAAATGTAAAGAAGAAATTCTTTATTATGCATATTTAGACTATGGAAGATAGATGTATGTGCGTTTGCATGGTAATAGAAAATATTGTTACGAGGGCCCACTGCATCAACTACAATGCAGTCGGAACAAGGATTTTAAGATAAATAATTTCAGAAGTCAGTCCTAATTCTAAAAAAAATTGATATCTAACATGCTTATTTATTTATAGAATTTTTCTCTATTAAAATGAGTTTCTGAATTTTAATTCATCTTGGGCAAGAGGACACATTCAGTCCAAATTCATTTTTAGTAATGTAGACATGGGACAGAATAATGCAACTTTTATAATTGCTCTTCGTAATTGCTTAAAATTTTCTTTATTAATAAGACATTCGGTATATACATATTTTGCTTATTTAATGAGATAAAATGCTACAATTGCGCTTGTATTAATTTTTTTTTGGAAAATGGCAACAGAAAATTTAACTATTTAAAATGCAAATTAAATTGGCAATTCGCCCTAAATGCTACAAACAATTTAAAATTAATTTTTTAAAATAAATTCATATTTTTTCTTTTTTAAATTGCATTATGATTAGTATTTTCAAGGAATTACTACGGACTTGAAATAAAACAGTCTTAAGCACTTCTTCTGGCAAAACCAACCATATAGTAATTTTTATTTTTATTTTATTTACTAATTTAATTTGAGGAGTTGAAGTATATTTCCATTTTCATTTCCTGCATTTTTTTTTTCATTCTTCAAATTAGGAATTTATGACGCCAAAACGGCGATTAACAAAGTTTAAAAAGCATTAATGATGCCGGAAAATTTCTTTCATCGACTTTGCCAACAAATGGATCGAAAAAGCCAACAATACGAAATTAATTCCATTCGAATGTACTTTTATGATGCAGGTTCCAAGCTGATAAAGAAATCTTTTTCTGTTCTTCTTATTTTGTTATAAAAATACTCATGTGTTACTTTATATTTTTTTTAATAGCGAAGATATTTATAGTAAACTTTTCATTAATGCAAAATTGATGCAGCTCTCTCTGGGTTTCATAAAACTTCGGCTAGTACACAGGCGGAATGCAAATAAGGTGATAACAGTCTTGATTGAAGTTATAGATGATGGTTTCTATTGTTTGGTGTCTTAATTTCTCTTGTTTGGCTCGTGACGACAGCCATGATGGCCGACGACCCACCGACCGATGTACCGACCAACCGCTCAGCCGAGTGCGATCCTTTTGCTTGCCTGCCTTGCTACGACCCGAAGCCATCCCCGGCTCCTCCAACATAAACTACCGAGTGTTTTCGAAGGGAAAAGAGGCTTCGTGACAGTTGATGGAAGGCGGGAGGAGTCGGGGTCAAGTCAGGTGCGAGGCCCCAGGTCGCTCTTCTACTTTGGTGGCCGAAGGGGCTCTCGAATGCTGTTCACGACCGGCGATCAACGCCAGACTACTCCAAACTGTTCTCTTACAAGTATACATCTCAACTCCAGCGAACAAATATGCTTAAATGTTTACCATAAAATAAATAATGTTGTTTTCATGTTATTAGCAAGTCATATTCTGTGAAGATATGACAAATAACCCTGTAAGTATTTTCAGGACTTCCTCAACACCTTCCTCAGGACAGTATTTATTTTTTATTTTCGTCTCTCGACAGAATGATTAATCCTTTATAAGATGGAACATAATTTTATAACTTATTATCAACTTAATTTTCTAATCCTCCATGTTATGAAAATATTTTCTCCTAAAGAGAGTGATTTGCTTCATTGGTATTGTCACAACTTGCAAATATTTTTCGCCCTCTCACATAAATGGCAACAATCATGAATACCGACAGTTGCTAAAACCCGTTTAATAATAAATTAATTTGACATGGAGAACTGATTACCGAAAATTGATTCCCAATTTCGTTTTTAGTAAACTAAGTGAGATGAATAATATTTTAAGTAAGTTTAATTCTTTAAAATATAATTAACTTTTAATATTTAGAGATTACTTTATTCGGTAAGTTTTCAGACTATGAACAATATACGTATAATTCAAGAAATCTTATTTTATGCAATTCAAGATATGGAAAATTAACATCTAAACCGTTTGAATATCTTTTACAAAGGCGTAGAAAATACATTTGTGGAAAAATATTTTAATTTTCAAAATAATTATTAGATTATTCTGAGTTTTCTTAAGAATCAAAAATGTAGATTTAAAACCAGTAATTGAAAATGTTTTGAAATTTTAAGCATATGAGGCAACATGTTTTTTAATGAGACACTGAAGAAAATATAATATATAAGGTATAGGTGAAACTAAAATTAATTCAGTATTTCTGTAATTTTCAATAACAATATTTAGATTAGATAGTATAGTGAAGGATGGACTTAACCTCGACCAAGAAAAATATTACCTATTAATTACAACGAATCGATTCATTTCCTGCAAAACTAAAAAAGCTGTTATTTTAAAATAATTTTTTAAATAATAATCACCTGTTCTTTGAAAAAGTAGCAGCCTCTATGATGTTAACTCTGTAGTCTTTATTTTCGCATTTAAAGCAGATATAAATGTTATCTTAAAAAGCCTCAAGGGAAGAGAAAAGTTGAACTGCAAAAGTGGGTCAGACAAAAGGAACTTATTCCCTGGATAAAAGGGAAGGAGAGAAAAAAAAAAAAGAAGCAACTGCATATGCTTGGAAAAGCCCTCGTCTTGTAGAACTAGATGCAGGCTCTTTTTCTTCTCGTTTTTGCGTAGACAATTTCATTATTGACTTCGTATTGACGTTCGCCTTTGTGAATCATCATCACTCTCGGAAGTCGTAGGAGTGCCAAACAAATCGAACAAAGGGTGTCTTCAATCTTCGAACTAGCAAGGTAAAAATGTATTAACGATCCTGACTTAGTCAGAGAGAAATATAATGTGGTAGAAATCATTAATCTTAAATGATTCTAATGGTCTTGGCTTTCGATATTCCCTTTAGTTCCCATTACATAACACAAACATATACTTTGAGCATTCATTGAAAACAAGATTATATATTAGGCATAATTATTTTTTATTAAGGAAGAAGAAAAAGCTGTGATTTCGTTTTCTGTATAAATATTTTGCTTCTTATAATTCTTTTCAGAATAACACATAATGACTTGCTAGAGGTGAAAAAAGGGTTTTAAACTTTTCCTAGCATCTAAAGGAATCTTGTTTTTCATTTGAAGAACTTAAGAGATTAACCGCTTAACTGCTTAAAGAAGTAATATTACTCTCTTACTTTCTTATTAAGTTCTTAATATTTAATAAAACTCCTCGACTTTGGCTACTATGTTACATTAGTTAAGATCTTCGTTTAGGTTTATGTGAATTAGGCCTATGGTTGCTTCAAGAGTATCACAAACATCTATTCTACCGTATGAGGTAATTGCAACTCAAAACATGCTTGAACAGAGAGTTTCTTTTATTAATAATTTTAAAATTGCTTATGATTAAGCTTAAAAGCAATTTTAAGATAATTTTGTTAGGCATACGTTAGCGAATGAACTTTAGTAAGTGCTAATTATGAAATTCCTCAACGATCTCCTTCGCCACTCAGCAAACAATTTTTCATTAATCTTATACTTTTTTGCAATACTTTTTTGTAAACACTCGATGTCATTAATTAAAAATGCTTCACTAGGGCGGTGTTGATTTTTCTTTAAAATTGTATGCATTAATTTTAAGATTAAATTAAAATATAAAATTTTGGCAAACATGAAGAAAATTTCATTAGACAGTCGGAGGTGAACTTGTGAGTCCATTCGAGTGATGAATGCAACGGGGTTGATGACAGTGTAATGAACATAATTTGCATCTTGGGGGTGCAAATTAGCATAAAAATCAATAGACGCAGTTTTTGCCTTTTTTAATCTCTCTCTCTCTCTCTCTCTCTCTCATTCCTTCTTTTCTCTCTCCTGGTGGGCGTCAGGAACCCTTGTTTTTCGCGTAAAAACAGGAAGGAGGGGAAGAAATCTATTAAAAGTGAAAAAAAAAACTTTACTCCTCTATCTTCTCCTCCACTTTAATAAGATGAAGATAAAACAAATAAATAATTTTTTCTAATACAAAGGTCACAAATTATAAGGGAAAAAATATCTTCATTGGGATTTTTTTTACCAATTTTTATTCGTTTTTTAATGGTACAATAACATAATTACATTGCAATTAAGATTTCTTCAAATAAATGAAAAGAGAGGTTGACGGTTGGTGATTAAAGGTTGGCAAATGGCGTGATCCCTTTAATAAACCCTCCACTTTTCCTTCCTAAAAACGAAAATTTAATTGTCAAAAAAATAAAATAGGAACCGATTTTCTTTTCATTTGAGCCTACGCGTAAATGACATAGACAATCACGCTTATTAGATCAAACGCTGAGCCTGGAATAAAAATTTCCAGCTTATGTGAAAAATTTGAGTATGGGACGTTTCTTTTCTTACAAAAAATACAAATAGAAAATACAAGACTTTATTGCTCTGTCATTATTAGTCTATAGGGTGTTTCGTTTGACATATACATCAAAAATGAAAAACCATAACGATCCTCGTAATCAAATTATTTCAAATTTTCGACACATTGGCGTCAAATGCACATATATCGATGTTTGCATCCTAAATTTCGATGTAACCTCCGTTTCGCACCATGCACAATTCATAAATTCATATCAAACTCTCAGTGTTGCGCAGGATTGCCTGTGTGATCATCCGAAATGTTTGCTGGATCTTTGCCTTCAGTCCTTCCAGAGAGGATGTTTGTTGTGAATACATTGTGTTTTGATAAAATCCCACATAATTTAGAAAGTGTTAGATCAGGAGAGTTGGTGGGAGGTGGGGGAACATAGTATAAGCCCATCTCGTCCTCGCTATTGCAATAAATGTTGCATTTAGGATTGTCCATGCTTCCAATGCTTAATGCGGTGTTACCAGCATAAACGATTTTGAAAAAATTACAGCCTTTTTTATTTTGGTATATAGCAAACGAAAAACTTTTATTATTATTTTCTGTTTGCTAATAAGATGAAATGTATGCAGATATTTTACTGAGGAGGGCAAGGTCTTACTAAGTGCGAGGCTGTAAGCGATTCCACTCGTCGGCTAACCCTGGTAAATGATATACTCAGAGCCGCCCCGAGGGCGGTGCGAATGGCGGTGTGTCTGCAGAAGGTACGGTTTTGAAGGTACGGTTTTGAAGGCACGGTTTTGAAGGCCCAGCGCCTTGATTTTCTAGAATACTACAGTGGAAGAAAGTGATTGGACACTCTGGGATAATGGAACAGCAGGGTTCATTCAAACGCAGTACGTGGTAGGAAATGAACTGCTCTGGGAATGAAGTAGGTCGTGCCGGCTTGGACCGCACTCTTCATTCCATTTCGTCCAATAGTGCGGGACTGAGGTTCGGATGACTTGTTTTTTCGTATACCTTTGAAATGTAGCCCTCATGCCAGGTGGCATTGCCATTCTAGAAGATACATTCATCATTTCCATAGAAAAAACTTAGGAGATACTGAGTTATCCAGAATGTTTCTGTATGCTTCGGAATGCTTGCTTCCTTGCACTATGATCAGCGGACCCATGCCGAACCAGATGAAACAACCTCATACCATCACGCCACCACCAGCATGCTTCACAGTAGCACTGTACACCCAGGTTGCGACGTTCTCCAGTTAAAACATATCATCTATCCGACCTAAAACACGTAAATTGTGATTCGTCAACCCATAACACTCTCCGCCATTGCTACTGTATCCAATCCCCATGGGCTTTTTACAAAGAGCGTTGATTGAACTCTGCTTATCGATGGCTATTCTTTATCCGGCATGTACGGGACGGGTTCCGTTTTTTCGCAGCTCCCTCTGCAGCACTCTCCTATCCCTGTCTTGCAGCTTCGTGGGTCTTCCGGGGCGATGTTCATTCCTGCAATGTCCCTTCTTCTTCCACGATACAGTTAATTTTCGGACCTGTCGGGTTTCAGCATTGCATCGTTTACTCATATCTCCTATGGAGCATCCTACTATTATGCCCTTTTCGAAATTGGAAATCTGTCTTAGGGTATCCATTCTATCTGAGAATTAGTTGAATACACTCACGTTTCCGTTTTTAATTCTCACAAACCACATGATTGTCGTGGGTAAACTCATGAAAAGGAGCTGGCTATACTTTCTTCTACACAGTGTATTAGAAATATTTTCACATTATTTTTGGAAATAGACCCCGCAGGAGCATTTTGCACCAGACCCTGTTTTTACTTAGGCCGGCCTTGGATGTATACCTTATTTAGTCTATAGAAAAATTTTTATATGAGCTCATTTTTTTCTCTTAAAAATATAATATTCACATTTTCGAAAGAAGAATATTGATTTGAATGTAGATTTTTAATCGATTTCTTACTGGTATCCTATCAAACAAATAATTTAAAAAATTATAAAAAGACTTGGGAGTTTTATTGGAAAGTTATATGGTTAAAATATATATTTTTCAAATTCATCAAATATTAAGAAAAATTAAAAAAGAATTGAATTAAAGTACCCGAAATAAAATTTGTAAGACATGCTCGAAGGCGATGGAAAAATTACCGAGACATTTTATTTTGGGCATTTCTAAAAAATTTCTATATTATAGCCCGTAGAAAATTGTGTAATAAAGGCAAATGCTAATGAGAGACCTTCACCGTTCTTTAATCTTACCGTGAATATTTTATATTAAAAGATTACGCTATTCAGAGCGGATGTAGAATCGTTTACTTTCACGATAGTATATTATTGACCTTTATACAAATATCCACTGGAAATGTCTAGTCCCAATGAGAACTCAGCTACCTATAAGGTATACAAAGGTTTTGCATAGGAAGTTTTAACTCCTTGAAAAGCAAGATCTTGGATCGAGATGTTGATTTTGCTGGGTTTTAAGATGTTTACAAAAATAATTTAAAGTGCGTTAATATTCTTTCTTTGAGAGAAAGAACTACACACCAAGATCAATCACAATAAACCATTAAGAAATGACATCACCAAGTACCGAAAGGCTAAACTAAACCATTCGTGAACCATGTTTTTCGACTACCCTATGTTAACATTGAAAGTTTCTAATTGACCATGATGATACCACTAAGCCACGTAGCTTTGAACCAATTTGGATTATCATTAATTCTACGTAAGGCTGCGTGCGAGTCGAATAATTTCAAGAAAACTTTGATTTGAATCATTCGAACATGCTATCAAATCTACATTAAAACAATTCGAAATGAATTGATCTGTTTCTCGAGTCATTCGAGCCTTTATCGAATTCATTTGAACTAGCATTGAAGTTTGGCTGCTGTAACGAATTGTGTGATTCATTCAATTAATTTGTATACAACAGCTTTTGAATACCTTATGCGAAACCTATTCGAATGGCCTTTGAATATTCCTTTCGAAACCATTTGAACATATTTCTTTTGAACATATCTTAGTTTTCTTCACTTTTTTCAACATATTTGTTGTAATATTTCCGTATGAAAGACCTAGATGATGAATTTGGTTCCATTTCTGGCACTATTGTTCTAACGTTAAAGTTAATGCTGCAGTCGTACTCGTACGAGTGGTTCTGAAATCTTTGCATTTCAATTAGGTATTTTAACTAATTGAAACTGCATTTACAATGTCCGCGAAGATTTCTAATGGATTAGTCCGCCATAAACACGGAAATGAGCTATTATTTGTAAGTAGTTATAAGCTTATTTTCGGATATTCGAAGGTTTCGAATGGTATCGTTCGGATAAAACCAATTCAAGCTTACAGGAGTGCTGAGCCTCCTTGAATCGAATTAATCGAATAGATTTGATTTCAGTTCAAGTGTTTTTGAACTTTTTCCGAATCCATTTAAAATTATATTTGTTTCATTTGAAGCAGAATTTGTGGTTTTCAAATGAATTCGTCTGCACCCTTATTCGACTCGAATTAACACTCGTACACAGCCTTAATTCTACGTTATATTCATTCATGACGTATCATTCAAGTTGTTTGATATATTACATGCCATATCTTAGCATTGAAAATTGAGCCATAATGGTTTCACTAAACCAGGTGCCTTTGAAACAATTTCGACTATCATTAAATTTACGTTATATTCATTCATGATACATTATTCCAAGTTGTTTGATATATAACATGCCATATCTTATCATTGAAAATTTTTGAGGGTGTCATAAGGGTACCATTAGAGCACGTGCCATTTGTATCAATGACAACCATTTTCAAAATGGTTCATTCGCGGAGCCATATTTATCAATTGGCGAAAATAGTAATTAATAACCGCTTCTATCTTGTCATTACGATTTGTTTGATATATTACTTAATATATCTCTCCATTGAAAATTGCTAGATGGGGTCGTGGAGGTACCATTTGTGCACGTGCTATTGAACCGATTCAGATAATATTTGTGATTGGTTCGTGCCATGAACCATATTCATCGACTGACGAAAAGATCTTTTGAAAATCTTTCATAGCCTTGGAGGAGTTAAAGTTACGGACGGACGGACGGACAGACAGACAGACAGACAGACAGACAGACACATTTCCCCACACTGATAGCATAAAACACCTTTCGGTACTTAATACATTTAAGAAGTACTTGAGGCAAGAAAGTAAAAGAAGAAAAAACTTCTAGCCATAAAAACATCCAGCGCGTTTCATATCTCGGATGTCATTATGGTTAGAAGTTTACCCTTTCTTTACAATGCTAAAGAATAACCAATATTAGTGCATACAAACTTTAGGAATTAACATAAACGTTAGACCACTGAGAATTTTTAAATTGCCTTATTGGGTTTGCGAAGTGAATCATCAGCGCTAGTAATAGACATCAGAGGCTACATGCGTCCGGTTGAGGCCATTGTACCAAATCATCTGAAAGACCCAATTGTAGATTAAAGCAACACATAAATAAGCCGTATCTCCTCTTCACAAAAAAACTGGTTCTCAACTGGAAAGCTTTCCAAAGTCCTTTCTTGTCTCGTTCTTCCATGGACAATGTTCTCTGGGTAAGTCTTCTAATCAATTCAGGGTTGTGGACAGGAGGGATGTCTATTTGGATTAGAGCTATCTCTACTGGAAAGCTATAGATACAGACTCTCACTGCCCATCCTTGATGCCATTCCCTTGTAAACAAATCGGCCATGTTGCGCATTTCGAGTTAACGGTGAATTTCTCTTTTTTCTTCTTTTTCTTTTTTTTTTCTTTCTTTCTTTCTTTTTTTTTTCTTCGCAATTCGGATTTTATTCTACATTCAAATAACAAACATAAAACTTCATCTAGCCTAGAGCCTAAAGCTAATTTAATAGTACATCTTGTTTAAGAAAATAATCCTTAAGTAAAAATTTCAAGATATTTAAAATTATTGTTTCAAAGAAAGTTATGTAATGTCTAGAATACAAAATTAATCTCTATTAATGTAGGATGGAGCGAAAATATAGCCTTCAGTTTCATCAAATTCGCATTCTTATTTAATAATGAACTTCAATAGAAGGTGATTTTTGTCTACCATATTCATGTTCTCAGGGTCTTGTATTGCTCTTGCTAAACTAAATATGAATGAGGTAGGTTACTATGTTACACGACTATGTTTTTTATCTATCCAATAGTGTGTATTACTCACTAATGATTTAAAAATGATATACTAAAAATGGGTCTTTTGAAATTATTGAACAAGTTAAAGTTAGAGCTGTAAAATTCAATACAAAATTAAAGAAGAACATATACAATATAAAAGAAAAGTAAGATTCTAGAAAAATATTTCGAGCACGTTTTGCAATTATTTCTCTTGCTAATGAATAATAAAACTTCGTGTTTAAGAATTTTGTTTGAAATAAATGGCGTATGTAGTAGGCAGTTTGTCTACCGGTCATCATCCTTGCTCGTTTCCATTAAAAGGATAACTCTGCGGAATGTGTAAAACCATTTCTTTTTCCTTCTTATTTCTTGGACAGTAACACCCACTGGCTGTTAGCGTAATTAACTTCTTCCCGGTGGAATTTAATAAAGAGAGAATTATGCAAAGCAGGAAGCTTGCCAAAATGCTTTTGAATAAAATTACGATGGCAATTTTGAAAATATGGGAATTTAATTTTTTGCTCTTTCTCTCTCTTCTCCCCGTCCAATTGCCCGCGTTGATAAATTTCACAGGTTTTAATATATTCATCGGCCATCGCCAAGAACTCCGTTTTTCCAACACCCACTTCATTTTGTCCTCGGCAGTTTTTCAATGAGGCTAACTTTGCTAGCCAATCAACAAAGTTGTCATCGGTGTCTTCCTTAATTTTCTCTCTTTCACAATTCTACTTTCACCTTCTTTTTTAAATTTTATTTTCCCTCTTTGTTTTACAATGTAAAAACGCATAAATGAAAAAAAAAACTTGGTGACTTTCTTCAACTTCGTTAAAAAAAAATCCATTTCTCTTTCTCCTCTGCATTTCTTCATTTCTTTTCTTTCGGAGTCTTAATTTTCACTTCGGCTTGTCTTCTGGCCGACATTACATGCTCTGATAAGGGGGCAAAAGAGTGGAAGAGGTAGGTGTGGATGTGAGGAAGGGCGGGCTCTGGTTGGTATGGTGAGGTGAGAGGGGGTAGGGGATAGGGGGTTGAGAACGAAGAGAAGTTAAAAGAAAAAGGGGGCAAAGCGAGCGCTTCTAAGTGCTTGACTCGGCATCTCTCAAACGAGAATCGGAATTAAGCTGGAGAAATTATTTCTGGGCCGTTTTAATTTATTTTCAGGTTGAAATGCGAAGGAAAGAGGGGTGTGAGGGATCTGTGTGTGTGTGTGGAAGAAGGGGTATGCGGGGGCGGAAGAGCGGAGAGGGAGTGAGGGTTTGTGACAGAAAAATCAATCCCACCGAGTGGGAAGTGAGCCTACTCGAGCGTCCGAGAGCGTTTCTGCATGACAAACCTGACTGGTTGATTAAAAAGGAAACGGGAAGAGAGCTCGGCGGCGATGTCGGCCGTCTTGTTCGGAGGAGGAAGCCGGGAAAATCGGAAAAGGAGATTGGGGGTGGAGGCCTTTAATTTGCCTCTCGATTGAGGGAAAACTCATTAAAATTCCAAGTGAAGTTGTAACAAGATGGAAACAATGTGTATTGTGGGCTTCATACATACATGCATTTATATGTTGAGAGAGAGAAAGAGAGAGAGAGAGAGAGAGAGAGAGAGAGAGAGAGAGAGAGAGAAAGAGAAGGAGAAGGAGAGAGAAGTGGGTGGTTGGATGGGTGGATAGGTGGGAGGGAAGGGCAACGGGCGGCAATGATTTCGCACTTTCTCCATGCGCATTCACGTGTTGCCAACAATAAAACTTCTCTCTCAACCAAATTCCAAAGCACTTTCCACAATTTAAAACCCACGAAAAATGTCGGGCTTCCGGGTTGCACGTTTTCTGTCAAATCATTTTTTTCTTTTCCTCCTTTTTCATCCTTCGCACACATACACACACACACTCGAAACAAATTTTCATTCTGGAATCTCTTTTTAAAACATTCATGGTTCATCTCCCATTTATAATTGATAAGCCAGGGCGCACAAGAGACGGAGAGAATTTTCGCTTTACTGGAGATTACACACAACCAAAATGAACAAGAAAAATATGTTCTTTAAAAGCCTCTCCGGTTTATTATAGTTTCATTATTCTCATGAAGTGAACCCTCATTTTATGCTATTTCCATAAGCTAACGTATAAGGGAAAATTTTCATTACCAGTATATGAAATTCTCGTAAGTTTTGAATACTTTTACATGTTTTTAAGAAAATTGCTTCAAATAAAAAAACAGGTTGTGATTTAGAGAATAATTTCAAATAAATGTAATTGAAAACGAAAGTTGTTTACTGAATTTCGTATTCCGAGCCTGTTGTTAATTTCCTTGAACAAATTAAAATTCAACCGAAATTCTATTTAAATCTACACTAATCCTAATCAACCTTTGAACTAAGTTATATACTCTTTACTTCTTTCTCTGTAATAAATTATCGTAACGAATATGGACGGCAGACTAGTTCATCTCAAGACAGTCTATAGTCAAAACAAATTATAAAGGGGACGTGTATCATTTCTCTTTAATTGTATATTCTTGACAAAGCTAGGAACAAACGGTGAAATCGGTCAAAATTCTGTTTTCTTTCCTGCTATGTATTGCAAAGCTTCTATCAACTTCATAAACTATTAATAGTTATGTATTCCAACCATTTTCGGATTCAATCAAGATTCAACCAAAATTCAGATTTGTAAAAAAAAAATACACAACTGATTATTTAAATGTATCTATAAGAGAATCCTGTAAAACCTTTTTTATTAAAATCTGTATTAGCCCATTATCTGAATTTATAGATTTAAAAAGAGCAACAGCAAACTAAACTGATATAAAATGTGAAATATTTGTATGCGAAATAAAATTTTAAAATATACTCATAAATTCTTTCTATTGTCAGTAAACGCAGACAAAAAAATAATGAAGGCCAGAAAAAAACAGAAAAAAATGAAAAACAAAAATATAAAATAAAAAAACGTAGTTGAAACGTTTTTATTTCATATTATTAATTTTACATGTATTAGGAAATTTCGGCTTAGTCAACTCTTGTTAGTAACGTTTAAGACTGCCAACTTTTCATTCAATCTAACCTAACCTTATACCAAACCTGTACCTGGCCAGTTTTGAAATAACTCTCACTCTATTTTACAAAAATAGGCATGTTTTGAATGTGAATTTCATAATGTCGTTTCAAAAAATCATGTACATTTACTGTGAAATTTTTATCTTCAGCATATGCCTATGCTTATACAATTATTAATAATATCCAGCAATATCTCCGATTATCCACTTCTGTTCTGTATAACAACATATTTTAAATGATTTTGGAAAGAACAGTCAGATTCTTTCTAGAAAAAGAACATATGACATTACTCGGTCTGCAAAATCATGTATAAATAAATTTAGATGGAGCAAATACAAATGGGGCAAAATTATTTGGGTTTTTTTTTCAACCATAGTTACTGAATCTGATGGAGAAAGCAGTGTTATTAATAAGCCCTCGTTTTTAATTAATAATTTACCTACTTTATTAAAGGTTTGTTAAATGGGAATATCAGAATTTTTTTCTTTTTTGCCAGATAAGCATTCCCATTATCCTTCCATAATCTTTCATATTCAGTCTAATCCGAGTTAAATTATAATTGTGTACGAAAGTGTAAGTTGTAACAGTATTTGAAAATCATTTTACTAAATTAATTACTAACAACGTTTGTTTTAATTTTACTACTATAATATTGCTTCCAAATACCAAAAAGTTGTTTTTTTTTAAGTGTACATAATCATTAACTCGACTTGACGTCTTTATTTAAAACAAGCTATTTGAACAGATATTGTTTGATATTCACTTTTTATTTCAAGCATATCGTCCTCTTGGATTTATACTAAAACTATATTTCGCCTATCGCTAAACGAGCAATAACAATTAATAATAATTATGACTGAAGAGTATACGTTTAAGGAAAACATAAAAGAGAAATAGCAACTCAGAATTTTAAAAATATTGGTCTGATATAATCAACTTAGTCCTTCTGCTTTCTAAAACATTGTCCCAGCCATTAAAATCTATGTACTTTTCTCTCCAACATTTATATATGAAAAACATCAAAGAAATATGATTTATTCAGTACTAGAAGTTCTAAAATAAGTTAAAAACTACATTAGAACAATAGCGTGAAGAAAATGATCTTCGCGTTTGTTTGTAAATAAAAAGAGGGAGAAGCTTGCTCCGAGTTTAAATGCATAAAAAAAGATAAAACTACCATTCCTGAATTTAAGATGAATACCCTTTGTATATTTTATTCACCACATTTTTTAAAGTAATATATTATATGGCATTAAGCAAAAATGTAGGCGCGAACCAATATTTCTTTAATGAAGAGGCAACGAATTTTTCGTTGTGTTGCCAAAAGTTAGCTGACAATTTGGCGCCAGTATAAAGAGTGTTTGGTTTGTACGTAGCAGAAAAAGTAAATGAAAACAGTGAAGCCAAAGAGAATTTGAGAGGGAAAAAAGTGAGCGTTTTTATTTATGACTAGTAATTAAATTCGTCGTAAATCTCATCAGCCCCAAGTTAAAAAGTGAGTGAAGAGAAAAATTCATATTTTAAGCATGAAAAAGACAAAGGAAAAAAAAAAGCGGCACTTTCCCTTTTTCACTGTCAGCAGCGTTAAAGATAGATTCTTATCAGTAACATTCTTGCATACAGATATTTTCGGCTTTCACCAGAAAAATGATATAACAAAAAGGGCATTTCTTCATACATTTGCATTTACTTCAGCAATGATTTATGCCGCGGTTCATGATGGAGAAATGTTAATTTTCATTTAATTCCACAAGGTATTACTGAACATAATTCTTGAAAAATCAACAATAAGAATTTTTGAGCGTGTTACTTTCAGACTACTATTTTCTATAGTTTCTCTTTAATTCTCCTCTTTCTTTAAATTTTTTTATGTTAAATTATACTTAGCGCAGCGTTTAATATATGTTAACATTTATAACTAACCAAGTTTTGTTTTGAGTTATGTTAGCTTGAATTAATTTATTGTATTTTTATTATAAAGGCAAAAATAAAAAGAAACATTTATTTCAACTAATTTGTATTTCAGGGACGACGCCCTTGGAATACAAAGGAATCGCAAAACAATGGAAGAAAAAGGCGACGAAGAGGAATTGCGTTGGCGGTGGCAGCGACCATCGAACGATTCGCTTAATCTACCCCCCCCCCCCCCCCATCCCCTATTTCCCACCCTCACGCTCGTTGCCAAATGACATCCAATGTAATTCAAATGAATCCTGATATTTACACAGTTTCGGATACAGTAAGTGAATACACTTAAGTTCATTAATAAAAGCCCGTTGCCAAAGCTAATGGCACGAAAAGCTTAATGGCGCTTGAACAAACACCAATAGTCGTCGCAGCAGCAGCGATAGCAGTAGTAGGCGCTCACACTCACACACACACATACAACCAAAGGCAAGCAGAGTGTACTTACTGGGGGCACAGATGCGCCACAATGGGGACCCGTCGACGAACCGACCCCGTCTTCAACCGGCGCGCCATCTATAATTCCATAAACAGACACTCTTGTAATTCCAGGCTTCGACGCCAGGGGCGCCCGGCATCGGCCAGCTGTGTGGAAATCAATTGACATAAATGGGGAAGACGCGGCTGCAGTAATGAACCCAAGTGTCCAATTTAGAACGAAACTGGACATCGTCATTAATAAGAGCATTCATTTCTGACGAGACCACCCAAGGAGAGGCCGCCATGATTCGACCCCCATGAATACGTAATTAGACAGTGCGCTAACAAGACAGGCTCTACGGGGCCGAGCAAAGGCCTTATCATCGCACCGATCGCCGCCGGCTACAAGCGCAAGAGGAGGTGGGCAGGTCCACGTTCATGCTTCAGACCGACGCATGCGCACAAGGAAGAGGTGGGGGGCACACGGACGCTCGATCGGGTGTCATGGCGCAAACACCGGTGATTCCTATCTAACGAACCGAACCTCTGCCCACTTTCCAAATCTCATTTCAGACCCCCCCTCCACCCCCTACTTTACCTCTCTCTCTACCTCCTCATCCATTTTGCACTCACGCGAAACGACCGACGCACAAACGGACGGATGCATCGCTCACGGATTTTACGCCACAAAGGGATTAAAGGTAATCTGAGTTGGCAGCTTAGAGGCTAACGATTAATCTCGAAGGCAAAATGCGACTCGGGAAAACAATGACGTTCGAGATTCTTGTCGCACCAAAGCGAATTCCAACGCACTCTCTCCCGCTCACCCCCAAAAAAACTTCCATTTGTTCTCGAGGTTTTTAACATCAACGCTCAAATAAAAAACCTGGACAATAAAGATAACGCTGAAGAATAATCTGCAACAGTCAATCGTTGTTTATTTATTTCTTCTCACTTTATCTATTTCTTTTAACTTTGAAATAAGAATCTCTTGTAGTTGCATATAAGAAACGAGATTATATGCCATGAAACGAGTAAATATGCCATGAATCTCTTGTAGTTGCATATAAGAAACGAGTAAATATGCCATGAAACCAATAATTACGAGATTTAGCTTCTGACAACTATTATTTAAATTCGACTGACTCGAACGTAATTCTTAGTTTAATTTTCTACTTTCTTTATTAAAAGATACCTCTATAAAATTAAAAAAAAAAAATCGCATTATAAAGATGGGAGATGGACGTTGTATATATCAATTCAGATCTTGTACTATTACACCCATTTATATATCATTAGTTTAAATGCCCGACACTTTGAAAGACATTCTTTTTTATATTCCAGAGGCTTTTATTGGAAAAAAAGAAAATAAAAGAAAAATGAAGAAATAACGTATAGTAACTCTAACATAGATTGAATCAATGCATAAACAAAGAATTTTGAAGTATCTATTTGAACCGGATTGAATCCGGCTTTTCATATTTAAAATTATGTGCTTTTCTCGTACATAATTTTTATAGATCTGAATTTGAGAGTTATCAGAAGAAAGCGGCTGTAGCGAGACAGCGACGCGACTTTTGTAAAATGATCATAATATTCCGCTGATTGATAGCTACAAGTTAGCCGAAATGCGCATTCGGGTAATAAATCTCTTTTGTGGACAAAAGGTTGGTTTATATTCCTAATATTTCTAAAGTTCGTCCATTCTTTAGAATGTGGAGTCATAAGTAATAAACTATTTGGAAGACAATTGTTTCAAGAGAAAATGAAGAGCAATACGCCAATACGAAGTTTCAGGATCTTGAAATCCTTTACTGGATGCTATAATTATAATAACCACTAACGTCCTGAACCCAAAGACAATTTAAGTATGCAAGTCACCTTGCTCTATCATGTCGAAAAAAGCGGAAGTCGTTCTGCCCATCTGTCGTACACAGACCACTAGATAAAATCTGTCGTACACAATTTATCTAGTGGGCTGTGTGTCGTGCCACCACCTCGTACAACCATCAGAGGTTCATACTGTCAATTGTTCAGTAGTGTTTGCGCATAAAACAGAACTTCAGCATCATAATGCTCAAGCACATAAGGACATGCTATGATCGAATATTTTGCAAAAAACAGTGTCATCCGTCTATCACATCCACTCTACATCTCAGATTTTTCCTGTTCCAATGATTAAAGATATCACTTTAGCTCTTTCCATGTCTGTTTCAAAAAAGGTGAAAACGATTTTGAATGACCTCACAAAAGATCATAGTCCCACGTTTTCCAACAGTAGCAGAGAAGAAAGGATCAGTGCTAATGGAGTATTACGAAAACGACCATAAATGATTTGAACAATGAATAGCTCCGGGGACTCTCAAAATTTGCATAAAATATAAAACATACGAGGACTCTCAAAAAAAAAAAAAGAAAGAATGAAATCCGTTATTTTATTTTAGTCCCGGAGCTATTCATAATCCAAATCATTTATGGTCGTTTTCGTAATAATCCGTTATTTTATTTATTACTATATGTCTATTGTAAGTGTGAACCTGTCTAGCCAAATTTGACAGACAACATTCTTTGCAGTTCTATTTATGAACGAAGCTCTAACGCTAAGCAACCATGTTCCGTGTTGATATGCAGACATACCGAAAACAACACCAGTCAAGAATCGTTTCTTGGGTTTGAGTTTAACTTATAATTTTACCTTATCTAAATTTTTGCATAGAACCCATAAAGCATTTTTGTTATAAAATATTATGCCATATTATGCCGACACGTTTCAGTTTTACAATCTTTGCCTAAATAAAAAAAATTGAAGAATTTATCATCAAACAATATCAATTTTGAAATCATTTGTGAAAACTGTTTTCTCCTATAGAAAATTTCGACATATAACTTTTAATTTCACATATAAAAATTGGTGAGTTTGGTCATAGTTTTCATTCCAGAGAAACACGAACAGAAAATAATTCATATGCGAAAATTGGATTTGCTTTAATTCTCAAGGAATTTGAGATTCAAGTGATTTGCTTTAATTCTCAAGGAATCCAAGTCTTTTGTATCTTCGTCGACTGTGGTGTGCATCGAATGGTTTCACTGTTAAGCAAATTATATTGTTTACGAATTGATGCTCACACCCGTATAGTAGTTTCTTTTAGAGAGAAACAAGTTAGAAATAAGATACTTTTACTATAACAATAAATGAAAATAATTTTTAAAAATTTCAACTATGCGTACAAAATTCATTTGCCTCGCGTAGCTGCCGTAAACTGACAACAAATTATATTTTCAAAAGAGCAAGCACTAACGTTATAAGCTTATGACAGATAATACACCGTAATAAAGAGATTGTTTTTAAGTATAATATTAGTTTGTTTTTGTTTCCTATTTCCGTTATCATTAGAAGCATCAACAACTTGGAATCAGAAGAAAAGAGAGAAAGAATTACGTTTTATTTATTGTGCTCGCATTCGCCGAATAATTATGGTAGATGTCTAAATAAAAAGTAGTCACTCAAATTGAAAATAAAGGAAAGGAAAAAGATGTTGTCGATAAAGTCATATGTTTTATTAATTGCAATTTTGTGATCGATAATTTTGGATATAATCCTCTGCACAAATATTTGCCTTTTACCTAGAGTTTTACCATCACCATTCATCAAAAAGACAACATACAGTGGTGAGGGTGGATAGCAGTTTGTCGTTTATTATGCAGATTAATTACCTTAAACCTCAATTGAATGGTTATGTACTCAAAAGATATTTTACGTCCAATCTAAAGCGCTTTTGACTTACGGGGAACCAACGTGAACATTTCTCTTTTAACGCTTATCGGTCACTCTGCCCACACCTCTGGATAATTAGTTTTGTTTAACTAGTTTTCAAATATTAGAAGAAAATTGAAGAATATATTCTGAAAAACAAATATATAAGAATGTATTTTATATTTACAGTGTACATTTATAATGAAAAAAAACATGAATTTATTTTTGCTGATATTTGTTGCAAATATAAATTAAAATTTCAAACCGTATTAGACACGATTAATAAATGGCGATGTACAGTTTAAAGCCTATTTACAGAAAATTATTTTGGCGAAACTGAAATATATTTTCCCTTTCGAAATTTAAAATTTCATATTTTGAGTTTGAAAAAGCGTGTTTGAAGATCTTAGGACGTTGGAAAAAGAAAAAAATTTCTTAATTAAATCATGCAGTCTGCACTTTTTTTTCCATTTATTGACACGAAATGAGTTTAACAAATTTCTTTAAATGTAATTTATGTCTTAAGTACAGGGTGTCTATAAATTTATTATTCAACCCCTTGTTTCATCACAAACAAAGAAACTATAGATAACTAGCTATTTTTATTTGAAAAAGATATTGCAACTGTTAAAATTTATTTCTGCATATTCATTATGTTCCTATGTACGCTCCGTTGGTTTCTTGGGTGGTGAAATCCAAGCGATATTTGTTTACTTCAGTCCATGTACGCTTCAGGTGGCACAAACAGCAATATTGTAGTAATGCGACCTTTGAACTCAATGACAGACGTCAACCTGAAGTGCTTAATTTTTGTGAAACCGCAACTTGGTACTTTCTTTTATTATTAATAATAATTATTATTATTATTATTATTATTATTATTATTATTATTATTATTATATATGTTGCGCCCAAGTGGACAAAAATTAAACCCCCAAACTATGAGGTTTGTCGATTTATGAGGTTTTCACTGGGCGAAAAGTCGTAAAATTTTAATATAAGGGCTCGTTATCGAATCTGTTGAGAAACACCGCCGTAGACAATGTTCTTGTTAAGAAAAAATAAAAGAAATCATATGGAATATCAGGATAACAGGTTAAGTATTCTATCAGACCTCTACTACCAAACTAATGACATTTTTGTTGTTTTCGGTATTTGACAAATAGCCCAATACCAAAATATACATATTTATTTCTCAATTTTCATCGCAACTTGATGACATGTACATCGAAACAATAAAAATGTCGTGATACCTTTTTTTAGCTTATTACAAATATTTATTACAAGGAATGAAGCGTTATTCTGACTTCTTACCGTGTGTGAATGACAAAGAAAAGCTGACACCATCAGGCAGAATTTATTTTCAAAAGATAATAAATACTTGTACTGTAAATTATAAACAACCGTCCGCCAAAATTAACCCAATAGCCCAATGTGATTCTTCCTTCAGTTGATGGACGAAAGTAGCCCAGTCTGGTCACACGGTTGACGTATTGTACAAACACCTAGAGTCATCTAGTGTCGGATCTCATAAACTTTCACGATTGCCACCATGTTTTTTGACAAAAAAATTAAGCTATCCGTCCTAGGTAGTCTTCTTGTAAGTTATATTTTTAATATAAACTTTAACATATAGTAAGTGGAATTCATTCAGCTAAAACTCAAGCAGAAGCTCTCTTACAGAGAAATGCTTTAATATATGCTTGAAAAATATTCAGAGACAGCTTTTGGGGCAAAGGCGCAATGTTCTCTAAATTAAGATTTTGTTTTTTAATTTGAAATTTTTCATTTAGAAAATTTTGTGGGCTTTGTCCGAAAACATGGTCTATGAATTTTTTTAAAAATTTGCAAAATGTACTAAACAATATTTGCAGTATATCATATATTCAGTTGCGTATATTGAGAGAAAAGAATTTCCAATAATGAAGCATCTCCTCCATGCCCACCAATCAGTTGAATTTAGATGATAGATATGTTGAATAAGAATTCGTACTACATGTAGTATGGGTTATATTCGATGACAAAATAAAAAATATCGAGGAATATTTAATTATAAGTATCCATGTTCCATTATACTGTTTTTACAACGCTTATAAAACTTTCATCATGTTTGGGTCATATTTGGTGGATGAAATCTTTTAATCAATATTTCAACCCCTTCCACTAATCCGATCTTGCTGAAATTTTGTACACATAGGTAAAATCGGTGACAATGCACGAATCAAAAATATTTTCCAGGAAAACTCGTGCGTTGTTTTTAGAAAAAGTTTTTTCATTCGCTTGTTCAATTATAAAATATGTATTGAAGATTAAAAAAAAAACTTTCTAATTGTTCATCTAAAATAAACGGGGAAAAAAAGCTTGTTGAAAAGAGTTATAGGTCGTCTTGCATTATTACAGACCAAAAATTAAAAGGTAGACCAAAAGCCTACATTCACAGACTAATTAAATAGAATTTATTATTTATTTTTTCTTATTTCAGCTCTGAAATGGCTTCAAATCTTACAACAGAAGATCGCTGTCTAAGAGTTACCATTTGAGTTTTATTGTATTTTATTAGATTGTTCTTTGAAATCACTAGTATATCGAAATTGTCTAGAACAATCGCAGCAATAAAGAAGGGAATCATATGTCAGTAACCTTAAATGTTCACACATTTTGAATTTATCGTGTTTATTCTTGAATGCATAAGTGTTTCGAAATCACAGGCCGCTAATTCGAGGATCCGTTGTAATTTTTGTAAATAAATAAAAATTTACCTATGAATTCAAGAGTTTGGTCCACTGTATATATAATATGAATGCACCTTAAAGACCTACAGTTATTCAATAGCGTTCATATACAGAGCTAGAGATACAATTAAATGGTTGTACCGAAATCTGGGCTTAGAAACAGGCAGGAAAACTATTCTAATACATTCAATTTTTCTAAAATGGATTTAACGAAGATTATCCAGAAAGTAAAGAATAAACAAAAGATATCAAAACAAAACTTCAATTGAAACAATACTAAACGCTACAGCCTCAATACTGTGCAATAACGGTAAATAAAAGTATACATATTCTTCTCATTATTTAATCTAAAGTGATCTAAGTATTTAATTTTGTTGAGATATATATATAATTATATTGAGGTGTCTATTTAAAAAATAATAATCTATTCTTGTGAAAAAGTAGCGACCTCCTTTGGTTTTCATAATTGAAAAAATGTGTTTATTTAGCATTTTTTTGATTGCAATATGCATTTTTTTGAATGCACTATGAGAAAATAGTTTGCTTTATACCTGAATACCTGAATCCTATCTATAAAACCACTACTGAAAACCCTTAAAGTTTTTTGATTTGTCTGAGAGTTTATATTTATTTTCATCAAAATAAAGAAGTTGTGCTATTTGAAAAACAGGAAAAACTGATTCAAAAGATTTTTTTTCCTCTTAACTATTAGCTCAAGAAATGTTGAGGAAAAAAAATCAAAACTTAGCAAAGGCTGGCTGTTCGATTTCGCTTTAACAACAAACCCACCCTTGGCATTTGAGTTAATTCCACCGCAATTAACTAAAGGTGAGTTCTTTCTTCAACTCGCCGACAAATGGGAATCAGGTTCTTTCCACCGAAAGGGAAGAAGAGGATTCGGAGATTTTTCTTCCAGTCAAATTTTTCCAGCCGGGTGATGAACGTAATGAGCTGTGCCACCGACTCTCACTTTAACTTCATTTCCTTCACTACTGTGGCTGCTTCATTTCTTTCTCTCTTTCTCTCTCTCCCCTCCTTCCTTTCGCTTCAATTAAGTGAAATATACGAGTGGTTATTTTCGAGCAAACACATACACAGAAAGAGAAAAAATGCATCACCCCTCTTTACTTTTTGGGCTTTTTTTCTTTTTCTCTCGCCTTCGTTCTAATTTTAAAACGGAAGTTAAATGACGAAAGAACGAAAATAAGGAGATCTCATTTCAAAAAGAAAAAAAAATCGCAATTCCAGGTCCGAAAAGGTTTTAGTTAGTTTTTATCTGTTTAAAATAAATAGAAAATTAAGAAATTTTTAGAGAATTTAAAAAAAATTAAAGAATTTTCCGCAATTAATCGAAGAAAATAAACATGTTGATGCATTTCAATGATTATTTTTCACTTTCTCTCTAGTTTCTGCTGTACGAACATAATTGATACCCTTTCAAGTTGGTACCCAAACTTTTTATAATGAGTGTTACTTTTTTGTCATATGATTTTTTTTTAATTTAATGGTTATGCATGGCATTTTCATATTCTTTGATCTTCTACTTCTGTTTTATTGTAATAGGGTCGATCAATTATATTTATCTAGTTGATACAAAATTGACTTTTGAAATGGAGGGGTCTACTCCACGGATTTATTTTATATTGCCTTTTGAATAATTCTGATATGATAACCGTAATTCAAACTTGCTTAATAATTTGATAAACGAGTTTCTTAGATTTATATAGTATTAAAAGATGGAGACTAATATTGCGAAAAAGCCTAATATTATCTACCGCGGATAACGATGCTTCAGTCAAGCTTAACATCTGTAAATTTAATTCTACTGCGAAGACTAGATCTCTTTAATAGGCTACCAAAAATAATTGGTATAAACAAACGTAAGGATAAAATTAGCATAAAACAAGCAGCATACACATGAAATGAGTTTTCTAGCCCTGCAGACATGTGCTGCAGCAAAGCCTAAATCGAAGACTGTTTATAAAGAGAACATCCTCGGATAATGTACGCTTCCTGAACCCTGCCCATAGTTTAGAAAGACACATACATATAAAACATTTGTACAGTTAAACATGCATAATCTAGGAATGTATGAAAAACCGATGGATATGAGTTTCCAATAAAAGTTAAAATGTTTCAACGATTTCCATAAAATTTACTGTTGTCTTTTATCAAAATTTATCGATCCTTAATTTATTTTGGAATATAAGAAAAGTGTAACGAAGTATTTTGTTCGTTGAAAACCCTCAGCTTGGACTTTTTTCTCAAAATGAATATAATCATATCTTAAAATTGTTATTTTTTAACGTGACTTTAAAAAATAACAATTTGAAGTATACCATTGAAGTGACATAATTGCAGCCGTTGATGGATTTTATAAAATGATTAACAAAATAAAAACTTTTTGCTATAAACTTAATGAATATGTGATAATGGTAAACGAATTTCATACAGGAATCTCAGTCGTATTTCATAAGTGAGTATGCCGTCTTCCACCACCAATCTTCTTTAATTTACTTGCATTGTGAATATTTCTACCGTTGAATTTTATCGTTTAGCTTTCTTGGAATGAATTATTAATCAAGATATTTACTTCTTTCAAACAATCATGATATTTACTTCAAGCACTGATCTCTATAACAAAGATTGAGATTCACGTTCTCTTTCTCTTCGAGAACATTTATTGGATAGACCCGCCATCTATTGCCATTGTGCAGTAATTTGGAGCAATTTTAAAGCAATTATAATATATTAATATTTATTTAAGCAATATTTTACATTTCAAAAGTTTAATCCATACAAATTAAATTCTTAAGTTCATATACGGAATAAGCAATAATTGATTTCAACGAAGAGCTCTTAACGACCTAAATGTATTTGATGTCAATTAAGAAACGTTAATTTTTTCGGAAGCGTGTTTTTATTGAATAAAATATGTACTGTTTCGTGTATATATATCTTACCTCTTTGGCCAGTCTTATAATGATAACATTTGAATTAAATATGGAAACTTGGGCATTTCAAAATCTAAGTTAAATGTTCCAGATAAAACTTGACCGCAAGCGCATTCTAATCAAAAATTACCAATTAGTTAAAATTTAGAATTATTATACTTAAATATTATAGTTACCTTAAATTTGAGATATGACGAATTAAGTATTCACAGATATCTGCGTAGAGAAATTTGAATTTTACATGAAGTTTTTAAAAGAAATTTTTCAAACTTGCACTGCCATCTAGGGCCAAATTAAACGTAAATTGCAAGATATTCTATTTCATTTCTTTCCAAAGTATACTGGGTGTTTCAAAAGGTATTATCCAAACTTCACATACAGGTAGGAGGCATGAAGGTGAACAGGTTCTGTTAATACATGAGAGGTCGGAACTCAACCATTGTCATGGGGGAGCAAATGACAAGTGATAAAGCATGCAAATGATGGCGCGACACAAACAGGTTGCAGTTCTTTGGGAAAGATTTCTTTTTTTGGGGCCACATGAAATCAGCTGTGACAAGCATTGAAGATCTGGCAACTCGCATCGCAGTTGTTTCAGACGACATCAGAGAAATGACTGGAATTACTGGCCGCATACGAGAGTCCATGTTGCGCCGACACCTTGCATGTGAGGCCAGGGCTGGCTCATATTTTGGGCATCTTTTATGGATTCACAGTTCCATAATAAACGTGTGCACAGTGCATACTTATGTGTTTTCATGTCTACTCTGATTACTGCTCCCCCCTCTAACGTTCTAACGTTAGTGGTGCTGCGTCAGAAAATTGTAATTTTTTCACGAACTTGGGAATAGCTACTGACATTAAGCTTAAGAATCATGTAAAATACATGTATAAGAATAGTTTTAAAGAAAAAAAAGACACATTATATTGAATGTTATCGATATCGAAAATGAAACTGGGGGTGCTGTAGTGCCGCAGTGCCTGCCACTAATGTTATCTTGGCAATGGTTGAATTCCGACCCCTCATATATTAACAGAATCTGTTCACCTTCACTTCGTCTACCTGTGTGTGAAGTTTGGATTATACCGTTTTAAACACCCTGTACATTGTAATTCGGGGATGCATTTCCATTATCTGCCTATGTTTAATATTAGAGGGGGAACTAAATTTTAAAAAAGTAATCATAAAATAACGCTGACGAATACAAGAAAATATTTGTACAGGAAGTCAAATCAGCTTAAAAATAGATAAGAAAGTCCTGATTAAATTTATGCAATTATTTTTAATGGAGATGTCTTATGGTTAATTTCAGTAGCATTCTTGAACAAAATCATTTTTAGTAATACTATAACTCTAATTTTCGACTCTTCCTAAACTTATATAACTTTTTTTCAATAATATTTTGAAGCATCAGAATTATTAATATATGTACTTTAAAATTTAAAGTATTTATAAATGCTTAGCGAAAGCGAAGGCCATTATTTTAGATTTTTTTATTGTTTGCTAACTTCCTGAGGATTCTCTGTGTTTGCCCACCAAATACCAAAATTTATTCGGAGTATATTATTCGGATCCATGCAAGTAAACAACACTAAAGGAAGGCCCAGTCACTGATATTTACACAGGGATCCAAGCCGTTACTGCGGAAGTTGTAATCACAAGGTCTGGTGCAAAATTTAAGATTCTTTAACCAATTTTAATTTATCCGTAGCTTAAGAAACGCTTACAATGTGATTTTCGCATTTTCTGCTCAAGCAAGTTAAAACCTACAGCACTCGTGGCAGCGATTTTTTAAAGTAAGGTCCATCTAATAACAAAACAGAAAAGTGTAAACATTCACATTATAAGTAATTGATAAAACTCTTTGACAAATATGCAATGGAACATATTTTATGTGCTTTCACGTTTCTATGGATTGATGGGTACAATTATCAGAAATATTTTTAGAGGAGGGGGAAGAATTTCGCTCTTTTTCAAAGCTTCATTTTTTTATAGTATGTACTTAAGATACCATAATAAAAGGATAGGCAATATATTTGAAAAAAGCAGATAAGCAAAATCACTCCAATCAGAACAACCCATTTTAGATCTGTCTGTAAACAGTGTACACTAAGTTTATATCTGTTATTTAATGTTATTAGTGATACGGTACTAATTAATTATTTATATAAATGAAATTGTGCTTTACATTACATAATCTCATAGAAACCGATGATTATGATGTTAACAAGTTTTGTTGAAGATTGGGCAAGAAAAAGTCGCTTGTCCATTTGTCCTCAAAACAAATCTTCTAGCCACTGCAAGAGCACATAAGGAGAAATGAAACACATTTCACATCGATGGATAATCGAGTAATGAATCACTTTGTTTCGCAAACTTTATATATGAAGTTTATATGAACTCGTATATTATCAGTAATGGTAGAACTGACTACACCAGAGCTCAACGACGTTTTGTACGATTCATAGAATGCAACAAACATAATCTGCTCAGCTGCCTTTATCGCCAACATTTGCAACTAAAAAAATTTTTCCATCTATCGGGCTCCGAATTATATGTCAGTTTAAAGCTCTAGATTAGCTTTATGTCAGTTTGGGTACAAGCACTATGTACAAACAGTGTTTGCATAAGCAATACTATCGTGAATTGAAAATGCTTAACAACGAATGGGCACAAGAGACTTTACAAAACAGGAAGGGGGGGGGGGGGGGAGGCAAGATGGTGCAGCTGCCTCCCCTCCCCAATCTAAATCAATTAAACTTAAGAGGCTAAGTCAGTGCAGGTGAACGGGTAAAGATAGGTCAAGACAAAAATACTTTTTTTTATTTCAGTATGAAGACCGCGGTTGAAAGGTTCTGTTTTCTGTCTTCAGGAAACTGCTTACTGCGCGCACCTCTCCGTGACCACTTGTACAGTATCTTCGCAATTTTGCAGCTGTCACGCGGATTCTGTTTTACTACTTGCAGAGAATCGGCCTCGGTGGCTCAGTGGTTGCGTGATCGCTGCACTTCCTTCGGAAGGGAAGTAAAGCCTTAGGTCCCGTGTAGTCGTTTGCCGGCTGCAGGGTATTACAGAACCCTTGCGAGGCAAAATTTGCGGCCCCTATAATGCCGTCCTGAAATGACCATAGCAGTTGAAAAGGACGTTAATACCAAACAAACCAAACCAGACCAACTTGTAGAGAACCTGAATAGATCAAGAAAGGATTGCTGACGGTAATTTCCGTTTCCCTCATCCAGTGATGAAATAAAATGAAACTTGCAGAATCTGTCGCTAGGTGCGCTGAGAGTACCTAGGCCAAGTTTGTAGCAGACTACTGTGTATTTCTACATGAAAAGACAACTTTGTAAACGGTGTATTAGGGATTTATTTTTTTAATTCTAATTTTTGTTATTTCCTCTTCTGTCTTCCATCGAAGAACATCGCTCAACGATACGTCCATTACGGATGTCATCATTATGCACTCGATTATTTATCGATTTCCTCTTATTTTTGAGAGCTTGGTTTTGTACAATACCATAATAAAAAACTCAGCATGACAAAATGTAACGATGTTCCAAAACGATATAAGAGGCCTTTTTGTTTTATCTATTCTTATCAAAAATTTTTTTTACTATATCATCTATTTTTATATTTTTCTATTACTTTTATTAATTCTATTTAATTTTAATATTATTTTATTATTGGCATTTATTCCAAAATATATATTATATACGATTTTTATCGATCTATAAAAGGAAGAATTTATGATTACCATCTGAAGCACATAACAGACTGGCAATATAAAATCATCTCTGTCAACATATTTTAATTGTATAAAGATGGAAAATACGTTTTTAGTTTAGCAATACGAGAAAAATTAGTTTTATTTTTGGTGACACGTTTCGTAAAACTTACATCTTTAGAGCAATGGTTGAAAATAATTTTTTTATGTTTTTTTTATATCAGATTCAAATTACAAAATATATAAAAGCCAATCTGATTTAACAATTTAAACAATAGAATTTTGATTGGATAAATCTTATGACAGAATGAGGTAGGCAAATAAAATAAATACACAAATTAAGTCAGTAAATTAATAATATAATAAATATAAAATTGAATATAATATATAAAATACAGAAAAATAAAATAATTGGAATAAATAAAATATATAAAATAAAAACAAAATAAAAACAGATAAAATAAATAAAAATAAAATAAAGTATATTAATTAAAAAAATAAGAACTCCATTTAATTAAAAGAAAATTTTATGTTTTATTATTATGTTTTAACTGAAATTTCATTCAGAAAGTTTATATACTGAAGATGGGATAAAAATCCCGAAAACGTTTTTTAAATACATTTCAATTTTGTCATCTACGTTTCCACGGATCATCGGACTTTCATCATAGATCTTCTCCTATTACTGTATTTCTTCCTGTGTTTCGTGTAACATTTCTCCACAAGACCTTCTTTTCATCTGTGTTTCATCTACATAAGCTCCACAAGACCGTTGTTTCATCTGTGTTTCGTCCACTTCAACCTTTGTATTTCTCCACTGGGTGACGTTTATTCAATTGTTTTTATTATTTATTTTTATTTCTATTTCTTTTAATTAAATGGAATTCTTATTTTTTAATTAATATAGGGGAGACCGGGGCGCGTATTTCACAATGGTACATGGAAACTGCAACCGCTGTTGTTTTATCCGATCAGGAACAAAGAGATGGAGGAGCTTATAAAACTCTAAGATGTGAATTAAAATCTTTTAACATTGCTAAAAATTATATAAACATTCAAAACAAATATAAAAATATTTCTTTTATATTTTAATTATGTATTATTTTAAAATTTAAATATATAAATTTTTTTATCTTTGCAATTGAGTCTGACCAGGAAGTGAAATAAGCACTAAATATCGACGGCTTTAAAATATTTTATAATTTTGCTTTTAGAAAAAAATTTTATGACTAGATAAAACAGCAGTGGTTGCAGTTCTCATGTACCATTGTGAAATACGCGACCGGGGTTAGCTGTTACAGGGGCAAGTTGTTACAAACGCTTCTAAAAATCACCAGCAGATGGCAGGACATATTTCTCTCTAACTGAGATGGCTTAGCATATGATCTTTGATTTGACATGGCGGCTTGCATCTGTGTCGTTTTTTAAAGTAGGTAGGTAAACTTTTTAATTTTTCATGGTACTGAGTAAATTTCCACCTTTCACTAAATGATTTCTTAAGTTAACGTTATATAGGCTAGAACTATATGCCACTAGAAAGGGTATAAACTGTACTGTAATTCGTGTATAATTGTTTGGCAATAAAAGCAAATGGTCACGTATAGGAGCTGTGCAATCGTGGGAAGCACATGTGGGGTTAGTTGTTACAGTGTTCTTGGGGCAGGTTGTTACATGTAACAAGATGCCCCGCAATGTACCGGAGTTGTAAAATTTTATCAACAGCTAGTCAACTGTAGCCTACTTAATTAATAAATTGCTGCAATAAGAGACTTTAAATTTATTTGTGTGCGTTAACTGTGATTCGGAAGATGACAATGGTCATTCCAGTACTGACGAAGAAATGCCCCATTCCCCTACGATCTAAGAGAGCTTAGCGAAGCCTAATCACTGGCTAATTTTTAAGGTGATTTTATTTAAATAGCTGTTAAAATAGGCTGCATAATAATTTGTTTTTTTTTTATTGAGACCTCGCATGAATGAAAGTTTAGGCTAGCCTAGGCCTACCGTTTTATTAAAATTTGTAAATATACAATGCTTAGCGTAGCCTAGCTACTTTGCTACGCTTCCTGTGATGTTATAAATAGGCTAAGTTACAGAGCCTACTCTTATGTATAATAACTGTGATAGCCCAATTGAGGCAAAAGATAGCAAGTTTTTTATTTTCAGTAAAATGTTAATAAATTTTATTATTGATGTTTCTTGTATGATAGACTATTTTTGTTATGTTTATTTTATTGAGTTTGCTGGTAGTCAGGTTGACTATAGCATGTAACAACTTACCCCAACCCTGTATCAACTAACCCCATGATGGGGCAAGTTGTTACAACTTGCACTACTAGATAAAAGAACTTATTATTAAAAAATGGTTGATTCTAATATCACACATCTTTTAAAATTAATAAATAAATCTTTAAGGAATATACTGGTATTATCAAAACTACTTTACTATTTATCATAAAGCTACAAAAAATTCCCAACTGAAAATTGTAACAACTAACCACGGTCTCCCCTACTTTATTACAACTCCTACTCTTATATAAAAATAAAATAAAAATAATATAAATGGACTTAAATTGTACCAATAAACAAAATGTAACATACATTCATATGACAATTTAGTGAATCAAGGGCTTTAAATTTATGTAAAGTTCGTGAATAAAAATGTTATTATTCCAGTTGATACCTACCATTCTCTTATAATTTCATCATGCCTGAAATGCTTCTTGCAAACGTGAGAAAGTTCTCTGTCCGATCTCGAAATAGCCCTTCTCCACGCTTCTATAAAATCGATTCAATTTTCGGGACTTTGAATAGTGAAAGTTTCTCGTCAATGGTTGTTAATGTTATGATGAACCACTCTGACAAAATGGGACAAAGCATTTTCTGCCCATCCGCAACGATTTCCAACTGTAACTTTAAAAATAAGAGAATGCGAAATTTTGTTTCTTTCAAAATAAACCGCGAAAACGAAAATTTTTTAACACACATAGCTATACAAGGACTCCATTGTTAAAGCGGATAGGCTATGTGGGGTTCCCTAGTAAGTGGTGCTATATAGGTTTATGATATGATACTAGTAGACATTTTTATGTGGCCTATAATCATTCCTTTGTCGGTCTAGTGTTCTTAGTTTTATCTTTATGTCCGACCTACGTGGGTGCACCATCACTACTTTGGACCATTAACATACCCAGCTATTGGTGAACGACAAATGGTATCTGTGGACCCCAGTCAGATCCCTTGGAAGATATATGAAGAAACGCCAATTTCAGTTTCTGTATAATTGATGTTGGTCAATATATTAATGTTTTGAAAGATTAAATTAAACCTGTTTTTGCTTTACACAAACCCTATCACTCAATCTGTCTAATAGATATGTGATACCCTACCGTTGATTCATGCTTGGTTGCAAATCGAGGAATATTTGTAATATGAATTTCTTCCGTTATTTTCATGAAACCAATAACACTTAAAAGTTGGGCCATGCATTTCACTTTTTGTAAATGCTTAAGATTATGACGGTCTTTATGAAAATAATTCGGAAATTTTATACCCCTGAATCTGTACCGTTTATAATGTTTAAAAAAATAATATATTGTGCTTTTTTTAAAATTAAGAAAATTGTCATTTTAATTTATTTTGAATATATAAACCTGATAAAAATTTTCAGATCATTCTTATAAAATCACTCCATTGCAATTGGAAATACACTTGAAAGGCCAATGCGCAAATTCCATCTCTCTAGGAGTGTCTAATGTATGGGAAGTGTCTCATTTATGACAAGCCCAACCGCAACAACTTCTGTCCCGAGGGATAAACATGTCTTTTTTTGCAACAATAATATCGGCTCTTTGCAGCATTTAAGCAGAATGCTGTCAATTATTGCACCAAACGAGAGGGTTTCAAATTTTTCAAGTCGAGGAAAGATCCTCTGAAAAATAAGTCTCTGTGATTTACGGTCTTTGTACATAAATATTAATGAAAATAATTACTTGATTTATAGTGTACAAACTGACTTAAACTAATCTTTCATATGTTTAGAAAACGTTATCCTAAAAGCAGATCATCAATTTTCGAGAAAGATATATACAACAAGATAATAAAGAATTCTGTACTTTTAAATTTTAAATAAAGTTTATCATTTAAAGATATACAGGTGTTTCTAAATTATCTCCCGTATTATACATGTTTATCTCAAAAACTATTACAGATTTTAACGTGATTTTTTTTATTCACAAAGAAAAATTCAAAAAGTTACTTAGCATGCCTTAATAAATTTCAGTGTATCCCCCATTTATGGAGTGAAGGACGTCAAAGCGAAACTCGATTTCCTCCCATGTTCGGGGCTAGCATTTCGGGGTGATTTCAGCGATTGTTTCAATTAATTTGTTCTTGATAGTTTCAATGTTATCAACATTGGTCTTGTACACTTTCTTTCATATATCCCCAGAAGAAAAATTTCAGAGGGTTCGCATCGGGTGAGCGAGGGGATCAAAGGATTGCCCCATTCCTTCCAAGTTCGTATCAAGGTATTGCCTAATTTGCAGGCCCCAGTGAAGAGGTGCTCCATCTTGTTAGTAGACTATGTTGGACTGCAATTCTTCCACCTGTGGAATCAGGTAGTTCTCCAGCATATCTAGGTAGGTTGCAGCGGTGATGGTGTCTTCAGCGAAAAAGAAAGGCCCAATTACTCGATCATGCATTAAACCGCACCAAACATTAACCTTTGGGCTGTCGCATATAAGTTCCCTTAGAACGTGGGCAGTTATGTCGGTTTACTGTTCCGGAAGTATGGAATGTTGCCTCATCAGAAAACAAAATGTCCTCAAGGAAGGGGGCATCATTGTCGATTTTTTGGAGCATATCCTCAGCAAACTTCTTGCGCTTCGGTCGGTCATCTGGCTTCAGTTCAAACATCATCTGGATTTTGTAGGTGTAAGACGAAGGCGGTGCTTCACTATTTTATGTACGGATGTCATTGGTATAACCAGTTGATGAGCCACTTGGCGAAGTGATTTACGGGGGCTACGATCGAACGCCTCCCTGACCTTTTCTACTCTCTGTGGTATTGCTGAAGGACTACCAGCCCTTTTTGTGTAATAGGTTACCTGTGTTTAAAAATTTATCATGTCATAGATTAATTGACTTATGATTTGGAGGATCCTTTTTAAACTTTGTTTTGAACATTCTCTGAACTGTAATCATTGACTTAAATTCCCCAAGCCATAACATGCCATTGTTTACTGCTTTTTGCGAAAAATGGAACAACGTGCCACCAACAATGGTACCATGCACCAACCATGTTTCATTATCAACTCGCGCGAGGCTAAGAAACTTTTTGAGTTTTTCTCTGCGATAAAATTGGATTCAAAACTTTAAAAGTCCCACAATTTCAGTAGCTCTATCTCCTAAACGCTTGGATCAATCGAAAAAGCACCAAGAATAAACTTTCTCAAATGTTGTGTACAATCAGAAAATACTATTAAAAAGAGGAGTTTCCATTGCACATTTCAAAGTTGACTTCCATATTCGAAAATGGCATCAATTTTTTTTTGTTCTTTTTTGGAAATGGAACACATAAAAACCACTCGCATAAAAGTACACTAATTCTTCCATTGAAAGTGCTCTGTCAGATTTGTATTTTAGAAGTTGGTTATTGGTTCACTTTAAGTGAGACATCCTGTATAATTAAATCTTATTAAAACGTTTATGATAATACTTGTTAAATTAACCTCAGAAATTGTAGTTCTAGTCACAGTTTCTGCGTTTCATGGTTCAGGATGAGCGTCCCTCAATATTGTTTCAATAATGACAGCTTTCCTTCCGATGGAAACGAATAGTTATGCATAAGAGAAACATTACATTATTTATTTTATTGTACTTTCATGGTATTAGGATACGGATAAACACAATAATGTTATGGATAAACTTCCTCTACACAGTGTGTGTGGAGAGCTTTTTTGTCTCGTTTTTCTATTAAGAGCTTTCATGGAAATATAAGAGACAAAGTTGCTTTATCCACCATAAAGTGCATATAAAGAAATCTCTAAAACAATTTATGAAAATTATATCATATTTTTTATTATGTGATAGCTACTGTCGCATTTAAATAAGAGAATGTGTTCGGGATGTGAAATGATCGGATGTATTAGACTAAAAGCGTACTTATTAAATGGAATTTTATTTCAGTTATATAATAATTAAAATAGAATAAAATATTTAGTACATAATAAAAG
Organism: Rhysida immarginata; assembly: GCA_023313115.1. Lineage (NCBI taxonomy): Eukaryota > Metazoa > Arthropoda > Chilopoda > Scolopendromorpha > Scolopendridae > Rhysida > Rhysida immarginata. Next base: position 1,286,271 of record JAHWFO010012898.1, on the reverse strand, counting down.
TTAAAAGTATTTGTGAAAAAAAACGTACATACTGTACGGAAAAATAAGTTACTTCTACGTATTGTAATTATATTATTCTTTCTTTTTTAAATCGTCTATGATCTCAACATTTTTTGGGGAAAGTTATAAGAGATCCATTAAAAAAAGTTTACAATTTCATCTATTTCAGAATCTCCTCGAGAGTCAACGTCGTCAACTTCATACAGTTCACAATTCTGTTGTTCGATCTGTAGAATTCTACAATTTGTGCATTTGATTCTTGTCAAAGGATGGAAGATTTCACTTTAAATTATTTAACCTGTAGAAATTATTCGGTAAGTAAGGCATAAATTTTTATATTTTAACTATAAAAATCTTTTAACAAAAGAAATATCCAAAATAAAAGAAATTACATCACAAACGTCCACATTTGAAAACTAAATTTAAGGATTTAATTACTAGATGTCTGAAATAAGTAAATAAAATCTTTTTTAGGAAAGAAGAGATACCATTTTTACTCCAATTCTACCAGAACTACTCAACATTTCTTCAATATTTAAACAAGTTCAAAAGCAGTCGTTCGTTATCGCATCAGCACGATTTCGTAGAGAGAACTTTCTTGTGTGTATATATATATACACGTATTATCTTTCAACTTTGCAGAGATCGAGTGTTAGGATTAAGGGGCGGAGAAGTAAGCGCGGAAGATGGGTGGGGGTTGGAAGGATGTGGAGCAGTAGCGGCGGCGGCGGCGGCGGCTGCGGACGGAGGAGCCACGTAGTGGGAGTAGAGTGACTGCAGCGACTGGAGCGGAAGATTCACCGGCGACGTCGGCTGCAAACACGGCGGGAATGACGACTGTTGTTGTTGGGGCAGCGAATAGAAGCCATACTGAGAGGGAGAAGGAGCCACAGAATGTGGGTAATTGAACACCCACAACCGGTCACCAATGTACATCGGACGGGGCGACAAGGCGCCGAGCGAAGAGTAATACTGTTGCGCCATCACTTCCAAATCGTTCGTATATTTTCGTTTCCACTTTGTCCGTCGATTTTGGAACCAGATTTTAATCTAAAAAATAAAAAATTAAAACAGAATAAATTAGGGGCGTTTCAGTTTCATTTTCGTTATTGGAGGTTTCAACTGTAATAAATTATAAACACATATGCCGATTGCAAGTATCAGTAGAACATGGTAAATTAATGCGGAATACTTTTATTTTAAGCTTTAAATAACTTCGCTAACGAACATTATGTACTCGTTAAATAAAGAGATTTGTTTTTTCTATGTCATTACGATATCATTTTCTTTGCTCTGTTTGTCGCTGTCGCCCTCTACTATTAGAATTCGAAAAGCAATAACTTCCGATTTTCCTCACAAGGCGTCACCGTTATCCAGACACCTACAAGGAGCACAGGATTAAGTGGCTAGAAGAGGGGTGATTTGAAAATTGGGAGATATTGCAATTTTAACATGAAACTAGTCCGTATTATGGATTTCTTCAAGATTATAGAGAAGGTATCGGACGGTGAGGAAATATTTGACGAATATTTGTCCCAGTTTTTGATGACTTCACAGAAATTCACAAACTTTAATTTATCCTCTTTTACCTCAACTCCCCATTGTTGACTGTAAAATCCCACGACAGATCTGACTCATTCTGAACTTTCACATTGTTACAAAAACTATAGCCCAATTTCACTTGTCAGACATTTTTAATTTGACTTTGCAACAATATACTAACTGTACACGCCCAGTCACACTTTTACAGACAAGCTAGAGAGCTAAAACTTGATACACTACACAAGACCGATGACAATGCATGTTAAAGGAAACATTTTTCAAATCGGTTCACTGGTTCGTGTTCTAGGGCACCAATTCATTTCAGTCGTCTCTCCTTAAGTTGGAGGAGCTATTGTTATATGAATTGCTTAAATGTTTCTACCAAACAATTAGTTTTTCAAATTGTTGACGCCGGCTTGAAGAGATAAAATAATAAAACATTATAATAGCGTGTTTTGAAAAAAAAAAAAAAACAACTTTTTTTCCCTCTTATCTTGTTAAATTATATAATTACCGCATGAAATAAGGACATGTCAACTGAATTAGCAAAATTTAAATTAAAAAAAATTAACGCTAAACTGAATAGAGCTGAAGATTAATTCGGCTTAAATGCAGAAGTGTATTTCATTCAATGAAGACTCGCTGAGTTAAAGATATTTGTAGAATTACAGTGGACCTCGATAATACAGGGTGTTTAAATATTCATTTGACAAACTCCATATGTACAGGGTGTATCTAAAAACCTGTCACAAACTTCTGGTGGTGATTCTCCACAGCGAGATGAAAACAAAATTTCATATAAACATGGTTCGGATAACGAATCGTTTATGAGATTTCCGCAGTTAAAATTAAAGTTTCGGCAGCTGGGCTTTCTACTCTGTGGATGGCAGGTGACATGTGGAGAAGCTACAGCAAATTCTTGAAATAATATCCATTTGTTGGTTATTAACAGGTGCGCCTGCTAATAACTTCATGTGTACCTAAACAATCATTCAGGAGGGTAAAACGGATACTGTAGTATACGGTCGTCATTTTGAACATTTGTTGTATTTTCTCCGCATGTCACCTGTCATCTACAAAGCACAAAACCAACTGCTGAAACTTCACTTGATATCTCATAAAGGGTTCGTTATCCGAACCATGTTTATATGAACTTTTGTTTTCTTCTCCCTGTGAGGAGTCATCACCAGAAGTTTGTGGCAGGGGTTTAGATACACCCTGTAGATTCTATTGACGATATTAAGAAACCGAAACTCAGAATACTGCTAACTTCCATTTTCGAGTTTCTGGCTACTATTTTATAATGTTACTAGCTGATATACCCGGCGTTGCTCGGGCTCCTTTTCGATGAATTTTTGCAATTTCTGAATGTGAACATTCAGTGAAAATGAACCCATGAAAAAAGGTTAGAAAATTGTTTAATATTTCATTTTTTTTCCAGCAATGACGTATACCGCAAGTAAATTTTCGTTTTCGCTTGAATCCTTCACACGTTCCTTTTTGTTTGTCATAGTTTCTCGCGTTCTCAACAGTAAGAGCTTTAGAGGCCGTACCCAACATAAATAAGATTTCAAAGATTTCAACAGTAATTTTTTATAATTTTAGGCCTTACATCAATTAGCTAGTGTTTACAAAACAACAATTAGCTTTTTTTGTTGAAAACAACAGCACTTTCATTTATAAGTTTTTGTTTTTAATATGTCTAACATTTTTTAGCTGAAAACAATAATAGGCCTAACATCAATTATATTTTTAACAATTGGCCTAACAGAAATTACTTATTGTTAACATTTGGCCGAAGAGTAATTAGCTTTGGACTATCTGTTATAGGCCTAATTTTAACTTCCTACTGATGACAACAGTCCTAACATTTTTTAGCCATATTTAACAAAAGCCCGAGCATTAATTACCCATTTTAAGCAATAGGCCTAATTTTTTTATCCATTTTTTGCTTTTGGCCTAGCATTAGTTAGCTCTTTTTTTACTATAGGCCCAACATTATTCAGCTATTTTTTTAACAACAGGCCTAACATTTATTAGCCATTTTCAATAATAGGCCTAACATTTTTATCCATACTTAACAGTGGGCCTAACATTTATTAGCCATTTATTTCAAGCCATATTTAAAATAGGCCCAGCATTAATTAGCCCTTTTTTCCATTTAAGCCTAACATTTTTTGCGATTTTAAACAATAGGGCTAATTTTTTTTAGCCCTTTTTAACAATAGGTCTAGTGTTAATACTTCTTTAGGCCTAACATTTTCCACCATTTTTAGCAATAGGCCTAACATTTATTAGCCCTTTGCTACTGTAGGCCTAACATTTTTCAGCCATTTTTTTAACTGTAGGTCTAATTTTTTTCAACCTATTTAACAATAGGCCTAACATTTCTAGCCATTTTTTAAATTCGGCCCAGTGTTCATCAGCCCTTTTAATCTTTATGCCTTTCGTTTATTAGCCCTTTTTTTTCAATAGGCCTAACATTTTTTAGCCATTTTTAACAATTGGTTTAGCATTATGTCCTTTTTTAATATAGGCCTAACATTTTTCAGTCCTGTTTTGCCTAACATTTTTTTAGCCCCCTTTTAACAATAGGCCTAACAGTTTTTAGCTTTTTTTTTTCAATTGGCCTAGCCTTTTTGAGCCTTTTTTAACTGTAGGCCTATTTTTAATTTAATATTTTTTAGCCATTTGTTTCCATCGCCCTAACATTACCCACATTTTCGTTTAGTCCTAACAGCACTGCAATTTAAATAAGAAATGTGTGCGGCCTCGTCTAAGCTTCATGTGGGGCACATATTGCAAGCCTTTTTTCTTTTAAATTCGAAAAAAAACGTGTTTTCCGTCTTGGGCTCGTCATTTCCGTAAATGTGTGATTTTTTTCATGCCAGTTATTGCCAATTAAAAATTTTTAAGGGAGAGGGGTTGGTCTCAAAAGTCCCGTAACTGTTAGTCCGAATTCAATGCTAAGCTTAACAGGTGAGCTCAGGTAGGAACTCGTACGCATATCATAAACAGAATTTGAAAGTGTTGAAGCTTTCTCGAGTCTTCGTCGGACATACAGACGGGCAGTCAAACAGACTCACAAAAGAGCGAATCCAACTTTTGCTTTTCAGCATATCATAATGTAAGCTAACTTTAGACTAAATCTATTTCCTGCATGCAGCACCATGAATGTAATAATTCTGAATGTATTTTTTCTTTTTCTCAAATTTCAAGTTCTTTTCCTGAACTGTCAATTAGCTTCAAAAGATGGCGTCGTTTATTCCACTCTTAAAATACTAATCTCGTGACCTGCGGGAGAGGTTTTTCATTGAAACTGAAAATGAAAGTAAATCTAAAAATTAATTTGATAAAAATCTATTAAAATTATGTTTTGATAAGAATCTATAAAATTATCGATTCTTATCAAATTCTTTTACCAAAATTGTTTTGATAAAAATCGATAAAATTAAAAATCTTTTGTCTTTTCATCCCTTAGGGATGCTGATTGTTAAATAATAATAATAATATTTTAATAAAAATAACTTTACAAAAAACTTGAACATCCATTTTAAAATTTATTAAGGATTATTATATTGAGGTATAACTAAACCAAAAACTTGATCTAGATAACATTAAATAACCTCAACTTTATTTTGTATATATAGAAAATTATAATTGAAAACAAAATTTAAAGGAAAAATCAATAATTACAAAATTTATTGATTGTCAGTTATATTTCCAGACGATAATAATGAGAAATTTTTTTATAAAAATTGCATTTCAGCCGTATTTTAGTGGAAGAGTAACTCAAGTGATAAGGCCGACTGAGCCAACAATGGCGGATTCTCTAGCAGACGACAAAGTCTGGCGTACATTCTTAATCTAGACTTTGCCCACAGGGCATCTTATCGGACTCGATCCGGGCCGAGTTAGATGATGTAAACGCGAGGCACTTTTGGATTAGCTCAAATCGATCCGGATCGAAACGTGCATGTAAACGCTGTGAATGGCATTAAAAACTACAGCCGGAAGTAAACTATACAGTTCGGATGTTTACATTTTGAACAAGGTGAATACATAAATATAAAATAGGAATGTAAAATTAAAATGTGTTAAACACGAGTCGTGTAAGAGTTATGTCGCTTTAAAGTAGGAACTTTGTTAGTGTAATTACGCAATGACTGCATCCTTTTGAACCCGCAAAATTGGCCTGACTTTGATCGGCAGCGGCGCAGCCGACAAGAAAGACAGGCCTGAGCACTCAGACGTCACCTGACCATAATAGCCTGAGCCAAGGATGATAAAATAACAAGGATTGCTTTTGCGATGCTACCATCTAGCGAGGAAATTTGCAAACAAAGTAACTGTGACGTCACTCCTAGACCCGATGAGCGGGCAGCGCAGGAGACATGCTTGGAATACGCTGTTCTGCTGCCGCGTATATTATAATTTAATAACTACTTAGAAAAACCAAAACTCGCAACGCATAAAATATTTGACATTTCCAAAAGATAAACGTTGAAAATTTTGGGTGAACAAATTTAAAGGCATTAAAAAATTCAATCTGAAATCATGCCAGGATTACACTGAATACAGTGGAGCAGACGTACTTCCAGCGAGAGACTACCACCTCGAAAAATTTTAAAGAGTGCTTTAAAATTAAATAATACCGATACTTAAATTTTTAATATCAGACACTAGCATCGACGTAGCCAAACGCGCAAAGTACCCCCTCCCCCACCATAAGTCGTAAACGTATTTTTGAGTGAGCACCCAACCCCTCTCGATGTTTAGAAAAATGAGAACGTTCGTCTGCATTAAGTAATTGAATTTAATGCGAAAACTTAAAAGATCTGTGCATTTTATTTTTATAAAACCTAACCTAACCTAACCTAACCTAACCTAACCTACCTAACCTAACCTAACCTAAACCAAACCTAACCTAACCATAGGTTAGGTTTTATAATAATACATATTTTTTCGCTCAAATGATGTTTTTAAGCACTTTTAGCCCCTTCTGGGCCTTCTAGCTTAAGTTTTATTGTACATAAAAATGCATGTTTGAGACTTTAGCGCATATTTTTGAAGGGCTGTTGCTTACAACTACAGTTCATTTTTATCCAAGTATTTGCTGCTGAACAGGTAAGTTTTTACTGCATATTTTGGCTGGGTTTTTTTTAGCGCATATACCATATTTGCGCATAGTCTTGCACTTTTTAGTGCATTTAAATCCGAACCCTAATTACAAATAAAATGCTACTAGTTTATCTGTGGTTCAGTTGATTTTTCCGAATAGATTGGCCATTTATTTTCCAGTAATGTGTTCAATTTAAAAGAATCACTGGAGAAAATGTATCATCATAACATTATATTTCATAAATTTATGTTTTTGGATCAACACTTTATTAAGAGTCGTGTCAGTATTTTTTCATTTTTTAAACATATTTATGTAGGCCCCGTTTCTTTTTTTTTCTTTCCAGTATTGACATTTTCAAGTATTCAATTAAAAACATCATTTGAGTGAATTACTAGGTCGGGAAACAATAAGCATTACATGCAAATCCGAAGCCTACTTATAAAAATAAAGAGCACAGATCCTTTAAGTTTTTGCATTACAATTAAAACGACATTTTCAGTTTATGAATTAAGCTAATTTTGAATTAATAAAAAGGGTATGAAAAAAATATAAATAACTTATTAATATATCAGATCAAACATATATATAATTATATGTAATATTCTGCAATAATATA
>JAHWFO010012898.1:1266956-1278981 GCA_023313115.1 Rhysida immarginata | reverse complement strand
ACTTTATTTATTATTAATTTTTTTGTTTTTATTAATTTTACGATTTTTCCCCATTAAATAGGAGACTAAACTCATTTAAATTTAAATTAGTCATTTAAACTCCTTAAATCAATAATAAATAATTGATTATTATTATTTTATTTTTGATTTATTTATTTATTTATTTATTTTTTACTTATTATTTATTGTATTCCAGCGTTTTTGTGTCTCGCCCTTCTCTACATCCGTCACTTGTGTTGCAATAGAAATTTAATTGAATAGTACTACTTTTGTGCACCCGTTTCAGCGATGGAAAATTGCAGTTCATATAAATTGTAGGCCATGCTTTTACATGATTTTTAAACAGGAGCGCTTCAAAATCTTTATCTATCCATCGGATCGGCCAATTCCTCTTCAAATTTTTAAACAGCTGCTAGACATTGTGGTCGTCGTGGTGAATGCGAAATAAACAACATCGAAAGGCAACAGGTAGCAAATCTACTCTTTCCCAATGCTATTGATGCGACACGAGTGCTTTCCAGAAGTGGCGCGGGTCCATCCCATGATAGCGATATTTACATTTCGACACGGTAAATAAAACTTATTTCTTTTCCGAAGAAATATTCAGCAATACCTGCTAGGAAAGGTTTTCTTTAATAACTTCAGCCTATATTTTACAGAAAATAGTCTAAATTAAACCTAATTCGAAATGAAACAACGAACTATGTTCAGTTGACTTTGCGAGTAAATTTTTCCCATTTCACTTGTAAAGCAACGGCGTCTGCTGACAATAATCAACAGAGTTTATTAATAAAGATGCGTTGAGTAATTTTTTAACGATTATTTGTTATGTTAAAAATTGAACTATGATTAACAAAGTATGAACGGAATGCAAGAAAATGAGAACCAGTCTAGAAAGCCTTCTCCAAACCTTTCATAATTATTATAAACCAAAAATGATGATTTATGAACAATGAACTGGGAACAAAAGAAAATTAAATTATATGTACAAAATTAAATAATGAAAAAAAATTGATAAGATAAATGAATCAGCTACACAGGCAAGCTGGGCATGGACTGTAAAGTAGTTGTGCATTCAAGTCCATTTCAGTAAACAACGTTGTATGCCTTCTCCTGTGGCGCAAAAACATGAATCCCAAGTTGCTGGACCCTAATGTTGAAGTGTCTTATCCTAGAATCCCAAGCCTAAGGTGGATTCCAAGTCGGAGTTGATACACTTTTCAGCAAATAGACGTTCTTTAGAAATGATTGTCACACTGTTGTTTGTTATTTCACAATTGATTGAAATTTATTGTTTATGCTCAGCATAAGTGCTTCCTCCAAACCGTATTGCCTTCCCATAACCTATTGCCTGTTGCAGTAGGATTAGGAATGTTGGCTATAATATGCTGCTCAAGTAACCAATAGGAATCTTTCCTAGAGGGCCAATGAATGAGCGAGCAATTCCAGGTGGCTGCATGAAACTGACCAAAGCATCATGCTCTTCAACTGAAACTTCACAAATATTGTCAATCCACCATTTGTTGTCATAAACACAAGCAATGTATTTCCCTGGCTGAAGATTAGCAACTGATAGGGATGAGGAATCGATTACAGCAAATGGGCTCAGGGATGCTACAAATGATTTGTATCATTAGAAACCCTGCTAATTCGAATTTGGACTTCAATTAATGGGCATAAATTGGTGATTTTCACGTGTACCTGCAATCCTCTTTCATGACGCGTAATTAAATAACTGAATTTTTGAAGTACATTTTCTTGGATGGAAGGAATCGATCCCCAAGCAAAGCAAGATAATCATACAAACTGCTGTTTTCAATGACAATAAAAGATCTTGATTGTAGAAAAAGATTTTGTGCTATTTGGCTTTGAAATTAGGAAAATTGGCTGCAAAAAATTTAAATGGCAAGTTTAAAGACAGTTAATATTTTCAAAGTTTAAAGCGAGTAGTGTGCTTGATAGGCTTGCCAAAACATAAGCTTTCAGAAGGTTTCATTTCCAAGTTATGAGCAACAAAATTCTGCTTAAAAATTTGCGCGTCAAATTATTTTGCCCAATTTGCAATGACATAGCACTAAAATTAAAAACTTCTAAATCTTGATACTGTAACCACTGTATAAAGAATAAAAATTCTCCTAAATTGCCAATTTTTAGGATAGTAGCTGTTGTAGTTCCAATACAGCAGCACTTGAAACTTTGCAATTTATTTGTGCGCACAGTCGTATTCCGAAGGGGACCTTTTTCCAGGAGGCCCTGGCAACCTTACTACACTACATCTAAGAGTGAAAATTTGCACAATATCAGTAGATGAATCCACCATTAACTGTATCAAATTTCAATAAAATTGAAGTTGGTACCTAAAACACCTCTTGGTCACTTGACATGGAATGACCCTTCTTTAAGGTGTTATTGCTAACAGAAAGCTGTTACATACAACGGTTGGAGCATAAAGTTATGGCAATCATTTTTTTGTGAGAATTCGAGCGTGGGTGGAAAAGGACAAGAAATGGACGAAATGTACGGACATTTAACAACACGCCAACATTGTGCTCTTCATGTTTATTAAGGTAGTTGACATAATATTACAGTTTCGTGTTCCAGAATCATTACAGCATACATACTCTTTCTAAAGGGCATGGAAAGGCATTATTCTCGACAGCTTCTACCAACTCTCCGTGGCATTCTCTGGTATATCTCCCACGGAGAACGGCTATTTTAATATACGAGCGTTGTTCAACTCGGCTTACATCCATCCTACACGGCGATTTATTAAACTGATTTAACATTGCTCTTTGTGCAAAACAGGAAATCACAGAGCCGTCTGGGGTTGTGGAAACATACGAATGGCTTCCTTCAGACATATGGGATACCGTCCCTTAGCTCTGAGAAATAAAATTAGTTACTTATGCCCCAACCTTCGTATCTATTATCAAAACAGTTGTTCGATATCACCTGTTTGTATATATTGATTATAAATTTGCATTAAAGCAACAAACCTTAACAACAGTAAATAGTTTAATACAGTTCTTGATTTCCCACTCCCAATTCTATCAAAGAAGATGTACAGGGTGGTCCAAAACTTTCGATACGAAAGTTGTTTTTTATCGGGACAAATATGCATGGACAGTTCAAACTAGGCTGATTACAATGATATAAACTTGCATTTACACGTTGTTCGGTGTGTTTGACATCAATATCAATGGTTTTGTAAAATCATATTGTAAAGTTGGCCTCCATCTTCGGGAGAAAAATCTGTTAGAATGGCCAAAATTTCACGCTCGATACATGTTCGCAGCTCTCCCAAGGTCTTATAGGGTTCGTCTTGAAGATCTGTCCTTCACGTGATATTATAAAATGAAATATGATGGATCGAGTCAGATGAATACAGGGGCAAGCCGAAAGCTCATCCATAGTGCTTTGGATAATCCAGGTCGATGACATTCTGTCCGACATGTTCAGACACCAAATAAACACGAAGTTTATTTGAAGTCACGAATATGTCGCATAATTTTCAAACAATTACACTTAGTACTTGCTGAGAAATTGACGTTTAATCTTGGTAGGTAAGTTTTGAACCATCCTGTAATCAGTTTCAATTCAGTTGATTTTATTCATTTTAGAATTAGCCATTTGACTATCTCCACATAAAACTAGTTTCACAAGAAATAAGCAGTTTCAATTTATATTTCTTCTTAAATTTAATATCAGACCGATCAATTTTCAAACAATGATTAAAACTATTTTAAGATATCTAGCAATGATTGCGTTTTCTTTGTTAATATTAATGTGCAGCTTCTAAAGAGCGTTAATCTAGTTCGGTAGACAGGTAAACCCATAACAGAGCTTCTGTTTTGTCCTGCCTTATGTAGGAAGAACTGGTTTTATAGCATGCATCCAAGTAAATACATGCATTCTATAATCATGCCATCAATAAACTGAAGAGGAATAAAAATAAAGAGACGAACGATTTTTTTTCACCCCTATGCCTTCGGAAAGTCTAAAACTCAGTCTTTTTCGTATAGAGCCAAAAGGTGAAACTATAGGCGATTGTTTCGGCAATCATCTTTCGCACTTGCTAATCCGCCATGATCTCCTCTCTTTTTATCGGATGCGGGCCGAGCGATAGAATTCGGCTGACCCACAAAAACTTAATTCCAAAAGTTAATTTGTTTAACTTTTCAAAATAGGCAATTATCAGGTGTTGGCCAAATCCTATAGCATGGACAAGACCAAAATCCTCGAATATCGTTGAACTAAGTGTATAGACGTGAAGGACATTATGTTGAAAAATAAAAAGCATTTGTTCCCAAAAAAATCTTTCTTCATTTTTGAACGGACTTACAGAACATCTCTATACTACCGCGAAGTGTGAAACACATTCACGTTTATCACAGAGCATTACGGGAGATGAGGCATTATTCTAAACGAGATATGGAGAGAAGCTCTGGAATTTTGAGCCTTGGAATTGATGAAATCGTTCTGGATTTTGGAGTATGAGAACGTGTCGATGATCTATTATCGTGTGAACATACAATATTTTGAAATGTAGGGAACGCTTGTCTCTCTGACCAACGGAATTTGACAAGGAATTCTCGGGGAATGAAAAGGAACGTTCGACGCCTTATGTCCCTGGACCTTAATGATATGTTCGTGGAAGTCAGATATTCTCATTTAAGGCTGTGAATTGCTTATTGAATTATGATTGCATATTATCATTGTGAGATGAGATTGGTTTTTATAACAGTCATTTAATTTCCGAGACATCATCCATCCCGTCTGAAGGAATTCTCCCCCCCCCCTCCATAGGGTTTGCCCAATCTACCCCAACGAATCAAAAATTCCAGATCTCAGAGGGAAGGTAATGAAGACGAGAGAACATACCAAGTCTTTGATTACGTGAAGTAGCTAAGGCGTTGATGTGAATATCCCAGGAAAGTTCTGAGGTTAAATCCATACCCAAATATTTAATGATGTATTAGAACCAAGTAACCGAGAATTATAATTAAAAAATATCTCTTTGGGAACAGACCGCTTATTTCGCTGATTAAAAATCATATCTTTGGTTTTATCAAGATTCAAAGTTAGCTGATTAATAGAATTCCAATGGTATAACTTAGAGAGGGAAGATTGATTGTTCTTTGAATAATAGAGACAGACGAATCGGCAAAAGAAATTGTGGCATCATCTGCATAAAGAATTAATGAAAGGGGGGGGGGGTAAGATAGAGCATTGATAAAGAGATTAATCAAAAGTGGGGATTGAATGGAGCCCTGAAGGATTCCAATATTCCGAATAACGGAAGAAGAGACAATATTAAAAATGCTAAGGGTATAAGGCCGATCAGAAAAAAAACCCAGACAACCAATCAAGTGGTGGATCATGGATGTTGTAAAAAAAAGAATGTATATAAATTAAGAGTTGATGAGGAATGGAACCAAAAGCTTTAGAATAGTCTAGAAACAGGGATACCACCAGCTTAATTATTAGCCATATTAGATGTAATAAACTCATTTAAGTCGTAACGTGCGGTTGTTATGCTCCGTTTTGTTGAAAATCCATGTTGTGAAGAGGAAAGTAACTTTTTAGTAAAGACATAATGTGACAGACGAGAATGAAATAGTTTCTCAAAAATGTTGAAAAACGAAGGAAGGATAGAGATGGGGGGGGGGGGGGTAGTTAGAAAAATTACTTGGAACAAATTTTTTAAAGATAGGATTAATCTTAGTTTGCCGCAAGCAGGTGGGAAAAGACCCAGAAGTTATAGAAATGTTAAATAAGTTAACGGGAAAATAAATCCCGATGAAGTGGCGATAATAACATCTGGCGAATGCCTAAAGGATCTGGATATGGGGAAGATTTCAGTGGTCAAATGACACAGGATAGTTTATCTAAGGAAGCAGGAATAATGAAAAATGGTAGAAGTTAGAAGTTTAGTCGGAACTGAAAAAGGATAAGATTATTATTATTATTATTATTATTATTATTATTATTATTATTATTATTATTATTATTATAATGTAAACAATAGTCCTTCTAGTATTTAAGGGCACCAAGTAATCACTGATATTGGAAGTCTATTTTGTCTAGCACCTGATATAAAATGTTTTTTCTGAGATTGTAATCGTCTTTTTAAGTCTGCAGTGAAAGACGGGATTCTTCCCATTTTTTAATCAACCGTTGCATTTTATTTCTCTTGGAGATATTTATATGTAAGGAGATATTCTGAGTAATTTTTACACGAATTTCTGTTGCATTCGAATCGCCTGTCGAATGTTGTAAGGTAAACTGTTCCAATGAAAACCACACTGAAGGGAAAATTAGGAAATTCTTGCAAGATTTCTAGGATGGACAGGTTGAAACTTATACCTCTTGTTGTACGACTTTCATCTGAATCTTAATGTTATCTTTTAAATGAACTGGGTGATCCGAGTCTTTAATTCCGCGAATCATTTCCATTAGTTTAGTATGGATAAGATTGTTAAAATTAAGACGATAACAACTTTAATCCAATGTGCAAGACTAACCCAAGAAGCAAACTTTATAAATCAACACACAAAAGATTCGCCCTTGTATTATGTGTTTTTAAAATTATTATTCTTTCGTCTAGAAATATATATCAAAATGAATTAGTTTAATGTTCACCATGTAATTCATAAATAGGGTTTGCTCGTCTCTCGCAATGGGTATAAAAGGAAAGTAAGAATCAAACCTTGAGCTGTCATAATTTTTCTCTGATTTTAAAAGAAATAATATAAACTAACTCCTTTTTTGGTGCCCCCCTTCCTCCCCTTCCTTTTGCTTGCTCTTATTTATTTCTTAAGAATCTGTTGTACTGTGTGAAACGCCTTCCTCGCTTCTCTGTGCAGATATTTTTCCGGCTGGAAGAAAGTTTTCGCTTCGTTCAGTGAGAGGTTCATTTTTCGTTTCCCATTCGCGTTCTGTCAACTGAGATCAGACGCAGAAGCGAGTGACTAGTTACCGGAAGTGACAATGCATCTCCCTCTTCATCACCCTCCCCCATGCCCATAGACGCACCTCATCTGGAAGAAGTAATGTCCGAACCGTTTAGGTTAGAATTTGAAATAGACGAAGGGTAACCGTAAACGCTCTTTTCTTTTTAAATTATCATTGGGGAAAAATATTTCCGTTCTAGTTCTCTTCGTTTATTCAAAACCCAACGCGGGGTATAAATAGAAATGCCGAAACCCGCGACGGTGACGGCAGTGGCAAACACCAAATCATACATTAGAGGGTTCTTTTAACATAAGTTTGCCTCCCTTCCAAAGGAGAACACACTTCTTAAAATACCAGTCGAGATATAAACATCATTAAATGATGCTTCATCAACGTCTACTAAACGTGAATTTACAGCTGGAATTGTCCAAGAAATGATATCTGCCGGCGAGGTAAATAAACTTTTACTCTTCGTTTATTTACGCTTGAAGGAATAAAGGATTTTAGGTTTCTCTCTTACTTCTTTAATATCAAAAACTTTTCACGTGGTTAATTTGGATTTATTTAATTTAAATGTGATCGTTTGTAGACGAATCTAATAGAAAGATAAAGAAGCTCAACTCCAAAGTAAGACATAAAAGCATTTGAGTTATTCTGAGATCATAATTTCAAAACTTTAGAATTACATAATACACAGATGTCGGAAATTAAGGTCAATCTTGATTTCATGCTGTATTTACCTCCCACATATCAACAGCTTCAGTGGCGGTAAAAATCATTACAGGCAAATATGCAGTACATAAACAGAAAGGATGCGCCCCCGGAATTCTCGAGAAGGGCAAAATTGGAAAAAAAAAACCGACCGAAATAAGCCACTGCTGCTAAAACCGTTTCTATATATTCTGTTAATGTAATAAATGCCTGCAACAGATTTGTTGTATCTCCACTCGTAATGAAATTGTATGGATAGTAACAGACTTTTGGCCCACCCTGTATTACAAGGAAACCGAACATCATTCACCTAAGTGAAAACGCTTTTGGAATAGTCTGTACATTCGTACAGGCCTACCACCAGGTCAAGAAAAGGATTCAAAAAAGAAAAAAAATTCTGTTAGGGGTTGCTTGGGGGGTCCTTAAAACCTTAGTTACTCCAAAATGGTTCTTCGCAGTCAAACAGTTTCTTTTCTAAAAAGGTTCGTCTTAAAGAGAGAAGGCCGTTCATGTCGTTTTTGTGTTTGGGTCGATGAAATGAATGTTTCTGCAATTTCCTCCAGTTTTAAAAAAAACCCATTAATTTCTCTAAAAAGGCTTAGCCCATTTCCATGAAAATACGTAAATGCATAGTTTAAGGATTCCTCTAAGTATGAATTAATTTTTTTTATTAAACAAGATAAGAGGAAACTGGTTTTTTCAAACCAAGCTTTTTATAATGTTTTATTTAATGAGGTAAATAAAGCTTAATTTTGCAACAATAAACCATAGATACATTTAACTCTCGCTATAACAAATTGTTTGTTGTGGCAATTGGACAATTCGTAGTAATGAATTAGTACCATTAGAACACGAACCAGAGAGTCGATCTGAAAAATTTTCTCTTTAACATACATTGTCATCGATCCTGTTTATGTGTGTCAAGTTTCAGCTCCTTAGCTTGTCAGGAAGATGGTTTAATAATGAATGCACGATTTGACCTGAACAAACTAACATTGCAAGTTAAATAATAAAATCTTGTAAACATTCCAAGGAGGAGCTTTAGCAGTGAAGCAGAAATACATTTATTAAAAAGAAATTAACCCCTTCCCCAACCCACCCCGAGTAGGGTGAGGGAAGTAGCAGATCCTACGGTCATCTATTTTTACCCCTTTATCTGAAGTTTTTTACCTCTCCCCAGGTTTTTTAATCAAAAAAAATGATTTTCTCGAACGTAATACGTTTAAAATGTAAAAAACCTCGTTATCTTCTTTCCTTTTTCATCATTTCCGAACGTATGATATATAACATGCTATATGTTGCCATAGTTCTAAGGACCAAGTGACTGCCACCCCCGCAAATCCGACCCTACTGGAACAAATGGGGCTAAACTTCATAGCAATGTAGATCTTACCTAAAGGAATCTGGATACTGTATTTCACGCCTTTACGTACTAAATAGCACATAGATATGTTGTCCTCTCTGAATCCCACCCCCGTAATTCCGACCCCAGTGTACCAATCAAAACCAAACTAAATAGTGCAGATGGACATGCCCATAGGAAGCTACATTCCGAATTTCAACCTTCTACCTCAAAAAGTGTAGAAATTATGAAGGACTGACATAATAAAACCAATAAGTTGCTCCATTCTTCCGCTACTTAATAATTTAGACTATGAGCACGGAGCAATATTACTCTCTTATTCTGTGCTATGAGCACTTGAGCAATCCTGCGTCGACAAAGCGATTTCACGTGCGCGCGCCGATGTCAGTAATGCTTAAAAGAGGAACAGAAAGTAACAATGTATTCCTTCTTGATAAATCGATTGTTATATGACATGCCATTAGCTTGGTATTCTTTACACTCACTGTTTTAGCACGTGAATTCGACTTGAAGGGGTCCACGAGAAATTCTGAAAAGTTGATACGGCCGAGCTAAGACTTTGATGGCCATATTTCTGAAAACAGAATTTGAAAAAGTAAATCCGTTTTCAAGTTATCGTGCAAACGGCGGACGGCCGGATAAACGTACAGACCAAGGGCGCATTCTTATAAGTAGCTTTTATGCCAAAGCTCCTAATAAAAGCTTTTAAAAAAAGAAAAAATTCTATCGGGGGAATTGAGGAATTCGTTAAAAACTCCATGACATCAGAGCCAAACAAGTCATTACAAAAAAAATTCGCCTTAATGAGAGGAGGCCGTACATGTCGAGTTTATTGAGTTTGGTTCGCTAGTTTGAACGCTATAGCCTTTTTTAATTTTTAGAAAAAAATTAATATCTCTAAAAAAAGGCTTACCCAATTGACATAATAAATATGCCAAGGCGCAATTTAAGGGACCCTCTAAGAACGTGTAATTTTTATTCGGTTCTGCTATTTTTCGTTTCGAAAGAGTTAGCTGCATAAAATTGGCCATACACGTACATAATTTTCGAATTTTTTCAAAATTTCAACATATCTTTTCTAATTATGAGTTTTTAAGTCGTTTTCAGAAAAAAAATTCAACACATAGGCCTTCACTCTTAGTAAATGGTAGGCCAAAAAGCTCGGTGAATTGCTCTATGTACTTGCAAAGTTTCCTGATGATATGCTAAATAATACACCTACAATAAAATTATGAAAATGCTCAAATCATTTATATTCACCCTGTATATGTTATGTGATCTTCTGTCTAAACGAATATTTGATAATATACAGGGTGTCCCGTTTAAATCGTACCAGGCAAATATCTCGGAAACTAAGAATTGTACGAAAAAAATGTCCAAAATCACAAGTGAATTATTTCGCGGGGGAAATTCATTAGCCAAAAAATTACCCCCCCCCCACTTGTGAGGGGGGCTGGGGATAATCTTGAAATCTGAAATAGGAACCCCTATTTTAATGATATATTCAGATTGTACACAATATTCGAGAAATATTTTATTCTTGGTATTTTTTCAATTGATCCAACCGTTTAGGAGATAGAGGTCCTGAAAGTGTGGAACTTTTAAAGTTTTGAACCCAATTTTATCGATGAAGACAAAGAGCTAGAGAATGGGTCTTATAGACATTCCTATTCTGCTTTTTAATGGTCTTTAAAAATCCGAAGTCAGGATCCGTTGTCTCCTAATCGGTTGGATCAATTGAAAAACCACCAAGAATAAAATACAAATGGTTAAAAATAAAGGCAAATATCTCGAATATTGTGTACAATCTGAATATACCGTTAAAAATAAAATCTTGTAAATATTCCAAGGAGCTTTAGCAGAAATAAAATTACTAATGTATTGCAATTAATAGATAAGATAAATAGAAAGTAGCAGTGTATTCATTCTCGATGAATCGATTGTTCTATGACATGCTTTATCTACATATTGATTACAGTCACTGTTTTAGCATGTACAATCGACTTGAAGGGATCCAAGAAATAGCCTGGAAAGCTGATATACCCGAGCTGAGATCTTGATGGTCATATTTCTGAAAACAGAATTTCAAAAATTTAATCAGTTTTCAAATGATCGTGCAAACAGCGGGCGGCCGGATAAACGTACAGATCAAGAATGCATTTTTATGTTTTTTGCTAAAGCTCTTATTTAAAAATCTTAAGTTAAAATGAAATGGAAAGAGTCTGTGATCGAGATTATTCGGAAATTAAGATGGCGTCTCGTTCTTGAGTGAGGAAAGCTGTGAAAAGTCGAGTGAAGCAGTAACTTACACTGAATGCTTACGGCAACCTATTAGAAACGGAATCCTGGTAAAAGTATATCGTAGATTTGCTGGTGGGGTTAATCAATAGCCACTGTTTACAGAGTGAGAAAGGAAATCGCAGCATCGGCTCAGAAGTCGTTGGAGTTCGTTTAAAAGTAAGTAGGATGATATTATGAAATCTGCATTTAAAGTGTACAACTAATGGTAAACCTAAAAAGAGCTCCCCCAACATTCCTGTGCAGCTTCGTCATGCTCAAGCTTTGAATTTGTTATTGTTTCTTATCTTTTGAATGACTTAAATAGTTTATGGAAATATTGTCGTATAGTTACTTCACCGTAAGTACATATACACAAGATGGCTGCTTAGCAGGCTCTCCCGGAAATACAGGGAAGCCTGCCTAAAGCAGTAATTTCGTGTAACTGTAAAGGGGCTTAGGAAACTGAATCATTTATTAGGAGCTTTAGCATAAAAGCTACTTATAAGAATGCGCCCTTGGACTGTACCTTTATCCGGCCGTCTGGCCGCCGTTTGCACGATAACTTGAAAACGGATTAACTTTTTCAAATTCTATTTTCAGAAATATAATCACTTCACTTGCTAAAACAGAGAGTGTAAAGAATAGCAAGACAACGGCATGTTATATAACAATCGATTTGTCAAGAAGGAATACATTGTTACTTTCTTTTAAGCATTA